>LR990280.1:20602621-21107621 GCA_905147355.2 Apotomis turbidana
GAATTAACAAATTTATACCTTAAAATATTATTTCTTATTTTCAAAAGAAATCAGAGAAACGAACCTTGGGCACTTATCTTTGTTATTTTTGTGAGCCGTGGACTATAAAATCACTACCAAGCAGGTAAAATAAACCAACCGACCCGCTAAATTTTAACCAAATCGCGACCGCTTATATTTTTATACCATTCGTCAGAACATGACGCTGATTGGCTGGGGTGACGGTGGACCGACCGCGTCGCTACAACATAAGTTTGCTGCTGTAAAATGACGTCAGTATAGCGTTTTCTCACTGGAACTAGAACTGAGTGAGTGAGACAACGCTAAACGCGTGACAGTTGACAGCGACACACTTATAGCGAACGGGTTGTATAAAGTATTTATTTATTCATTGAATCTCATATATGTACTTCACTTTTATACTGTTACTGGTTTAGGCACGAAGAACGTTTGTCGTTATAGTATGACAATAATTTATTTCATCGTTGAGAAAGAAGCAGGATGAACATAAATGTAATGAAATGAAATGAAATGAAAATGAAATGAAATAATTTATTCCAGAATTTGAGATTCCATAATAATAATAATAATAATACATCGTTTTGGTAGATCGATCCAAGCGCCAGGCAGTGCTCGTCGACATCACCATCCCCCATGACGAGAACCTCGTGAAGGCCGAGAAGGACAAACTCAGCAAGTACCTTGACTTGGCTCACGAGGTGACCGCCATGTGGGATGTTGACTCGACGATCATTGTCCCGATAGTCGTTTCGGCGAACGGTCTTATAGCGAAGAGTCTCGACAAACATCTTAAGAGACTCTCGCTAGATGGCTGGATCAAGGGTCAGATTCAGAAGGCGGTACTCCTGGACACGGCGCGCATCGTCAGGAGGTTCCTCTCTCTGCAGCCCTAACCACCGGTAGCCTGGGCCCCGCCCCGCTGCCGGCGGCACCCTAGGTTAGGTCTTTTTTAGAATGTGTTTATATTTGTAATGTATTTTTTATATTTTACTTTTTATATAAATTTATTGTAAAAAAAACCTAGCCTAAGTACAAAAATGAATAAAGGGAATAATAATAATTACAATTATATAAATTAAAATTAAAATAATAAAACAATAAATAACTAAATCGGTATTCGTAAGCGGTGCATATATTGATGTGTTGCTCGGGAGCGCTTTTACGTAGATTTACTTCTATTCTGTGTAATTATGTGGTGCCGCGCGCCGCCGACGACACACCGTTGGCCGGTTGTCTAGCGCGTATTACAAGTTTTTTTGTATGGGGATACCACTTATTTTTTGACTTAACTTTATTTCTATATTTCTGTTATATAGCAAATATAATAACACATATATTGGGATAGTTTTAAATATCTGCTTGTAACGGTTCTAACACTACAATTAAAAAAATAATGTATGGGGACCCCCCCTATTTTTAAACTTTTTTATTTTTCTGCTTTTTCCTACGCTAACATACAATTACCGAGCTGGATTCCAAATTTCATCCTTCTAGATCATCTGGAAGTAGGTTAGGTTTAGGTACTATATGTCAGTCAGTCGGTGCTAAAATTTACGACTTTTGACCTTCATATTATCTTTATAACCATTTGAGCTAGCTTCATGAAATTTGGGCTTTTAGATGTCTTTATGGATATAATTAAACATACGTAGTTTTATGTGTGTACGTAAAAGAAGTTTTGAGTTATAGAAGGGTCAAAAGTGGCACCAAGTGGTTCGTGTAATATTACACTCGGCGCTGGCTAGCCAGTTCCTTTGCTTGAACTTGGCTTGAAATGCTGCCGCGTGTCTAGATCTAGGTCACAACATGTGACGCAAATTTGTCAAGTCGGCGTAGTGAATAATGGTGTTTCGAAATAAATACGTTTAAATGTTATTTTATATATTTTAATTATAATAAACATTTTTTAGTATTGTGTAAATTGTCATGGTAAATATTGATTAAATACCTCTGTTTCGTACGCGCCAAATTGACGGTCGGAAAATAAAGGTAGGTAACCGACATGTTTTAAAGTTAATCATTTATTTATTTAAATTTTATTTCATATTACAAAATACAAAACAGTAGATACAAAAGGCGGATTGAATGCAATAAGGCATTCCCTGCCGGTCAACCATGGGTCCAAACAGAAACTTGCATTTGGTGCAGGATAATTCATGAAATTATTTATTTGCTTTATTAGAAATAATCACTTCATGTGACATAGTAGTATAGAGATGTCATCATTCATTTTCAAAACAGTTGCTGGCTGAAACAATGAGTCAATGACAAACAGTGTAATTTGAGTAGGTAACTAGGTAGAACGTAGCAATAAATACATTCCCTCAACATCAATTTATTATATCAATTATTAAATATGAGTACATATATTTTACGTACAAAATTATAGCAATATAAAATCTCGTGGAAAATAGGACAATATGCCTACTCCAAATCATTTATCTAATATTATTATGTGAAAGTTTGTGAGCATGTACGTTTTTGAAACTGAGGTGTGTTCCACTTCGGATTTCTATTTCTAGTTACGCGATGTGTGACTATTTGTTTAAATGTAGCTATTACTAAAAAAAAGACTTCCTCGTGAAAATGGGATGCACACCACAATGCTGTAAAGCAATGTACCAAAAAAATATATATAACATGTGCATTGACATTATATAATCGCATCTCTGACGAAATTGTAACCCTTCATGGAAATATTTTTAAGGATAGACTAAGTAGCTGGCTTATTTACAATTGTTTTTATAGCGTAAAATATTTTCTCGAGACATGTAGAATCAGGCAATTATTATTGACATTATATTTTGATTTTATTATTATTTATTGGAAATGTTTATTTTTAGTTTATTATAATTCAATGTTTATTTTTTAATTTTTTTAATTGTACTCTAAAATTTACATGCCTACATATAGGCTGAATACATGACACAAAAGTTTTGTAATATCTAAAACACTGTATTCTGGCAAATAAAATCTTTGAATCTTTGAATCTTTATAGTAAAAAACTAAAAATAATGGATGCGCAATGTCTACCGGATTAACATTCAAGTTTTGTAATGCCAGTAGGTACACTGAGGAAAAAAAAGATTTGTTAACAGTAGCCCAAATCTATTCAGTATTCTGTGCTCAAATGTTAGCGGCTAGTTACATAAATCGGAGGACTGACAAACTGAGGGCTACTAGTATTTAACCAAGATAAGTTATGAAAAATTACCATAGTTTTGGTTATTACTAAGCACAATTTGGATATTTCTCAAGTAGGTAGATAAATTAGTTGAGATATATTTTTTTAATTGTACAGTCAAGTAAATTTTCACACGTACGGTCACCATCAGATATATCGCAGTATATAAGGCGATCATAAATATCTAAACACGGCTCTTATTGACTGCGTACAGTACATGTTCACACATTTATGAACGCCTTATATGCTACGATATATCGGATGGCGACTGTACCTCTTTCGCCTCTTCGCCTCTTGTCACAATGACAGCAAGTGTCAAAAAGGTGCGTTCCAGATTATTTTGGTGTGCAGAGACAGTGATAACTGATAATTTGTAAAATACGTAAGCAGAGCAGTTTGAAATATATTTATTGTAAATTACTTATATCCATACCCTATACATAAATAAGGCATTTCTTAATAAACATAATCTACTTTTATATTTTCTTGGAACCTTCGTGAACATATTTTCGAATTAGTGTATTCCAAATCTTACCCTGATGTACTAAATCCCTTATCTTATTGTAAACTAATGTATCCGCATTAGACCCCCAAGCGAATTCCGTATGGCTAAACATTTGATCTTTAATTACAATATGGTCAACGGGATTAAGAATGGAAAGATACAACATTTGGTTGTCAGTGGCATTCGATACATAATCCTCGTTTGAACTGATAATTAATATGGGAGTACTTATATATTTCAATTTAAATTTCCAGTCTGGCTTTCCAAATTTATGAAATTGTTTATTGCTGATCAATTCCAAATAATGCAATATTGTATTAACAGACCCACCTGCTGGGACGTATTCTGTCAATTTTTTTGTAAATTCTTTAGTTAAGGTGCCTTCTTGCAATGGACAACCGGTGAGAAAGAACAACGGATTTCTGCAATAAACCTCCTGATCGTTGCACATTTTGGCAGTCAAGCTTAGTGGAGTTTGTCCGGTAGGCAAGTACTCGTTTGTGCCTAGGAGTGCCGTGCGATTTTTTTTGTTCATTGTCGCTAGGAGCCGTAGCGGGCCTTGAGTGTGTGACATAAAAGCAAGCGGAGCGAGCAAGAAAGCTATCCTGCAGTAGTTATTGTAAGCAGGTGTAACTGCAAATAGGACTAAAAAAGCAGTCGCCCCCATCGAATGACCAATACAATCTACCGGTGCAGTACTATTTTTGGTCTTCCTGATGTAAGCAAAAATCGCCGGTAGATCATGTTCACCCATCTCTTGCCAGGAAAAGTTCCAATAGTGGTCTGTGCTAATATCCATCAACTGGTGAGCACGAGAGTAGTAGTTGCCTCTAGCATTTGCTAGCCAAACGTCATGTCCTGCATCGGCTAAAATATATGGAAGTGATTTCCTGGGGCCAAGCTGTATCCAATCTGCTGAGCTGCCTAGCAAGCCATGATGAAGTAAAACAGTTCGCCTGGGATGTTCTTCGGTAGTATTCTTGAATATATTGGGTTGCACACGATGCAAGGTTAATACGTAACCGTCCGAAGTATACACGACGTGAGTTTTGACGACTCGTCCGTGCGTAGCAGCGAGCTGCGGGGTGGTCAAGACATGCGACGTTCTGCTAAAGATCTGGTCCGAATCGAGTCCCACGCTTTGAAACACTGTCTGTTCAACGCTCGCTGAAAAAATCATTTTCTGATTTTTAGTGGAATTAAAAATTACCGGTTTGCTATAATATCGCGAATTGTTTATGGTCTCCACTAGACGGCTTTTTAACATTGAATACGCATCAATAACGGAACTTTTGATCGCACCCATTTTTATATATATGAAGTCCAAAAAGGACGTACATTTCACTTGTTGGTAACAGTTCAATAATATGATTGCGATGATTAACAGTTTCTGCATGACGAACCTGGCCAGTGGCGTGTTCGGCGCGCGAATGTGATGATAATTAGCGGTCTTCCTTTTTATATCGGCTGACAATAGACAGATGCATTGTTTTCATCGGCCAGTAGTCCAATACGGATATGATATAATTTTCCCTCAAACTAAAATAATTAGCATTGTATGTTTTTTGTCAGCTAAGTTATATTGAGTACTAATGGGTATGAACTTATCTAACGGATTTTGAGTATGCGTTAGGTATAAAAAAGATTTTGTAAGCAACCTCTGTAAGTCTTAGAAAAGATTATTCAAATGTATTTATTTTGCACCAGGGCATCGCATTTTACTGTTTTAACATTCCGTATTATTTTCTAACAGATTTTTCAAGATTTTGTCAGCGCAATACGAAACGAGTGAAAAAATATAAATCCCTGAAAAGATTATAGAAGTGACTTTTGGCAAAAGTATTGTAAAGTAAATTGATAGTTTTTGTTTATAATAGATTCCAATAACTTAATATTAACTCAATACAATAGACAGAGACAGATGCATTGTTTTCATCGGCCAGTAGTCCAATACGGATATGATATAATTTTCCCTCAATCTAAAATAATTAGTATTGTATGTTTTTTGTCAGCTAAGTTATATTGAGTACTAATGGGTATGAACTTATCTAACGGATTTTGAGTATGCGTTTGGTATAAAAAAGATTTTGTAAGCAACCTCTGTAAATCTTAGAAAAGATTATTCAAATGTATTTATTTTGCACCAGGGCATCGCATTTTACTGTTTTAATATTCCTTATTATTTTCTAACAGATTTTTCAAGATTTTGTCAGCGCAATACGAAACGAGTGAAAAAATATAAATCCCTGAAAAGATTATAGAAGTGACTTTTGGCAAAAGTATTGTAAAGTAAATTGATAGTTTTTGTTTATAATAGATTCCAATAACTTAATATTTTCTTCGGTTTCCGCGACTGTCACACATTTAAATAAAACAATTTAAACGGATTATATCGCGTATATTAATTATTTCAGCCTCCCTGACGTTTCAGTACCTTTACAGATACCGTTGTCAAAGGTTGACTGAGAAAAACACAATTTTTCTCTGTCAAAGTTACATTTGTGCAAACTACCCATTTTGTAAATATTAATTTAAAATGAAGGTGTTCATACATGCCAGATGGGCCTAATGTGTAAAGACAGTTTGGGCCTCGAACTGTGTAAAACAAATTAGTGTTAAAAGTAGTATATGTAGAGTTTTTGTTTAAAAGTATTTCATAGTAACAAATAAGGCAATCTGGGAGTTTTCTTTGGCGGTTCTTTCTCCTCAGTAAGCCTTTAGTGAACCGCTGGTAGATATTTTAAATAAAATAATAAATGCCCTTCTGGCACATGTGTAACTGTCTTTACACATTAGGCCCATCTGGCATGTATGAACACCTTTATTTTAAATTAATATTTACAAAATGGGTAGTTTGCACAAATGTAACTTTGACAGAGACAAATTGCGTTTTTCTCAGTCAACCTTTGACAACGGTATCTGTAAAGGTAGTGAAACGTCAGGGAGGCTCAAATAATTAATATACGCGATATAATCCGTTTAAATTGTTTTATTTAAATTCCAATAACTTTTTTATTATTTTATAATATACATGAACAGTTAAATTTTGAAATCGTTATCTAGGTTACAAAATTTTACGTAAAATTGTCAAGTCGGCGTAGTGATATATTTTGAAATCAAAATAATATACCTACAAAATTCAAATTTTAACATATTCTTTTGTATAATTTCTGAGTATTAGGCTGTCTTGGCATAGTTTTACGTGATTGGCTGCATAGCGTTCGCGCTTAATTTTAAATGTCGCGTCCAACTTATAAGTTTATAAAATTTGTGTCGTTTATTGGTAATAATTGTATGTTTATGGATTACCTTTAATGAAAAAGAGTTCACTGCGCCGACTTGACAAATTTGCGTAAACTTTAATGATCTAGATAACGACAAAAAATTAAATTATTTATATAAAATAAAGATATTGTCGAATCTATTGTAAATTAAAACCGTCTTTACTTTTCATAGTTTTAAAGACATTTTAGTTGCCAAAAGTCAATTATGTAGTTTTATCAGGGATCTGGGGGCACGGTAGTGCCCCCGCCAAGACGAAAAAAAAGAGGCGGGGCACTACCTACCTTTTCTCGAACCGTTTCGTCTCATTTTCAAACCCTCATAGTTTCGTCCCAGTCCCGTCCAGAGCGCCCAAATTCACAGGTTAAGATTAGGGAACATATGAAATGTACTAAATTTCATTGATCTAGCTTTTATACTTTAATTTTTATTGGTACCTAAAATACGCCGATTTTGCCACTCACTCACTGATGTATCAAAACCTCTGGGGTACTTCCCGATGACCTAGAAAGCTGAAATTTGGTATGTAAGCTAGGTTTAGTACACAAACAATAGAATAATTCTGAAACTTGGAACTTTTACCCCCCAACCCCTTATACTAGGGGATGGAAGTTTGTATGAGACTTCTGCAAATTTTGATACTAGAGGTCTGAAAATTGATATAGGGACTCCTTTATTATTTATAAATAATAAAATACATATTCTAGGATTTTAAAAAAATCACCCCCCACCCTTTAAATAAGGGGATGAAAGTTTTTATGGGTTTTCCATAATGGGCGATAAAAGTAGTATATATCGGGCTAAACGTAAGTATTTCTTATACACAATTATTACTACTTCCATATCTACACTTTGACTTCGTATTTTAAATATCTGGGGGCACGGTAGTGCCCCCGCCAAGACGAACAAAAAAGAAGGGGGCACTACCTACCTTTTCTCGAACCGTTTCGTCTCATATTCAAACCCTCATAGTTTCGTCCCAGTTAACACTAGAGCGCCCAAATTCTCAGGTTAAGATGCAGTTAGCAAACATATAAAATGTACAAAATTTAACTGATCTATCTTTTATACTTTAGGTTTTATAGGTACCTAAAATACGCCGATTTTGCCACTCACTCACTGACGTATCAAAACCTCTGGGGTACTTCCCGATGACCTAGAAAGCTGAAATTTGGTATGTAAGCTAGTATTAGTACACAAACAACAAAATAATTCTAAAACTTGGAAATTTTACCCCCCAACCCCTTAAACTAGGGGATGGAAGTTTGTATGAAACTTCCGCAAATTTTGATACTAGAGGTCTGAAAATTGAAACCTATAGGGACTCATTGTTATAAATCAAATACATATTGTAGGACTTTTAAAAAATCACCCCCCACCCTTTAAATAAGGGGATGGAAGCTTGTATGGGTTTCCCATAATAGGGGATAAAAGTGTATTATATATGGGGCTAGAATTAAATACGCAATTGTCTACTTCAGTTGTCGCTCAAGAAACCCTACAGCCCAAAAAAATTAAAAAAACTAAAGCACCTTACAAAAAGAAATGAGATCCCACCAAAAACATTTCATGTAAAATTGACGGCCAAGACTCACATTCTCATAATATGGGCCAGACGGTCCGTTGGACTTATTTACGGTACTCTATGAAACGGCCAAGCCATACTTTTGAAACAAAGGTGTAGGGTTAGTAAACTCCGGGTTTAGGGGCTTGAAGCCAGTTGATACCATACTTTTTAAACCAAGGTGGTGGGGTTAGTAAAGTCGGGGCTTAGGGGCTTGGCTTTTCCTGGAATCTGATAACTTTTTTACAGCGAAAGCGTTATGAGAATGTGAGTCTTGGCCGTCAATTTTACATGAAATGTTTTTGGTGGGATTTATAATTATTTCACTCGTTTCGTACATTGTACTGATATAATATCTCGACAAATCTGTTAAAAAAAATACGGAATAACAAAACAGTCAAATGCGATGCGCTAGTGCAGAAGAAATACATTTCAATAATATTTTTTAAGATTCACCGAGAATGCTTACAATTTTTTTATACTTAACGCATACTCAAGATCCGTTAGAAAATGTTCATACCCATTTAGTTCTCATTATACTCTAACTGACTACAAAAATCACGCACTTGAATGTTACTAAACTATTCGCGTATTGGCCTACAGTAATATATTAAATTTGTTGTTATAATATCCAGATGTAATCATTTAGCTGAAATAACCGTTTGTCATTGACTCATTGTTTCAGCCAGGAAATGTTTTGAAAGGGAATGATGTCATTTTTTCTATACTATGTCACACGATGTGATTATTTTTATTAAATCAAATAAATACATTAATTAATTTACTATCCTGCACCAAATGCTCGTTTCTGTTTAGCACCATATGGTTGACTGCCAGAGAATGCCTTATTGCATTAAATTCAAATTCAAATTCAAATTCAAAATATTTATTTCGGATAAAGATCCATATCAGGTTAGTAACATAAAAACTTATAAATGATGTGTTAGTAAAACTTAATACTAATTTAGCTACATACATAATATAATTATAATGCCCAACTGGTATGACACAGATCACGGCTATTTAATATATCTCAGTAATGTCCGGATCTGTGCCACCCAGTGACACAGAATGGGACAATTGTACCTATCTGCTATCACCTTCAGAATGCTGTTTTGATTCTTTCTGACACGGTCCGGTCCATCAACGACGCAATTTTTTTCCTCATGATCGCATGGAACCCGTCCGTGTGGGCGTCCGCGAACATTCCTGAGGCACTGCACCACCTAGGTATGCCTCAACAGCATTCTGAAGGCGTTATTGTATTGGATGCGAAGGGCGTTATAAGCTCGTTTTTTTTTTATTAAGTCCGCCTTTTGTGTCTACTATTTCGTACTGTGTAATAGTTTAAATAAATAAATGATAAGCTTGAAAACATGTTGGTTGCCTTACTTTATTTTCCGACTATCAATTGGCAAGGTACAAACAGGTTTTTCCAAACCTCGTAGTAAGGCACTGAATCACAGATTAATATCGAAACTGACATGAGTGCTTTGTTCTAAGTAATGTATTTGGTACTTTGTGAGGTTTGATTTCAAGAACAATGCGTGATGACTTTGGAAATTATGTTTCATTTCATGACCCCGGCAGCTACTCTACTTAATCAACACGTGATTTATTTATGGTAAATACTGAAATAGCTCAACTTTTCGTCCTACGACGATCCGTTGCACAATATTCAAAATCAAAATGATTATTCTGTCAAGGGCACTTTCACATGTCTAAATATGAATCTACCGGCATTTCATATGAAGATACGGCTGCTGAGAAGAAAACCGAAAGAAACTCAACAGTAAGTCATTTTTTCGTAAATTATGCTTAAAAACTTCTACAATTGTATTATAAGTTATAATATAGCAGTTTTTAAGCGGTGTATACAATTCGCAGAGGTAGTTATTCATTAGGCATAATATGATATTTTCTCAGACTATCGTATCTGTTTATCTCTACCCTTTTTCAAACCGTTCCCGCTCCGAAAAGCCCGATGTATGATTATAACTAGGTAATTGATACATGTTAGAGGAGATGTACAAGATTCTCCAAATCGATATTTACAGGTATACTAATATAAAATAAAGTGAATTTTTCAGACATGTAGAAGGTCTCTAGGCATCACGACATGCAATAAAGTTATAATTAATTAATGAAATTATTTAATTTCGTTGAGACGTATAAGGTCTCAAGGCGTCAAAATAAATAACTGATGCTACAAAATAATTACTTAATTTAAATTTCTTAGAGATGTACATGGAAAAACAAAATAAATTAATTTAAATGCTCGGAAAAATTAAGGACTGAATAAGAAACTATACGAAAGAAAAAAAGAAAATTAAAACTAAATTTCTTAGAAATATAGGTACCAGGTGTTTCCTGTAATAGGAGGAATAAATTAAAATATAGATTCTACTCTTCAAATTGAACAACATTTGTTCAGCAACTATAAAAAAAAAGTCAGTGTTCAGAATTTTATTATTACAAACAAATTAAACCTATAGGATCTCAATCACAATGCCTACGCCGCAAAATGACTTTGAAGGATTACGCCTCAACAGCTATTAATTAGACTAAGTGTCAAAATTACTAACATTTAAAACGCCTACAAAGCAAAATGCCTCAAATCAAAACGACTTATTATTGCTGTACCTATAATGAAAACGGACTTTATAGTAAAATTTCTATACATCAGAATGGCTACGAATGCAATGTGACTTTAACGGCAAACCTCACTGTAGTAAAATACCTGTATGTGAAGACGACTAGAATTACAAAATACCTTAAATGCAAAAGATCTCAGTAGTTCTATGACCTAAATATCAAAATGCTCCAAAATACAACAGAAGGGAGGTACAAGTATAGTTAATGGTCTGTCAGGATATTGCCAAGTATAGTCTGTCCTATTCCGGATAGACTATAACAATAATCTGCCACTTAATTCCTTCAACTATATTTCAGGTTTTTTTGCAGAAGAAAGATCTTGACAGAAGTAATTCTAAGGTATTTTTGGACGTGTTAATTCTTTCCGTCTGTATACCTGCCCTTATCTATAACAACAATAGAGGTTACGTATCTCATAAAAGTTAACGAAAAAAAAAACATGTTTCGCGACCGCTTTAAATTAAACAATCTAATTTAGATAAATTTTATTTCAGCTTCAATTAACAAAAACAATTGTAACTTCGCATAAAAAAACAAACATTTTATATTTACGTAGTCAGTTTTGCCCAAAAAAATGTTGGCCATACAAAGCATACTTATTTTACTTGGTAAAAAAGTTTTTTTTTTTGTGAGGTGATAATTTGGGAAACATATTTTGATAAAATAAAGGTAGCCCATAATGTTTATAGACGTTTTGATAGCGATTAATTATGCTTCTTAGTCCGAAGGCGTGTTATGTATTATACTTTAAAGTCATTTTATTATTTGAGACGTTATGCTGCCTAGACAAGAAATAATTCAGACATATTGCAAATTAGGCAAACCACTTTAGAGATATTGATTTGAGGCATTTTGCTTTGAAGGCGTTTTGAATGTTAGTAATTTTGACACTTAGTCTAATAGCTGTTGAGGCGAATCCTTCAATGTTGTTTTGCGGCGTTAGGATCACAATCCTAAAGGAAATTAAATAGTATTTTCAATGTACGTCGTCCAACATTGAAATTCCCTGAGCATTGACATAGCTGTCACTCTACTATGGGATTAAGTTGGTCTGTGGTGTTGAACTACATTTGAGTGAACGGGATTATGCCACGGACCTGAGAACTGGATGGCTGGTGAACGAATGCTATAACTTCCTACTTAGGTATATTCTTTTTAATACAGAATATACCTATTCTTTTTAATACTCTCACAGAAAGATTTGTGTGACCGGGTATCAAAATTACCAATATTATATACTTACATTTAATTTTAATATTTCTAGAATCGTGATTTTTCCAGAGTTTTAGGAAAAGGTGAGAAAAGCACCACGAGATAACAGTGCGCCCGTGAGTTGTGAAACATTCTGTACACTACAAGCTGCGCCCACCGCTCCTGCAGCAGGCCTCCTTCGACGGCGGCTCGCTGCGCTACAAGGTGGACGTCATGAGGGGAGTGGCGTCCCGGTATGAGGGCGCCATGCCGAGCCCGCCGCCCCGACGAGCTGACAGTCGCCCGTGAGTTTTGGATGTGTATCTTCATGAGATTAACTAGCGGTGCAACAATGGAATATTCCTAAAGGTATGATATCGTCACCGTGTAATACAATATATTGCCTAGATTGTGGCTAGATCGATTTGTTTATGATGCCCCTAGAAACAGGCGAGCAAAGCGTCTCCTATTCAACTTGGGCAAAAATGATTTCGTATACCTATCCGAGTGTTCCGATTTCCAGCTGTACTCTTCAACAAGTCGCATTCTTCAAACGATTCTCTTGAAATTGTGAGCGGGTTCGATTACTATGTTTCTTTTTGAACCGAAAATATTAAAAACTGAAAATATTAAAAAACTCGGCGTTTTCATAAAACAAAAACAATAAAATTTCGGATGATCTCGTATACCTTACGGTATGTATGAGGGAGTTCCGTTGACCGTTGCTGCTAATATCGCACACCCGGGAAATCAACACAGCGTGTCGGACGCCGCAGCTGTGGTCCACATGGGTTATTGTCGTGTCGTGGCGCAGAAACTAAGATCCGATCTCCCAACTCGAACGAGATGCATATTCAGATAAAAAGTTACGCTAGCATTTCAAACTCCAATATCTTTAGTTTTCTAGAAAGAACTGGGGTGGACAATATTATGACGTATTAACCTACTTAATTGCAATACACAGAAAAATATAAACACCCCCGTTTTCATATAGTAACAAAATAAACGTTAGTATTAGTCATCTCATATTCGGTAATTTAGGTATATGGAAGTATTGTGAAGGCTGCCGCAAATATCGGACGCCCGGGAAATCAACACGGCGCACTGTGGTTTTTCTTGTATGGAGACAGTGACAAAAGTCGATATCTCCGAAAGTATTAAAGATATTGAAAAAAGAAAAATATATTCGTGTTCGCTATTAAAAGATTTATTGAATAAATGATGAGAAATAATAAAAAAATCATTTTTATTGCAATAAAAAAAATAAAACGAATTAATTAAATTTATGTCGAAATTACTTGATTTTGATGGTTTATTTATAATGCTTAAAATTAATAAGTAACACTATTTAATTAAACATGCATAAATTTATACAAATAAATTATTTTAACGTTAACAATAAAATCATATTTCCATACAAATATCTGCTTGTTACGAGCAGGTTAAGTCATTATACAAAATAAAATCTTTTACGTATGTCCCGATATCTTAACATAATTAAAACTAACACTGACTATAAAATTAAACCCTTATCTACTTTATGAATCTAATAGACTAATTACATATTTAGACAAAACAGTTTTTTTTTTCAGAGGTAAGTTGTAAGGCTTGAAATCAATGGATCTGAATTTAATAAAAGACGATTCAAAAGATCCTGGTTGGTCAACTCGCGTGATATTTTTCTAGTATTTCTGAGCCTTTATATTTTTATTTGTGGACTCGGCAGCTTTTTCTGAGAGCTTTCTTTTGGAAACCAACATGTTGCCTATTATTTCAGCACCGTGAATAATAAGTGTTTTGCGTTATAAACGATAAAGTCTCGTTTAGATCCACTTCACATCTATTACTATGCTTACTTGGTGCTGACGAAGTATTCAATAACGCACTGACAGCTGATTCGTCAATTTTTGAGAGCTCCGCCAATTTTCTTTGTTGTTGTCGCTTACTGCAAGATCCAAAATCTTTTTGTGGGCGGCCGATGTTCGAAGTACAATTTTCTTAATTAACACAAATTATAACGGGTCTAACGCGATATTTCCTATTTACCTTCATAATCTAACGTTTCGGCGGGGTTGCACACGCCGTGGTCTCAGATGTACTGGTACATGCAACCCCGCCGAAACGTTAGATTATGAAGGTAAATAGGAAATATCGCGTTAGACCCGTTATAATTTGTGTTAATTATGAGTTCAAACCGCGAGAGTATAAAGTGTCATAAAATTTTCTTGTTCGGGCAATTGATTTTGGACGCCTCCGAAATCTGCACTATTTCAATTATTTCACGGATAGCCAGCCATTTTGCGATGGTGCTAATGAAATTCTCTCGATTCTATTTGATTTTACCCAGAAAGCCATCAGCATTGTGATGAAGTATGTAATACGATTACTTAATGTCTCAGTATTAAGACTTTTATTTTCCGGCACATTTTTTTAAATTTCCTCTAATACGTGCTGAGTTTTCTCCTTGTTTGAACCTTTAAAATAACTCCATAATTCAAATACATGCATTCTTGTAAACTGCACCTACAAAAAAGAACCTGACAGAAAGGAAACAAATGTTATAAGAATTCGATATTTTTCGTAGCTCCCTCTACGAAAAGCGTAGAGGCTATATAACCAAAGTACGGGCAAAATCGGGCAGCTGGTCTAAAATGATTCAAATACTTCATAATTTAAGGTTTCTTTCAGATATAATATTATTTCTATGAAAGTATCTGAACTACGTTGAATCTCAATTTGAAAATACAGGTAAGTAATGTTTTTGTGTAAAGTGAAGTGATTCGTAGCAGGTATATAAATACAAAATTATGAAAAGAATGACTATAAATAATAATAAAAAACAGAAAACATACCTTTTTCATTAATTTCCATAATGAATCACAAAGATGAAACCAACAACTTTTTAGAAATTCATCAACAAACAACTTGCAATTGAATGACTCACTGAGAAGGTTAATCACGTGGTGTAAGTGTGTTCACTTCAGAGGGTCAAAAAATAATGATGGTCTTCAATTACTTCAAAACTATTTATAGTTTTTTGTAGGGTGGTTATTACTAAGTACTTAGGCAATAACAATTTATAGTTCGAATGTTGTCGATTGTCAGAGATATGTCGTATGAAGGGGACCACAGTGCGGCGTGTCGGACGCCGCGGCTGCGGTTCACGCGGGTTGTTGTCGCGTCGTGGCGTGGCGCGGAAACTGCCCGACCACGAACAATGCATAGAGTAATTTAGTTATTTTATTTAGTAATTTCATACAACGTTTTCATTAATCACGATGAGCCATTGCTTATAAGCATAAACCAAGAATATTGATGTAAATCAATTAGGTTTATAAATAATAAGTTAATAACCTGACACTCCATACTGTTAAAAGTTATTTTAAATGACCGATATTGCCATGTTAATGCAAGTCAAAGTATACTGAAATAACACAAGTAGAAATCAAGTTAACATTATTTTGAGACTCAAGTGACATGTATCCGATTTCTTTTACTTATTACATAATTCATATTATTCAAAAACATTTAATCAAACAATGTGTAGGTTGGTATCAATACTTTGTTGGCATTGCCCCTATCTGCAGCCGCGCCGCTGCACTGGGCTTGATAAATTGAATGGGAAAACTCTTTGTAAACACACTGTTATTAAGTATTTATATGTATTTGTAAATCGAGCATACCTATATACATATAAAAAATCAGGGCGTTGGACTAGTGCACTTAGAGTTCGGATCAAAAACAGATAAAATAAATTACATATGAGAGAAAATCCATCTAGGAATAAGTTGCAAAAACGGACCCTTGAGTGATATAAATTCTGGTGCTCTAGGACCTTGCTTCTTGCCACATGGAACATGACAATAGTTTATCAAGAAGACCACAGCCTTTAGTATTAATATCACCTTTATTCGCCTTTTAGAAACAAAACATATTTCCTTTAATTATTTCTACACTCTATAGGCACTTACCTACTATAAGGATCTTTAAGGAGAATTTTGATTTCCGTTAGTCTTGGCTGTTTTATGGCACAAGATACATATTGCATTTGTAAGATTTCTTTCTATGATGCTATCAGTTGTACCTATTTAAAGTAAGAAGTAAAGAAAGATGTTTTACAAAAGAGGAAATGGTTGAAATTCATAATGTGTATGAATTTACAAATAAAAGCATGTTTATACATCAATCTATCGCTACACAAACTGTCTTGTCTTTAAGCTTAACATTATGAAATTTTAGTTCATCTCGCTTCGTTCTTTTCTTTTTCGCATTCTCCTTTCTATAGCAGGATATCTTGTTGAACCAATTTGCATTGGAATCCTTTTTATAGCAGGAAAATGAAATAAAGGAGTAAAACAATGGGTTCGACTAATGTGCATCGACTGGATTACACTATAAATACAAATTTGTTTTGCAAATTATTCCTGCGCGCTTTAGGGATCCACAGTCAAACAGGCAATTGGTAGCCGTTAATTAATTGTCTGCGTCATATATTTTCTAACTAACTGTTTGGATATCGTCACTTTTTTACAATTCTGATTGAGGTATTTATTTATAGGTACCTAGGTTTACAACTTTTTTTTCTGTACCGTAACGGGTATTTAAAAAGTATCCTATAACCATCTTATGATGTCTAGCAGGCTTATTTATATTTTTCCTGCAATCTCCATAGAAAAAGGAAATCCCATACAAATCTAGACTGGGATGATACTGGATGATAAATTCTAAAATATGCAGTAGGTAGTTACACGAGTAGTAGGTACTCAAAGTTTAAGGTCTCTCATTAACCTACTCTATTTTAGGATGTGATTAATTTTCATTTCTCACAGTAAAATGTGAACGATCGCGAACCGAGAGTTCCGTACAAATACTTATCTTATGGGTATCTTAACTGGCCGGGTTAAGTTAAGTTTGCACCTAGAAGGTAAGTAATGGTGCCGGACACAAATGACGAGCAAAGTTACCGCTTACGCTAGTGCAAGTTTGTTGTATGAGAGCCCCCTTAAATATTTATGTTACTCTGATTTTTACTATTCGTTGTTATAGCGGAAACAGCAATACATTATTTGTCAATTTTCAACTGTCTAACTGTCACGGTGACAGACGGAGAGACAGACAGACGGACGGTCAGCGGAGTCTTTGTAATAGGGTCGTTGAATAGGTATTTTAAAAATAATAGGGGTCTCCAGACATTACTTTTTGATAAAGTCAGCAGTTTTGTAAATAATCGCTCCGAAAATCAAAAAATAGCGTCAAGAATATGAGAAAATTAATGAAAATGAGGCCTTATAAGTACTTTCAATGACAGCTATATTGAACAATGTGTATATATATGTCGAGCCAATTTTGAGTTATTGCAACATTTCATAATTTTCTTTAATAAGGACGTAAGTTGACTTCCAGAAGGTAGTAAGTAATAACAGTTACTTTGGCGTTTACGACCTTTTTATAGAACTTGAAATCTTTCTCGTTATTTAAACCTCGGGCTTAAAACAGCGGTCTATTGTGAGGGATGGGCAACTACGGAACCCTACACTGAGCGTGGCCCGACATGCTCTTGGCCGATTTTTACCCTTTGGGTACGGAACGGAACCATAATAAATGTAGGTATGTGCTAGTTATGACGATTAATGTTTCCGTTAAGGGAATGATTACAGGGTCAACATATAGTACAAATAAATCTTCAGTTTTGGTTTTCTTATAAGAGAATAGTCGCTTAATTTACTTACCAATGCACTGCTTTGCCGTCTGAGTGTTCAGCCAACAGAGCGCGTTCAAGTAGAACGTAGCTATGATAAAAACTTAAGCTTAAAGAAATACATTCCCTCTACATAATTTCATCTATACAGGGTGGCCCATTTAGATCGGTCAGTATGGGAAAGTCTGAAACTATAAGACATACGAAGATCTGTTTTTAGGAACCATGTCATCGATTTTAATGAAAATAAAAACTGCATTCATAAATTAAATAAAAAAAGCTGTACTCAGCTCGGGAATCGAACCCGGATGAAGTGAAAAATTAAACTAACATTATTTCTACTTAAATATCAACTGTGTAGGTCTTAAGTAGTCAATTTTACTATGAAACATGATGTCTGAAATGAATAAAATACATTGTTTTCATATTCTGTAATTTATTTTTCAAAACATCCGGGTTCGATTCCTGAGCTGAGTACAGGTTTTTATTTAAATGTGTGAATGCAGTTTTTCTTTTTATTAAAATCGATAACATGGTTCCTAAGAACAGATCTTCGTATGTCTTATAGTTTCAGACTTTCCCATACAGACCGATCTAAATGGGCCATCCTGTATATCGCCGGTCCCTAGTAAAAAAGTCCGATCTGCAAAATGACTACTTTCCAGGAGAGGCAGTTAAAGTTTTTTAAAGACGTTTTTGTGTATAAAATTGTCAATTTAAGTCCTATTGTTACGAAATTTGGCCAAAGTTACTATTATTAACTATTTTTAGAGTATGTGTAAACAAAACTATAATTATTTATTAGAAATGCCAGAAATAAGAAATGCTACCTTTTTACCTGGAAATTATCATCCGATACCCTGTCGTAACTGCCACATACGACTTTTTTGCATGACATGGTTCGCAGTAATTAGTCGGATGTGGCGCTAACGACTTTTATAATCGGATATTGTATTATTATTTATGTCGCAAGTGTCACTTACTACAATTATATTTGCATTGCACACAGTGTTTTGTGGTGAGATACGACATTTTAGTGGTATAAAAAACCGCAGTCTTTTAATGTTCATTTTAAGATACACTTATTGGGAGACGACTGAAGTCTTTGAGCATTTTTCCAAGATCTTCGAGAGCCTTAGCAATGACTAGTCATTTTCTAAGACGATATCATCAAAAAAAAGAAGGTGCTGTCGTCTTTGCTTTTGATATTGATACTAGTCCATCCAAAATCAAAAATTTGAATTAAGCTTTCTATGCAGCTGTGAATTTTTTTGGAGATATTAGCACTACTTGAGACACTGCAGCACCGTCTAACTAAGTCGTAGTCGAATTGAAAGCCTTCTCATAGTACAAAGACATGGAAGTACATATTATATATACAATATGGAAGTGGTTTACGGTACCTAGGGTTCTAGGGTCAGCGGTTAACGCTGGTTAGCGTTAGGGGCTTAAAGTCGTCAAACCTGCGTGCGAGACGGTTCGTGATAAGAGTGTCGACTACACAGTTTATAGTCATGATTCATAAGTGAGATGGGTCTGTAATTTATAGGAAGGGTCATATTATAAACCTCCCTGAAGATGAGCCACTTATGTGATGCCACACTTTTCGGCCATGCTCCTATCCTTTTGCCCTCGATTATAACTTGATTTAATAAATTCTACAGGGTTTTCATTACCATTTTACCGACTGCTTTCAGAATCTTAGACATCGCCCCAGCATAATCCGCTGCATTTTTAAGTTATTTGATAGCCATACCAACCTCGTCTAGGTTGCTATCTAAGATTTATTCAAATTAGTATCGGGTAACCTGGCCTTTGGAACTATTTGTAAAACATCTCAACCTCGCCTAGAAACACATTGCAATTGGACTGGTGCAAATCACGAATTAAAGACCGAGATCTATTTTTGAACCTTTGGTAATGAGTATCATTGTCAGGGG
This sequence comes from Apotomis turbidana, assembly GCA_905147355.2. Lineage (NCBI taxonomy): Eukaryota > Metazoa > Arthropoda > Insecta > Lepidoptera > Tortricidae > Apotomis > Apotomis turbidana. Next base: position 20,622,662 of record LR990280.1, read on the forward strand.
AATGCAGAAACATACTTATCGCCTCTTTTAATTTATGAGTTCGAAGGCACCATTAAGGATATTTCTGGTTCTTTCGAAAGATTAGTTCCACTCTCACCGTGGGGTAAAGGGCTTAGATTCCTACTGACTTAGATAAACTGACCAAGAGTAAGAGAATTATCAAGCGGTGAGGGCGACGATCAATTGAGACCAATAGAGACAAGTGACAATTTTTTTTATATATGTATATGAAATCTAGTGATCACGATTCTCAGGAATATGTAGTCGACTAAAGAAAAAGTCATGAGTCGTTACTTATAATTTAACTGTATATTATTTAATTACACACATTCTGAAATGTTCTCGGCATTGCCACCAGTAATCGTTATCTCATATTATGTTCGTATACTGGTTATTTTCCTTCAGAAGAACCAGAACTCAGACGGATTTATTTTTTATCAGGAGCTTGGTTGAATTTGCCACATTCATCATAAAAATCTCCCAATTATTATTTATTGTACGAAATGATCAACAAGTTTACTAAGCACCCAATTTCATTCAAACTGTTGATTACAATATTCAAACAATAAGACAAAATTTAAAGCATCCAAAGAAATTGTGACAGTTACAACATACACTGCAATTTATTTTCCGCGAAAAAATTTCGGATATGTTACATGCGACCGAAGTTTGAATAGACATACGACATAAGATACAATGTATATTCCGTAATAAAATGTCGTAAGTGGTACATACGACATAAGGCACCCTTAAAATTCCGAATAGTAATGTCGGAAGTGCCACATACTACACAAAACTTTTCAGCTAACCCGGTTAACATAGTCAGAAGTACCACATCTGACCGTATTAAATGGACGCTGTATAAGATATGACATTTTTGACATTGATAATTCGTGAAAAAAATGAAATTTTGAAAAATCTGTAAATGTACTATTAAAGAATAATGTATTTAATAAGCATTAACGCAATAAAACGAAAATGGCAATTTTGTAGATCCGACTTTTTTACTAGGGACCGGCGATATATAAAAGAAGAAGTCCTGACTGACTCATCAACGCACAGCCGAAACTACCAATGTTAGAGAGTTGATTTTTGCACAGTAGGTTACTTTTATAACGTGGGCTAGGGATAAGAAGGGATTGTTGGAAATACCTCCCCAAAGAGGTTTAAATAGGGGTGCAAAGTTCGTATGGGGTACAAGTTTTTTTTAAATCTAGGAACTTGAAACTTTGTAAAAAGGTATTAAAATAAAATAGAAGAAAACTACTTTCAGCGTTTTTGAAAAATAGAATAGAATAAAAGAATAGAATAAAAATTTATTCGTTAACATACACAAAGTGGACAACAAATATTAGAAAAATAAAATAAAATAATATCGTTGTTGTGTATGCCACGAAAAGGTCACACCTCAGCATAAATGCTGGCCCGGGAACCAGCGCTAGTCTTCCGGTGAAACCTATCGGTGACGCCACAGTTAACCGCACACACACGGCTGCACTCTTAGACTGAACGCAGCGTAAGCGCTTGTCAATGCCAAGACAATGACATTGACAAGCGACAGTGCTGTCAATGTCACTGCAGACCGTTAGCGGAAAAAGAGAAAAGAAAAGAATCGAATGCAATGCCGAAATGTGTACAGCTCATTAACATTTAACAGATTACATTTTACAAGTAATAAAAGTGAAAAATAGTAACTGAGATTACAATGAATGTGGATATTTAAGCAAATAACTAAATTCATATAAAAGATCAGTAACAAACGAAACACTGTACAGTAATGCCAAAAACTAGACAAAGACATGGAATATAAGGCGACAAATAGGTAACAATACATGGTCAGAGTATAGCAAAGGGGGCCCCATTTTTAGGACTTAGAATTTTTTTTATTGATTTTTTTTTGCTGTTTTGCTGTTTTTGGGCTTAAATTAGATTGAAAATCACCCCCTAAGGTGGTAAAAAAGGGGTTAAAAGTTTGTATGGAAATTAAGTATTTTTTGAGCGCGTGACTTGATTTTTTGTGTAAAGGTACACTATTAGAATACAAGAAAAGTAATTTCAGCGTTTTCAAAAATTCGTCCCCTAAAAGGGTTAAAAAGGGGTTGAAAGTTCGAATCCATTAGAAATTCCTTGAAACTTCTTATCTATATATATAAAAGAAGAAGTCCTGACTGACTCATCAACGCACAGCCGAAACTACTAATGTTAGAGAGTTGATTTTTGCACAGTAGGTTACTTTTACAACGTGGGCTAGGGGTAAGAAGGGATTTTTGGAAACACCTTCCCTAAGAGGGTTAAATAGGGGTGCAAAGTTTGTATGGGGGAAACTTTCTTTTTTTGAGCTAGAGACTTGAAACTTTGTAGAAAGATTACTAAATTTACGTTTTAAAAAATTCTGCCCTTAAGGGGGTGAAATAGGGGTGCAAAATTTGTATGAGGGGAACTTTTTTTGAGCTAAAGACTTGAAACTTTGTAGAAAGATTACTTATTAAAAATACACAAAAAGAACTTTCAGCGTTTCAGAAAACTCCACCCCTTAATGGGTTAAATGGACGTAGTTATGCAATAATGTTCCAAACCACAGCGACCTAATTTTGAGATAAATGCAACTTTAGGTTTCAGTGATACACTTTTTTGCTGTAGGTAACCAGTAGATACGTGTAGTATGTGTTTTTTTGTAGACTTCAGGTTAAATTTGGAATAAAAAATATTTTTCACATAGTTCAAAGAAGTGTACTTGCGGTCATTGCCATATTTTTGGATAAACGCCTGTCGATATATGAGTGAAGTGTAAAAAATTAAAGAAAGATACTTGTAACACGTGTGATAAGTTAGAGGTGGAAATTCATAATGCCAAAAATACCGAAGAAAAAGAAAAAGCTACAGAAAAAAAGACACAACATTTAGAAAGGGGTACTAATCTAAGAAACCAAATGAAGCTGGATTTTGTGCAAGCAAAAAATTCACCGTTAGTCGAATGCTTAACATTTGATTTAGAGAAGACATTACCTTTGCCCCGCATACCAACGAATGTAGCATTTTATAAAAGGCAATTGTGGTTATACAATAGTGGTATTCATAGTGCATCTGATGACATGGGGCACTCTTATGTATGGGTAGAAGGAGAAGCAGGAAAAGGAGCCCAGGAAGTTGGATCATGCCTTAAGAAATATATAAACCAGAAGTTAAGTTTTACTGTCACACACTTAATTTTATGGAGCGATTGTTGCGGTGGTCAGAACAGAAATATCAAAATCGTTCTCATGATGAAAGCAATTTTGAGCTCCCATCCAACTTTGAAAACTGTCTCATTTCGATTTCTTGAGTCCGGTCATACATTTTTACCGAACGACATGGATTTTTCTAAAATAGAAACAGCTATCAAACACCACCAACGCGTGTATATAGCTGAAGAATACATCGATATAATTAAACGTAGTAAGAAAGTGAAAACACTTCAAGTAGGTACATAAAATGGAGAAGACTGATTTTTATAGTTCAAGCAAAATAGAAAAAATATAACCAATCGAAAGAAATTTACTGACAAAAGCAAAGTTAGTTGGTTACAATGCAAAAAAGATTTAAATAAAAAATGATAAAATGCATTCTTAATGAGATCATCACTGGAAGAAGATTTTAAAGAGTTGACTATTGAAAAAAAAGTAAAAGGGGAAACCAGGCAAATTAATTCGGATTTCTGTTTGCTGTGGCCTAATGGCATACCAATTGCTCCTGCAAAATTGTTTAATGTATATTTTGGTCTAAAATACAATGTTCCACATATTTTGGATCGCTAATGCCTTACGGTTTTAAAGACCAATAGTGTTACAAACAGACGTGGATCATTTATTGTAAGAAAATGTACAAATATAGATTTTGTGAAAACGTTCCAACCTAATAGCAAAAATGTTACAAATAGATGTGGATCATTTTTGCAAAAGCATTTATGAATTTTGTTAAACTGTTCTAACATGCATGGAACAGTATTAGCTAGAACAATAAGTATCATATGTTTTGCAATAATGTTCCAAAGTCCATGAAACATTTTTTGCATAACCAAAATTATAGTATGCGTTTTATAGAAATGTTCCAAGAGCATTGAAACATTATAAGGTAATAATATTCATGAATATTGGTTACTAAATTTGTTTCATTTACATGTGATGTTTTGTTTTCTTTATGAATATCCTTGTTTGGTAAAAGTGTGGGGTGGAACATTTGGGCCAAATTTTATCTAAAAAAATAAGCTATAAGGACTGGAACCTTTTGCCTAGATGATTTTAATATGTGGAAAAAGGTTCACTGGTTGTGTTATCTCAATTTTGGGCGAGTTGTGGGTTGGAACGTTATTGCATAACTACGTCCAAATAGGGGTGCAATGTTTATATGGGCGAAACTTTATTTTTTGAACTAGAGACTTGAAACTTTGTAGAAAGCTTACTTAATCAAATACAAAAAAAAGTAATTTTAGCGTTTTTAAAAATTCTGCCCCTAAGGGGGTGAATTAACTAAGAATAAAATTCCTTACCTACCTTTTTTAATATCTTTGTCATCATCAAAAATGTACGCGGACGAAGTCGCGGGCCGCCGCTAGTCTATATATATAAAAGAAGAAGTTCTGTCTGACTCATCAACGCACAGCCGAAACTACCAATGTTAGAGAGTTGATTTTTGCACAGTAGGTTACTTTTATAACGTGGGCTAGGGATAAGAAGGGGTTTTTGGAAATACTTGCCCTAAAAGGGTTAAATAGGGGTGCAAAGTTTGTATGGGGGAAACTTTTTTTTAGAGCTAGAGACTTGAAACTTTGTAGAAAGATTACTTATTTAAAAACACAAAAAGTACTTTCAGCGTTTTAGAAAATTTTACCTCTAAGGGGGTTAAAAAGGGGTGCAAAGTTCGTATGGGGAACACCGCTAATGTTGTTGATAAAGAAGTGTTACGCTAAGGTTATCAGTTTATATTTTTTTAATTTCCTGTCTTCTACTCAGTGACTACGTAATTTTTTTAAAACGAACTTGCACCTCCCTTTTCTATGGTTGACTGTCAACAATATTTTCTTAGTGCTGTCTCTTATTAATTGTGTTCCAAACTTCATGTGTTCCTATATTTAGTGAGTTGTCTATCAGCACATGAATAATCTATACTTTATATACCTATTCTTACTTTATTTAGCTTCTTGAGAAATATAGAGAACTGTAGCACCAGTCAATCAATCACTCTTCAAACAATACTACTAGCCTGTAGACCAAAATAGTAATCGCATCATTAAATTCGCTTATGTGCATTTAGTTTTTAATGGTCACATTTCAGCATTTTCTTTAAACACTAGCCTTTTTAATAACTGGGGTACCTGCTAGACCATTTAGAAACATTTCGGCCCGCCTCGGGAACTCCGCCACACCACTCTTTTCGTTTAATAGCCAGGCCGGCGTGTACAAATACCAGTGGTGCCTTCTTATGAAAAGAGGTCATTATTTATTATCGTTTTGAAATAAAGTTTATTATTTATTATTGTTGAAAGAGATACTCTTCATTAAACTGCCTCCATCTCTCGATATCCAGTGCTGAGTTTAAGATTGTTTTAACAGCCTTACGATATTTAACTATTTTTTAAATCTCACTCATAATAACTAAGATCCCCATTTTCTAACTCCAAATCCATGCGTCGCTCTATATCTTGCAGAGTCATTTTTGCCAAAGATTAAAAGCATTAGGTAACCGACTGAATAAATATTAAGCATCCTGCAAACGATTCCCGTAATCTTATTGGAAAATCTTCTAAAATTCTTTAACAATTGCATATCAGTGTCTGCCGCTGTTTGAAATGTAATATGTATAGACCATTTTAACTAAGAATAAAATTCACTTACCTATTTTAATATCTTTGTCATCATCAAAAATCTACGGGGGCGAAGTCGCGGGCGGTCGCTAGTCTAAATATAAAAGAAGAAACTGACTGACTGACATATCAACGCACAGCCCAAACCGCTGGTTCTAGAGAGTTCAAATTTAGCACGTAGGTTCCTTATAAGGTGTAAGGGTACACTAAGAAAGGATTTTTCAAAACTCACCCCCCAAAGGGGTGAAATGGGGTTCCAAAGTTTGTATGGGGAAACTAGATTAGTTAGACTATTTTATTCGAAACTTCACAGGAGTATTCCTAACAATAAATGAGTAAACACGTGTTTAAGGTTTTTTGAAAATTCAACCCCTAAAAGGGAGAAATGTGGTAACAAAGTCTGAAAATTAGCATGGGTATTGTTTTTATGGTTTATCGGGTCGCTGATTACGAAAACCGCGACGGTTTTAAAATCCAACGTGGCGGGCGTGAGTTACCATCTCCCCTGTTGGGGTGAAATGGGGTTGAAATGTCTAAATACTAAACCGCTGGTTCTAGAGAGTTCAAATTTGGCACGTAGGTTCCTTATAGGGTGTAGAGGTGCACTAAGAAAGGATTTTTCAAAACTCACGCCCTAAAGGGGTGAAATGGGGTTCCAAATTTTGTATGGTGAAACAAGATTAGTTAGACTAATTTATTCGAAACTTTACAGGAGTATTTCAAACGATAAACGAGTAAACACGTGTTTCATGTTTTTTGAGAATTCAACCCCTAAAGGAGGAGAATATGGTGACAAAGTCTGGAAATCAACAAGGGTAATGTTTCTATGGTTTATCGGGTCGCTGATTACCAAAACAACAACGATTTAAAAAACAAACGTGCTGGACGTGAAATACTGTCTCGCCTGTTGGGGTGCGATGGGGTTGAAATGACTAAATATGAGTATGGGTGTAATTTTTATGGTTTTTGGTACGTTAATTACGAAAATGACACCGATTTTGAAATTTTATACCTATTATGGTCATGAAAATTCTTGAAATTATTTGCGTCAAATTGCAATTTAATCGGTACAGTAGTTTTGCAGCAAAACGGTTGTAACAGACGGACTGACAGACAGCTACACGTGATCTTATAAGGGGGTTCTAGTTTTGCTTTTGAGGTATGGATAGAGACCCGCGTTATCCTAATAGATTAAAAGAAAAGTATTTGGTGGCATCTCGATCGTCGTCAATCGGTACCTATAGGCGGGCGGCGCGTTGGGACAGGAGGAGTAATGATCGGGAAACTTCCTGCATCCGTAATAAATACATTCAAGCTTTTCAATAATTATGTTAAGTCATTTCAGAATTCTGAATTACGTATATCTGGCTCAGAATAATTCATTTTTCATTCATCAACGAAGAGAACCTCAATATCTTACAATAGAACATGACGTAACTTACAACATGGCTTAGAATCATTAAACCAATCTCGAATATTCCAAGTCGATACGCGGAGGCTCGGGACATTATAAAATCTTTATACAAATAAGCATAATTTTGGTAACTACTAACACAATTTGGCTATTTCTCAAGTAGTAAAATTAGTTTAGATATAAGTATATATTTTTTAAGTGTACAATCAAGTAAATTTCAACACGTACTTCGTTCGCCTCTTGCGTTTTGTCACAATTACAGTAAGGGTCAAAAAGGTATGCGTTCCAGATAGCTTTACTGTGCAGAGACAGAGTGATAATTGTAAAATATGTAAGCAGAACATTTTAAAATATATTTATTGTAAATTCGTTATATACATAACCTTAAATTATATTAACTTAATTATTTCTTAGTCAACAAGATCTACTTCTATATATTTCGTGGAACCTTCGTGAACATATTTTCGAATAAGTGTATTCCAAATCTAAATAATGTTTAATAACCCAGATGTACTAAATCCCTTATCTTATTGTTAACTAATTAAGTGATTTCCTGGGGCCAAGCTGTATCCAATCTGCTGAGCTGCCTAGCAAGCCATGATGAAGTAAAACAGTTCGCCTGGGATGTTCTTCGATAGTATTCTTTAATATGCACACGATGCAAGGTTAAGATGTAACCGTCCAAAGTATACACGACGTGAGCTTCGACGATTCGTCATTGCGTGGCAGACAGCTGCGGGGTGGTCAAGACATGCGACTTTCTGGTAAAGATCTGGTCCGGATATAATATATGGAGTTGTTTATGGTCTCCGATAGACCGTTTTTTAACATTGAATACGCATCAATAACGGAACTTTTGATCGCACCCATTTTTTTATATATGAAGTCCAAAAAGGAGGTACATTTCACTTGTTGGTAACAGTTCAATAGTACGATTGCGATGATGAACAGTTTCTGCATGATGAACCTGGCCGGCGGCGTGTTCGGCGCGCGAATGTGATGATAATTAGCGGTCTTCGTTTATATATCGGCTGATTCAATACAATAGACTGATGCATTGTTTACATCGGCCAGTAGTCCGATACGGTAATGGTATAATTTTCCCTCGAACTAAAATAATTAGCATTGTATGTTTTTTTGTCAGGTAAGTTATAATTGAGTGCTAATGGGTATGAACTTATCTAACGGATTTTGAGTATGAGTTAGGTATAAAAAAGGTTTTTTAAGCAACCTCTGTAAATCTTAGAAAAGATTATTCAAATGTATTTATTTTGCACCAGGGCATCGCATTTTACTTTTTTAACATTCCGTATTATTTTCTAACAGATTTTTCGAGATTTTGTCAGCGCAATACGAAACGAGTGAAAAAATTATAAATCCCTGAAAAGATTATACAAGTGACTGTTGGCAAAAGTATTGTAAAGTAATTGATTGTTTTTTTTTTATAACAGATTCCAATAACTCTTTTATTATTTTATAATAAGTATACATAAACAGTTTAATTTTGAAATTGTTATCTGAGCATTTTTCAAAATGTTTCTACACAATTAAGACAGAAAATTAAAGTCCAATATAATTTTCCTACTTTGCTACCAATTTTCTTTGTGATTTTCAATACATTGGTATCAGATTCTATATAATTAAAAAAGTATAGGCATAACAGAACCTTAATTATCGAACATAGGCATAACATTGATTTAAAATTACTAAAATAATTGGTAACAAAATAGGAAAATTATATTGACTTTTAATTTTCTGTCTTAATTGTGTACAAACTTCTTGAGAAATGCTCATCTAGGTCACAAAATTTTACGTAAAATTGTCAAGTCGGCGTAGTGATATATTTTGAAATCAAGAGCTACAAAATTCAAATTTTAACATATTCTTTTGTATAATTTCTAAGTATTAGGCGGCCTTGGCATAGTTTAACGTGATTGGTTGCATAGCATTCGCCCTTAATTTTATAAATGTCGCGTCCAACTTATAAATTAATATAATTTGTTTCCGTGGGTGAATTCGTAATAATTGTATGTTTATGGATTACCTTTAATGAAAATGAGTTCACTGCGCACACTTGACAATATGCGTAAACTTTTGTGACCTAGATAAAGACTAAAAATCAATTATTTATATAAAATAAAGATATTTTCAAATCTATTGTAAATTAACTGTCATTACTTTTCATAGTTTTAAAGACATTTTAGTTGCCAAAAGTCAATTACGTATGTAGTCTTATCAGGGATTTATAATTATTTCACTCGTTTCGTATTGTGCTGACATACCTAATATCTCGACAAATCTGTTAAAAAATAATACGCAATAACAAAACAGTCAAATGCCATGCCCTAGTGGAGAAGAAATACTCGTATATATTTCAATAATCTTTTTCAAGGTTCACCGAGAATGCTTACAATTTGTTTATACTTAACGCATACTAAAGATCCGTTAGAAAATGTTCATACCCATTTAGTAATCATTTTACTCCAACTGACTACAAAAATCACGCACTTGTATGTTACAAAACTATTAGCGTATTGGGCTACAGTAATGTATTCAATGTGGCAATGGGCAGGCCACATAGCACGCAGAGCAGATGGCCGATGGGGCCGAAAAGTGCTCGAGTGGAGACCTCGGACCAGCAAGCGCAGCGTAGGACGTCCACCTACAAGATGGACAGATGACCTTATAAAGGTCGCCGGAAGGCGCTGGATGCAGGTCGCTTCCAACCGGTTTATATGGAAGTCCAAAGGGGAGGCCTATGTTCAGCAGTGGACGTCCTATGGCTGAGATGATGATGATGATGAATGTATTCAATTTGTTGTTATAATATCCATATGTAATCATTTAGCTGAAATAACTGTTTGTCATTGTCTCATTGTTTCAGCCAGCAATGTTTTGAAAAGGCATGATGTAATTTTTTCTATACTATGTCACACGATGTGATTATTTTTATTCAATCCAATAAATAAATTAATCAATTTACTATCCTGCACCAAATGCTCGTTTCAGTTTGGCCCCATGGCACAGTATGCTTTTTTTACCCAAAAAGCGGCCATCCTCATTATATTCGCTTATTCGATAGAGCAAATCATTTTGAAATGAAGACTAAAACTCCCGTGTGTCAATTTCTCATAGAAATTGAGATATTAATATTTTATAAATTTTCAGGGATTTACGGAAAATCTCGATAACTACGAAGTGATTCGTTTTTTTTCTTTTATTCAGTGAAAATTATTGGAACTATATATGAAGTAATTAATACTCAAAACGAAAATGGTCACATTTGTATGTAAATAAACAAACAAAAGATTTCATGTTTTCGGATTTTATTTTTTTACAGCTCTATTCCGTCATATTGGGATTCGATAATCCGTCTAAATATGAATTACAACAATACCAATGACTATTAAAAAAATGGAACCCCTAACCCTCAGGATATAGAAATAAAAAGCTTCTAAAGATTTTTCAAATAATTCTGGTTTTAGGGTTGGCACATTAGAATTTAAATTTCTTCATTATTTTTCTATGGTTTATTATAATAATATCTTAGTTTTATTATTTATAATGAAGATAAGCGATATCTTGAATTCTATCGATATCTACCTTACGGGTGGTCCCATAAAATTTGATTCACATCTGTAACAATGGCGAGTGAAGTTGGTTTTCAAATAATCAATTATAAATTTCTTTTTCCGTGGGCAAAACTTCGCTTATGTCATCATCCCAGTTTTCTATAAGTGTTCGCATCACATCTTCCTCGCTTATATCGTCGGAAACGTCATCTTGACGTTCCGAACGATCCTCTTGGGGTATTTCGTACGGTTTCTATAGTTGGAGAACGGTCTGCGGTAATGGCAACTTTCTTAATTTTTGTTGCCTTTGCTTCAGCCTCACATTGCCCTGTTAAATAAATCGGTCATTGTTTTAATTCTGTCGGATTTGCGAGCATGATGTTCTCTGTCCGATCTCCAGAACTTATTTCTGGCTTCTCCCGCTTGTTCTGACAGTAAACCTACAGGTTCAGCAGAATTTCAGATTATGTCCTTGCCATGTACTAATATTTTGTGCAAGGTAACTGTCATGGGATGCCAATTAAAGTTTTGGACCCTATTTCAACATAATTTTCGCCGTAGTATTTATTGCTTTGAAAAAATCCAACTATATTTTTTTTAAGAAACTACTCATAAATACTTAACCTATATTTTTTTCTAAATTTTCCGTTGGTCAGATTACGAGCCTTAGGACTTTTAAGACACCATTTCACATATCTACTCGCCTTTATATACTAGTCGTATTTAACTCATTGGTAGTACCTAGATTAATATTATTTACTGTTGGAAGTTAATCATTTATTCGCAGTACTAAGTCTTACAATTTAGCAATACGGCAATGCAAAACATATTGGAAGAAACAAATAAACGAATGAATTGCCACTGACTGTTATCACCGGTAATGGTTTTGAAGGGTGACATGTCAAATACAGGTATTGTTGTCTAATTGCAAAATAGCTTATATACGTGAATACCGCTATTGATTATACCGGTAATCAAAGCTTTAGTGATATGTATAAATAGCGACATACAATTATAACCGGTTATACCTAATTTAAATTCGGTATTCTGGATACCGGTAATACCTAATCCCTGGTTTTAACGAATGTCTAACGAGGGTGGACCTCTTCCCGCGCTACACGTAAACCTTCGACGGAAATAATATTACAACTACCTGAACAAGTAAAAAATATAGAGGACATTAAAAATTATAGGAGACAGAACTCATACACTTTATTTATAATTGAGAACAGAACTCGTTTCTTCACTATCTCGAAACAGAACTCGATTACTCCCTATATGTAGTCAATAAAAGTTTTGAGAATATTGTTAGGTGTCAACCCTAATGCAAAAATTTTAGAAACCTGTAACTTCTGAATCCTATAAGATTGGGATATGATTTTTTCAGGAAATATTTTTAAAGGCTTACCAAGAAATTTGTGTAAATACTGAATCCCAATACTTTCAAATAAGTCTATAAAATTAAAATAAAGAAAATATCTTGTTTATCGTGTAACTGTCTTCATATTAACTTCTATGTAGTTTTCTTTTTGTCATATTATATCCTATAAAGCGAATACAACGAGGATGGCCGCTTTTTGGGTAAAAAATCATACTGTGCATGGTTGACTGCCAGAGTGCCTTATTGCATTAAGTCCGCCTTTTGTATCTTCTATTTCGTACTGTGTAATAAAGGTTAAATAAATAAATGATAAGCTTGAAAACATGTTGGTTGCCTTACTTTATTTTCCGACTACAATTTGCAAGGTACAAACAGGTTTTTCCAAACCTCGTAGTAAGGCACTGAATCACAGATTAATATCGAAACTGACATGAGTGCTTTGTTCTAAGTAATGTATTTGGTACTTTGTGAGGTTTGATTTCAAGAACTGTATTATGCGTGATGACTTTGGAAATGATGATTCATTTCATGAACCCCGGCAGCTACTCTACTTAATTAGCACGTGATTTATTTATGGTACCTAGATACTGAAATAACTCAACTTTTCGCCCTACGTCGATCCGTTCCAAAATGTTCAAAATCAAAACGATTATTCTGTAAAGGGCACTTTCACATGTCTAAATCTGAATCTACCGGCATTTCACAAGAGGAGACGGTTGCTGAGAAGAAAGCCAAAAGAAACTCAACAGGAAGTCATTTTTTCATAAATTATGCTTCAAAACTGCTACAATTGTATTATAACTAGGTAATTGACACATGTTAGACGAGATGTACAAGATTCTCCAAATCGATGTTTACATTAATAATAATATAAAATAAAGTGAATTTTTCAGACATGTAGAAGGTGTCTAGGCATCACGACATGCAATAAAGTTATAATTAATTAATGAAATTATTTAATTTCGTTGAGACGTATAAGGTCTCAAGGCGTCAAAATAAATAACTGATGCTACAAAATAATTAGTTAATTTAAATTTCTTAGAAATGTACATGGTCTAGGCATCACAACATGCAAAACAAAATATATGAATATAAATGCTCGAAAAAATTAAGGACTGAATAAGAAACTACGAAAGAAATAAAGAAAATTAAAACTAAATTTCTTAGAGATATACATAGGTGTTTCCTGTAATAGGAGGAATACATTTAAATATAGATTGTACTTTTCAAATTGAACAACATTTGTTCAGCAACTTTAAAAAAAGTAATTTTTCAGAATTTTATTATTTCAAACAAATTAAATAGTATTTTCAATGTACGTCGTCCAACATTGACATTCCCTGAGCATTGACATAGCTGTCACTCTACTAATATCGGACATTTCGCAATACACTGCTTCTTTGTCTAAACATTATTCTACAAAATATCATTTAACACACGTTATTTTCAGAAGTTGCTTAACAAAATGTTGTCCAGTTTCAAGCGAAGAATCTATGTTTTAATTTATCGCTCCTACTACAGGACACACCCGGTCGGTACCTATATGGTCTCTAGGCGTCACAATTTACAAAAATAAAAAAAATATTATATTAATAGTTGAATTTCATTCTTCAGAGATGTATACGGTCTCTGAGTGTCATTGTGCAGACTAAGTTTATTAGAGATATATACAGTCTCTAAGTCTCTAAGTAATAAATAAAATTATTACCTTCGAGGCAGTAGTTTTAGCTTCTGTACATGCAAAAAAAACGTGCGAGTCAGTCGCTTTGACACTAAGACTCGTTGACATTGAAACAGGGGAGAATGGGGCACAGTGGAGCAGATTTTTTTCAAAATTATTTAATCGCACGACGCTTGCTTTTTTTCTTCAAACATACGTTCAACATCTCATTATAAAAAACAAAGGCAAAGATATCATTTGGGAATTTCAGTAGTAAAATATAATACTTTAAAAAAAAATCCGCAGGATCCACTGTAACTCATGGCTGGAGAACACTGAATCAAGGATCTGGGGTACAATGGATCGTAATCAAAATTAAAAACAGCTTTTAAATATAGTTTACAAGTTATAAACCTAGTTGGGACGTGACCTCTTGCTTCGACACTGAGGCAATGACTAGTTTGATTAGCGGGGGGATGTAAGAGCGGCCATATCGCTAACGTTCGCGGGTGTGCGTGTTGAACCACATTTGAGTGAACGGGATAATGCCACGAACCTGTGAACTGGATGGCTGGTGAACGAATGCTATAACTTCCTAGTTAGGGATATTCTTATTAAAACTCTCACAGAAAGATTTGTGTGACCGGGTATTCAAAATTACCAATATATCAATTTAATTTAAACATTTCTAGAATCGTGATTTTTCCAGATATTTAGAAAAAGATGAGAAAAGCATATGTGTAGCTTCATCAGATTAACTAGCGGTGCAGAAATGGAATATTCCTAAAGGTATGATATTGTCACCGTGTAATACAAAATATTGCTTAGATTGTGGCTAGATCGATTTGTTTATGATGCCCCTAGAAACAAGCGAGCAAAGCGTCTCCTATTCAACTTGGGCAAAAATGATTTCGTATACCTTTCCGAGTGTTCCGATTTCCAGCTGTACTCTTCAACAAGTCGCATTCTGCAAACGATTCTCTTGAAATTGTGAGCGGGTTCGATTACTATGTTTCTTTTTGAACCGAAAATATTAAAAACTGAAAATACTTATTCAAAACTTGGCGTTTTCATAAAACAAAAACAATAAAATTTCGGATGATCTCGTGTACCTACGGTATGTATGGGGGAGTCGTTGACCGTTGCTGCTAATATCGCACGCCCGGGAAATCAACACAGCGTGTCGGACGCCGCAGCTGTGGTCCACGTGGGTTATTTTCGTGTCGTGGCGCAGAAACTAAGATTCGATCCCCCAACTCAAACAAGATGCATATTCAGATAAAAATGTACGCTAGCATTTCAAACTCCAATATCTTTAGTTTTCTAGAAAGAACTGGGGTGGACAATATTATGACGTACTTACCTACTTAATTGCAATACACAGAAAAATATAAACACCCCCGTTTTCATATAGTAACAAAATAAACGTTAGTATTAGTCGTCTCATATTCGGTAATTTAGATATGGAAGTATTGTGAAGGCTGCCGCAAATATCGGACACCCGGGAAATCAACACGGCGTGTCGGACGCCGCGGCTGCGGTTCACGCGGGTTGTTGTCGCGTCGTGGCGCGGAAACTGCCCGACCGCGAACAATGCAAAGAGAGATAAAAAAATAACACTAGAATTTCAAACAATGTTTTCATTAATCACGGCGAGCCATTGCTTATAAGCACAAACCAAGAATATAAATGTCAATCAATTAGGTTTATAAATAATAAAAGTTAATATCCTGACACTCCTTACTGTTATAAGTAATTTTCAATGATATCGCCATGTTAACTGGCGCAAAGTACTTATACTGCAATAACAGAAGTAAAAATCCAATTAACGTTATTTTGAGATTCAACTGACATGTATCCGATTTCTTTTACTTATTACAGAATTCATATTATTTATAAACATTTAATCAAACAATGTGTATCTGTGGATGCACGTGAATACTGCGAGTCGCCGACTAAACGAATAAGTTGGTAGCAATACTTTGTTGGCATTGCCCCTATCTGCAGCCGCGCCGCTGCACTGGGCTTGATAAATTGAATGGGAAAACTCTTTGTAAACACAGTTATTATTTATATGTATTTGTAAATTGAACGTATCTTAAAAAACCAGGGCGTTGGACTTGTGGACTTAGAGTTCGGATCACAAACAGATAAAATAAATTAATATAAGTATGAGAGAAAATCCATCTAGGAATAAGTTGCAAAAACTGACCCTTGAGTGACCCGCATTGTAGCATATACATTCTGGTGCTCTAGGACCTTCCTTCTTGCCACATGGAACATGACAATAGTTTATCAAGAAGACCACAGCCTTTAGTATTAATATCACCTGTATTCGCCTTTAAGAAACAAAAGGTTTTTCCGTTAATTATTTCTACACTCTATATTAGGCGCTTACCTACTAGAGTCTAAATGTTTACAAATGAAGAGAAAATTGAAAAAAATAATTATTCGGCAGGATTCGCACCTGCGTTCCAGTATGAAAAAATAAAATAAAATAATATGTACTAGAGTCTGCCTAGCTAAATAATATTGACGGATAATTTCTTGTGGCATTACCAATTGTCCATGATTTAAATAATTTAGTAGGTGTGTCCTCTATAAATATTTTTGATACTTCATGTACTACCTAGTTCTAACATTCCGATTGAGTTGTGGCATACTTAGTACTTATGTTTTTTTTTGGTGATGGATTAATATTATGGATTATCAAGCTAGGTCTTATTCACATTTAATTTTTCGCCTTGTGTATGGTTAGAAAGTGTAAACATAATATGTTGTCGTTGACTGTACTGTTAGTTCGGTGAATAGAGACTAAACAACTGTCCGGTAGTTCTGAATTTTTGCTATGTTGTCTAGGATGGTTAGTGCGTGCGCCTGCCGCCATATTGAAGAAAAACCGGTAATTTCGTCAGATTTTTACTTTTATCATCGTTTAGGTGCATTTTAACTTATAAAAATTGTAAAAATAAATAAATAAATAAATAAATAAATAAATTTTATTGTACTTTAATCTACCTTTGTATAAATTTTCAATTGTATCAATTACAATCAAAGAATTAAAACACTTCATACGCAAAAATTTAAAGAGCTTAGAAAAATTATATGTAATTATCTACAACATTACCTCAGCTCTATTCAAGCTAGAATACTCCTAAACGAAGATACTAGGTCGATGCAGAGTTAGCCACCGGCTAAGCTTGCACCATAGATTGGAGCGGTTTTTTTTTTCGAAATTTTCTTTTCGTCACGACCTAGTGAAATTTAATTTTTGCATTAAAAAAAAAAAATCTAAAATCGGTTGAGAACTCGCTGAGATCTGCGCATTGTTACAAAGTCCATTCGAGTCGATCCATGGGAGCTTTATGTTTTTTTTTATCATAACTTTTTAATTAAGAACAATTTCAAAATTTTCTCTTCGTCACGACCTAGCGAAATTTAATTTGTGCATTTTAAAACAAAAATTTCCAAAATCGGTTGAGTACTCGCTGAGATCTGCGCATTGTTACAAAGTCCATTCGAGTCGATCCATGGGAGCTTTTTGTTTTTTTATCATAACTTTTTAACTAGGTCGATGCAGAGTTAGCCACCGGCTAAGCTTGCACCATAGATTGGAGCGGTTTTTTTTTTTCGAAATTTTCTTTTCGTCACGACCTAGTGAAATTTAATTTTTGCATTTTAAAACAAAAAAATCTAAAATCGGTTGAGAACTCGCTGAGATCTGCGCATTGTTACAAAGTCCATTCGAGTCGATCCATGGGAGCTTTTTGTTTTTTTATCATAACTTTTTAATTAAGAACAATTTCAAAATTTTCTCTTCGTCACGACCTAGCGAAATTTAATTTGTGCATTTTAAAACAAAAATTTCCAAAATCGGTTGAGAACTCGCTGAGATCTGCGCATTGTTACAAAGTCCATTCGAGTCGATCCATGGGAGCTTCGCTCGCTTCGCTCGCTCCGCTCCAATAAGCAATAATCTGAAGAAATTGACAGATTTTTTCAATAAGGCGGCTGGCGTGGAGGAGGGGAATTGTGCATTTTGCATTTTAAACACCCACTCATACATCCTAGCTCAACCATATATCCTAGACAACATATCCAAAATTCGGAACTACCGGACCGTTTGTAAGGTAAAACCCCTTTATTCACTGGATTGTGTACATAGTGGTAGAAAATTTGTGAGCTGACTATGAGTGCATGTTTACATTTATTGAACTTATTTCCTTAGGTACTAGGTGTACATAGAAAATCAAAAATATTTTCTAGTATCAGAATTTTATTTCCTACTACACAAAGTATGACCAGCCACAGATTTTTTAATTTCCCGCCAAATCTTTGAGTAAATATTTTATTAGCCAGACTTATATAAGGATCTTTAAGGAGAATTTTGATTTCCGTTAGTCTTTGCTGTTTTATGGCACAAGATACATACAGTATTTGTAAGATTTCTTTCTATGATGTATTAATAGTAATAGTAATATATTACAAAATACAACTGATAGCATCAAAGAAAGAAATCTTACAAAGAGGAAATGGTTTTAATTCATAGTGTGTATGAATTTACAAATTAAAGCATGTACCTCAATCTATCGCTACATAAAAACGACCATGATCTTGTCTTTAAGCGTAACATTATGAAATTTTAGTTCATCTCTCTTCGTTGTTTTCTTTTTCGCATTCTCATTTCTATAGCAGGATATCTTGTTGAACCAATTTGCATTAGAATCCTTTTTATAGCAGGAAAATGAAATAAAGGAGTAAAACAATGGGTTCGACTAATGTGCGCCGACTGGATTAAATACAAATTTGTTTTGCAAATTATTCCTGCGCGTTTTAGGGATCCACAGTGAAACAGGCAATTGGTTGCCGTTAATTAATTTTCTGCGTGATATATTTCCTAACTGTTTGGATATTGTTATTTTTTTACAATTCTGACTAAGGTATTTATTAATAACTAGGAGGTATACAACTTTTTTTTCTGTAAAAATCCAATATAAATCTAGACTTTGGGAGGATACTGGATATTAAATTCTAAAACATACAGTAGGTACACGAGTAGTACTCAAATATTAAGGTGTCCCATTATTTACCTACTTTATTTTAGCACTGTTGTTAATTTTAATTTTTCACAATAAAATATGAACGATGTTATAATTTTATTTGCGATAAAGAGTTAAAGCATCATCTTAAATAAAAATCATGTCAATATGTAGAGTCGTTCTGAAGGGTATACCTTCACTTGCCCGAATTTCATATGCCCGAATTTCGTCTGCCATAATATTCAATTGACCGAATCTTGTTTCTTATAATTATGTTTCCCATAATCATTGTTTGCCATATTAATCCTATGACCGAATCTTTGTTTCCCATAATATTAATTCCAATAATCACATTTGCCATAAAGATTGTAATCCATAATTGTCACATGCTATAATTTCATATGGTATCCAAATGGAACATAGGCCGAAAACCGACATCTGTAGGTAAGGTTTGTTTTATGACCCCGTATAGCGGAGCGTCAAAATGCAAACCCAATCTAATCTTGTTTTAGAAGAACTGCTACCAAATAGTACATGGACCTAAAACCGAAAACTATAGGTTAGGTTAGGTTTGTTTTGTGACCCGTATAGCGGAGCGAGCGGAGCGTCAGAATGTTTGCATCAAAATACAAATCCTAATTTAATTTACAGTTTCCTAATTTACAATCTAACCTAGTTTTAGAATAACTGCTACCAAATAGTACATGGATCTAAAAGCGGAAACTAAAGGTTAGGTTAGGTTTGTTTTGTGACCCGTATAGCGGAGCGAGCGAAGCGAGCGGAGCGTCAGAATGTTTGCTTCAAAATACAAATCCTAATCTAATTTACAGTTTCCTTATTTACAATCTAACCTAGTTTTAGAAGAACTGCTACCAAATAGTACATGGATCTAAAACCGAAAACTATAGGTTAGGTTAGGTTTGTTTTGTGACCCGTATAGCGGAGCGTCAGAATGTTTGCTTCAAAATACAAATCCTAACCTAATTTACAGTTTTAGAAGAACTACGATAAAAGGACGTACGACATTCGACCAGAACCAAAAACTTTAGGTTAGGTTTGTATTGTGACCATGTAGTACATAGTGTCTATGTACATACGTGGCCACAATATGCCTACAGAAAATAAGATGCTAAACCAGGTTGGATTCGCAAAGAAACAATATTTAGTATGGCGTTTAAATATTCTATCAAACAATATTATGGCACTTAATACTATGGAAAACAATACTTATGGCATTCGTATCATTATGACAAATAATATTCGGGAATACAAGAGTATGTCAAATGAATTTTCTAGGAAACGAAACATTCGGGCAAATGAAATTCGGGTAAGTGAAATTCGAGCAAATCAATATTATTGCATATAAATTTCGGTCAAACAATAGACAACCGTTCTGAAGCTACTATCAAGAATATGTTTTTGTTAATTGTGACCCCGGCCTCCCCTTCTTAATAAAAACGGCCAAGTGCGAGTCTGACTCGCGCACCAAGGGTTCCATACAAATACTTACCCTATCTTAACTGGCCGGGTTAGTTAAGTTTGCACCTAGTAGGTAGGTATGGCGCCGGATACAAATGTCGTGCAAAGTTAACGCAACCGATCACGTTTGTTGTATGGGAGCCCCCTTAAATATTTATGGTATTCTGATTTTTAGCCTTGTTGTTATAGCGCAAACAGAAATACATCATCTGTCAATTTCCAACTGTCTAACTGTCACGATGACAGACGGACAGACAGACAGACGGACGGTCAGCGGAGTCTTAGTCATAGGGTTGGGACCCTACATATTGAAATATTAAAAGTAAAAACGTTTTTACCCTTTGGGTACGGAACCATAATAAATGTATGTGCTAGTTATGACGATTAATGTTTCCGTTAAGGGAATAATTACAGGGTCAACATATAGTATAAATAAGTTTTCAGTTTTGGTTTTCTTATAAGAGAAAATTCCCTTAATTTACTTATCAATGCACTGCTTTGCCGTCTGAGTGTTCAGCCAACAGAGCGCGTTCGAGTAGAACGTAGCAATGATAAAAACTTAAGCTTAAAGAAATACATTCCCTTTACATAATTTCATTATATCACTTTAAATGTGAGTACATATACATATATTTAAAGTAAAAAAAATAAGGCAAAATCTCAATAAGCTCGTAGAAAATAGGACAATATGCCTACTCCAAATCATTTATCTAATATTATTATGTGAAAGTTTGTGACTGTGTACGTTTTTGAGACTGAGGTGTGTTCCCTTTCTCGTCGTATTTCTAAAAGGACGCTGTATGTGACTACTTGCTAGTATAAATGTACTTAGTTATAACCTACTTTAAAAAAACTTGCCTGTGAAAATGGGGTTTTGAAGTATTCATTAAAGACATTATTTATATAATATTTCCGTAATTCCTCCTTTGGTTGGTTATATGGTGTATTTTTCATAATAAAAATCAGCCCCTCTAGTAGAGTTGTTAGTCCGCTGTTTTCTAACATAATTGTGCGCATCGGGTTACAAGCATGAAATTTCTACTACACATAGAGCGTTCCGCGGTGATTATTTTCAGATGTGGAGGGAAGTCAGATTCGTCCCCTGTGAGGCGTGAGAGCGGGGTGAATAGGACCAAGTATACCTCCTAATGCCTGTGCACGGTTACAATAGTTAGTATGCAGTCCAATAAATTTGATTCCAATTTGTTCACAAATGCATTTGCGATGGTGTATTTATTATAATTATATATTATAATTTTGTTATATTCATAGGTACTTAAGTGATTTGTTAGTTACATTGACTAAAGGGTCATTGTCAGTTCTAAAAACAAAATTTGTCCCTTCGGTGGTCAAAAGTTAAGAGCTTGTATGAATACCTTTTCGGCCATCCACCCATATTTTTATATAGTAACTATACAAAAATAGCATAAAAAATTTATTTCTGATATCCGTTTTACACGGAAACGATACCAGACAAGTCCTAGTAGACTTAACTGACCAGCAATCAAAAAAAGAAAAGGAACAGAACTTGGTCCTTTTCACCCCGCTCTCCCGTCACGCAGGGGATGAATCTGACTTCCCTCCACATCTGAAAATAGTCACCGCGGAACGCTCTATGTGTAGTAGAAATTTCATGCTTGTAACCCGATGCGCACAATTTCGCGGCTTAGCAACTCTACTACTCCTACCTGCAAGAGCCCACACTTGGTATGTTTCGATCATATGTTTTAGTAGTAATGTAATAACGCATTCACTGCCAGGGGGTGTGGCCTAACCCCCTGGCAGTGAAACAAGCTGACGGTGAACGCATATATGCGTTGCTGGCAGTGAATGGGTTAATGCAATTTATACTCGTATTTGGAATTATCTCATAAATGAAAATAAATAAATATATATCAGACCTCACACAAATCGATCTAGTCCCAAATTAAGCTCAACAAAGCTTGTGGTATGGATACTAGACGACGATATACATACTTATATAGATAAATATATACTGCTTCGGTCATGATTGTTCTATGTATTTAATATAGAACAAACAAGACCCAAGCACAAATATTCGAGTTCATCACACAAATATTTGCCCTGCCCGGGATATGAAACCGGGACCGCTGGCTCGGTAGGTACCTACAAATTGAGCCAACCGGGTCGTCATAAAGCCCTTTCATTTGATACCCAGGCGACAGGACTCAGAACACAAAATGTTAAAATCCCATATAAAAAATAAATGACGTCATAACTCATTCAACTGAAATTGAAGATGGATCTTTTTCTTAAAATGTTCCTTAGATTCAGATATTTAAAAAAAAACCTTTTGATAACACTAACACCGCCCACAAATGAGAAGAAGGCGGTTTCAGGAACAGGATACAAACGCCACATGTATAGTGTGACCAATTTATCAGTGAAACTGCGAAACTAGAAACTATAGTGCTACTGTGAACTGAAGGGTGTCGCCGCAACCTTCACACACAAAGCACTCGAACAGATTTATAAGTTTAATTTACATTATTAGTTATTATTAAAAATAAATATAGTTCAAAAAAGTTTGTATTTATTATCATTACTATAAAGTAAAAAAAACTAAACATAATGGATGCGCAATTTCTACTGGCATAGTATTCAAGTTTTGGAATGTCCGTCGTACACTGAAAAAAAGAAATTCGTAACGGTAGCCCAAATATTAGCTGCTAGTTAACAAACAATGACAAACTAACAAACTAGGACTGACAAACTGAGGGCTACCAGTAACCAAAATAAGTTATGTAAAATAAGCAAAAGTTATGCTACTACTTAATAATACAATTTGGCTATTTCTCAAGAAGTTAAATTAGTTGAGATATACAGCCTGTTACCGGCATGCGGGCATTTATTAAAACTGATAATAATATGATCCATTAGTAATTGTTTGCATGTATTAGCTAATCATAATTATGTGAATGAACTGCACAATTAAATTTCTTAAATCCGCACATTCAATGTAGTGGGTGTACAGCGTAATTATCGTTACTCATATCACGCTGTCATTTAACACTCACTTGTCAATTTACTTTACTGTACATTCCTGGCAATTAAAATTTTGTTAGAAAGTTAATAAAGCCTGAATTTAAGTTAATCAATTAAATTAAGGTCATGGATACGTTAAAGATCTATGTTACTTTACTCTACTTTAAGAAAAGCCTACTTGGCGGTAACACACTGCATAATATCTTTTAAGTGTACAGTCAAGTAAATTTTAACACGTACCTCTTTCGCCTCTTGCCTCTTGTCACAATGATAGTAAGAGTCAAAAAGGTATGCGTTCCAGATAGCTTTACTGTGCAGAGACAGAGTGATAATTGTAAAATATGTAAGTCAGAACATTTTGAAATATATAATTGTAAATTCGTTATATACATACCTTATATTATAATAACTTAATTATTACTTAGTAAAGAAGATCTATTTCTATATTTTCGTGGAACCTTCGTGAATATATTTTCGAATTAGTGTATTCCAAATCTAAATATGTTTAATAACTTAGATGTACTAAATCCCTTATCTTAATGTAAACTAATGTATCCGCATTAGACCCCCAAGCGAATTCCGTATGGCTAAACATTTGATCTTTAATTACAATATGGCCAACGGGATTAAGAATGGAAAGATACAACATTTGGTTGTCAGTGGCATTCGATATATAATCCTCGCTTGAACTGATAATTAATATAGGAGTACTTATGTATTTTAATTTAAATCTCCAGTCTGGCATTCCAAACTTATGAAATTGTTTATTGCTGATCAATTCCAAATAATGTAATATTGTATTAACAGACCCACCCGCTGGGACGTATTCCATCAACTGATTTGTAAATTCTTTATTTAAGGTGCCGTCTTGCATTGGACCACCGGTGAGAAATAATAACGGATTTCTGCAATAAACCTCCTCATCGTGGCACATTTTGGCAGTCAAACTTAGTGGAGTTTGTCCGGTAGGCAAGAACTCTTTTGTGCCTAGGAGTGCCGCGCGGTCTTTTTTGTTCATTGCCGCTAGGAGCCGTAGCGGACCTTGAGTGTTTGACATAAACGCAAGCGGAGCGAGCAAGAAAGCTATCCTGCAGTAGTTATTGTAAGCAGGTGTAACTGCAAATAGGACTAAAAAAGCAGTCGCCCCCATCGAATGAGCGATACAATCTACCGGTGCAGTACTTTTTTTGGTCTTTCTGATGTAAGCAAAAATCGCGGGTAGATCATGTTCACCCATCTCTTGCCAGGAAAAGTTCCAATATTGGTCTGTGTTAATATCCATTAACTGGTGAGCACGAGAGTAGTAGTTGCCTCTAGCATTTGCTAGCCAAACGTCATGTCCTGCATCGGCTAAAATATATGGAAGTGATTTCCTGGGGCCAAGCTGTATCCAATCTGCTGAGCTGCCTAGCAAGCCATGATGAAGTAAAACAGTTCGCCTGGGATGTTCTTTGGTAGTATTCTTGAACATATTGGGTTGCACACGATGCAAGGTTAAGACGTAACCGTCCAAAGTATACACGACGTGAGTTTCGACGATTCGTCCGTGCGTGGCAGCGAGCTGCGGGGTGGTCAAGACATGCGACGTTCTGCTAAAGATCCGGTCCAAATCGAGTCCCACGCTTTGAAACACTGTCGGTCGATCGTTAGCAGGAAAATTCACATTCTGATGTTTGGTGGAATTAAAAAATACCGGTTTGTTGTATTTGGAGTTTTTTATGGTCTCCACTAGACGGCTTCTTAACATTGAATACGCATCAATAAATACACTTTTGATCGCACCCATTCTTTCATATATGAAGTCAAAAAAGGAGGTACATTTCACTTGTTGGTAACAGTTCAGTAATATAATTACGATGATTAACAGTTTCTGCATGACGAACCTGGCCGGCGGCGTGTTCGGCGCGCGAATGTGCTGATAATTAGCGGTCTTCCTTTATATATCGGCTGATTCAATACAATAGTCACATGCATTGTTGTGTGAGATTTTAAATTTGTTGTTATAATATCCAGATGTAATCAATTAACTGAAATAACCCTTTGTCATTGACTTATTGTTTCAGCCAGCAAATGTTTTGAAAAGGAATGATGACATTTTCTCTATACTATGTCACATGAAGTGTTTTTTTATTATACCTAGGTACATAATAAGCTAATAACTTCTTGAGTTGTATCTACTTCTTAGTTATTTATTTTCTTCACGTTTTTAATTATCCTGCACCAAATGCTAGTTTCTGTTTGGATTCATGGTTGACTGGCATAAAATACCTTATTGCATTAAGTCCGCCTTTTGTATTTTCTATTTTGAACTGTGAAATAAAGTTTAAATAAATAAATGATAAACTAGAAAAATTTTTGGTTGTCTTCCTTTATTTTCCGACTATTAAGTAGCCAGGTACAAACAGAGGTAATTAATTACCCTCATCAATTATTTAATTATCATTATTTACCATGAAAAATTACATAATACTAAAAAAACGTTTTCTTATATTAAAATATATAATTAAACCATCATCATCCTCCTAGCCTTTTGTCCCATTTTTTGAGAATGAATTCTCAATTGGGGTCGGCTACCTAAATCCCAAGATGTGGCGTAGGCACTAGTTTTTACGAAAGCGACTGCCATCTGACCTTCCAACCCAGAGGGGAAACTAGGCCTTATTGGGCTTAGGTGGTTTCCTCACGATGTTTTCCTTCACCGAAAAGCGAGTGGTAAATATCAAATGACATTCCGTACATAAGTTCCGAAAAACTCATTGGTACGGGCCGGGTTCGAACCCGCGACCTCCGCATTGAAAGTCGCATGCCCTAACCACTAGGCTACCACCGCTCCTTGATATAAAATATATAATTAAACCATTTATAAGTATTCATATTGTAACACCATTATGTTTGGTTGATGAGGGTAGCTTATTAAAGTAACTCCACAATTAATAATTATTTGCCTTAACTTCGAAATAATAAAAAAAAACGTTAAAATAAACTATCTTGATAATATCAGTTTTAATTAAAATGAAAAAAATGTTACATCCTACAAAATAATTTAATTTTGAGTTGATGACCATTGTAAAGGGCACTTTTGAGTTATAGAAAGTGAAAAACTGACAGCACGTTTATGAATTTAGCTCAGAAGGCCTTGGGGTTCAAACCCGATTAATGCATTTATTTTTCTTTATTTTAATACATTGGAAATAGAAATTATACAAGTAAGACAACTGTGGCCCATGGTCCCCATGGATACCTAAAAAATATGTTTTTTTTTTATGAATGGGTTATCCTCTTGTAGCATAGCTACGGAACATTAAAACGATTTAATTTGATATCCAATTATTTCAACCCTGTAGTCTTTTAACAGTAGTAATTTGTCATATTTATGGAATAAAATGAAATTAGGGTTAAAAAAAAATTACAAATTTTGCCATAAATTTAATTTACCTATGTTTATTCTTTATTATTGACACACACTGAAACGAAGACTCCCAAGGCAAGTTTTGGGCTAGGTATGTTCGGCCAAGTGACGATTTGTTTTTTTTATTTACGATTCTTGCTCTTGTAATTTATGTGTCGATCCACAATATTTTTTTAATCAATTGCGCATCTTGTGTTAATAGTTACATTTTTTGGCACAATGCAATATGCGGCAAATTGTTTTGTGGCAGAAGTACTTGCACTTTTTGGTAATGGTAAGCATGTAGACCGTATCGCTCCCACACTCTTCAAATTTTAGAGTGTGATCCATTAACTATAATACACCCCACACGCCATGTAACAAAGTCGGACGGATTCTCTACGATTACGTTCATTATGCTGATCTCATCCCCAACGCTGAAAGTCACTCGTTCATAATTCACTGATCAAACAGATCTTGGTACATTTACAAGTCGATGACGTTACGGCCAGACCACGTAATAAAGACACTACAACATGACCATTTGTATGGAGCGGTTTCAGCGCTCCGCGGGAATGTCGACAATCAAATGGCAATTTCTGACCTTTGGACAGTCTAAGTGTAGTTAGTACCATACAGACATGAAGTTTGATCCCTATCAAGTAAAAAATGTTTCATGATTTGACCGTTTTCTACCTACACGAGCTCAAATTTAGTACGTTTCGTTTAAAATATTTCTTGTTTTAAATAATCCGGATTAAATTACAAATCCCTTTTATTTGATGTATCCGTGATAGGCTCCATAGCTCATAGCAAAAAAATACTATATCTACCAGATATAAAATGGATGACGTCATATATTCCCCTTCTATACCCCTATGGCGACATGACGTGACTACCATACATTTCGTATATAGAAAAACGTGATGAACAAGTACAGTATACTGATAGTCCGTTTTGTGGAACTAAGTCCCACGGAAGTTAATTTTATGTCCATTAGGTACCCTACTCAAGTAGCCTAAATCCCAATAAAAAACATGATCATATGTCATCTTAAAAAAGAGACATTTTTTTAGATTTCTCATGATCATGTTTTTTATTGGGATCAAATATCTATATGGGATTAAACACATTTAGAGCACTCTCATATTACTCAAAAATTATTAACTGTTAAAACTTGATGTTTCATCGAATTTTCATTTATTAAATTTTTTATTTCATGAAAGCATTTTTTTCTGCCAATTGGCAAATGTGAAAGTGTGCATTACTAAAATGTTCATGTCGCGATTGCTTGGTCGGGCCGGGATGTATGATTCCCAGGCTTTTATTGTTATAAGACCAGAACCGTTAAGACACAAATTCACTGGTTGGTTGTATCCAAGGATGGTTATATACGTAGAACAATCAACTACGGTGAAGCAAAAAAGACAGTTAGGATTTTATGCAAAGATGCATGTCCTTTCTAGATTAAACAATAGGCAAGGTCAGAACAATTCTCATACGATAATCTATGCAGAAAAATTAAATATACCGAGCACCGCGGCGAAGTTTTCCGCCTCTCGCCCAGTTTGAGAGAACTTTGTTTCCTAACGACGTAAACAATTTAAATCTAATGCAATATGCAGACCTTGCCGGCGACTCCAGAAGCCCCCCCTCCCTCTAGTACCTGCGTCCTTATAAAAAATTCACCCTTAATTCTGAGCTCAGCGTTCAAAAAACTTTATGTTACTCACTACTACAGATATCTTCGCAAACTACCTACTTTGTGGAGATTATTTTCGCTGTTATGGGCACTTTCGCCATTTGTACGCACGCACCCGCCGGTGTACTAAAATTATGGCACACCTACGCTATATTTCTAATGGCATAATACACCTGTACGGAGTACATATTTTACTGATCTGTAATAATTATGAATGTATATCGTATAAATTTTATGTTGATTTTCGGTTACTTCCAGTGTTTAAGTATCACTTTAAAAATAAATATACTAATTCTTATTTGATTTGTAGGTAGTACTATTTCATTAATAGCCCAAGAGTCAGCGGCCGTAAACTCTCAAACTTACTTAAATCTCGGACGGGCATATTGGAAGAGAATCTTCATTTTAAATTTAATAGGTACCTATGTTACTTGGGGAACTATGAAAACAAGTTTTCTCAAGTTTTGATGGTTTCTTCGTCTCACCACACTTTTAATATCTGCCATAAATGCGGGCACTGAGTAGGTACTCGTATACATATATCTCAAGTTTGACATTTTAGCACCGCTGATGTTTGTACAGTCGAGTTCATTTACATCTACACACTTACGAGAACAAAAATATCTGAACACGACTGTATGCTCCTGACAATAGGGTCGTGTTCAGATATTTTTGGTCTCGTAAGTGTGTAGATGTAAATGAACTCGACTGTACTTATATTGAGTTTTTAGTAACTTGTGGTAGACCAAAATAGCCTCCTGTGTAATGGCCAACATACCACACTGGTTGGTTTGATGGTGGTTGGTTTAACCTTTTTTCCTTATGTACCATGATAAGTACTTAGTCGTCCAAAGTTAGCTAATAAGTAGAATAGTTGAATAATAACATTTTTAACTATTTATATAAGAACCTACCTACCTATACCCACATGTGTGTTTTGTCTGTAAATAGTTTATCGTTTACTACGCCATACAAATTCCATACAAAAATAAACAAATGAACTGGCCATACCGTTTATTATAGCCTGTAGGTGATAAACAAATCAAGTACCTACGTTACGTACAGAACATGGAACTTAACGCGAATCCAACTCGCACTTAGTCATCTTAAGTAGCTAACTGAATTAATTAACTGTCAGCTACGAACTTTTAATAACGACCAATATGAAAAACAAAACTACAAAGTAGGTACGCAGTATCACAATTTTTCTACGGATGGACGGGACATTTTAAGACCAACCATATGACGTGTAATATTAATATTAGGTATACATATATACCACATGTGGTTGATAGCAAACTGGTCAAACTCGAACATAAAATGGGTCAAAGTGGAAGTTTTATTCTTTTTCATTACATATACTTAACCAATGCAATTACACGATTTTCGCACAAGTCACAATCACAACAAGGATGGGACTTCACGCGAAAATATGATCGGTACTGCTGCAATTTCAGTATCAGTACGTTGCGTTGGTAATTTTCCGACGTTACGACTACTTCGTCGCGGTCATGGTCGGAAAGACTAGTCAAGCAGGTAGCAACCAACACTCGCTATCTACAACAAAACCTTTCTCTCGGTCATTATAACGTTTGTATGAAATAATTCTCCTGTATGTATAAACAAATACGACATATACTCGTACCTACTCAACCGTGGTCTCATGCAAAATGCAGCGGCGCACCTACCCCTCCTATTTCATGCCTCCCGTTTATCCCCCCATTTATAAATGATTCCGGCTCAATTTCGTTGGTGCTCGCTCGCCTGAATATTGTTTGTGGACGAACCGGACATGGTGAACTCCACAAATGATCTAAGATTACAAATTGTTGCTTAATATTGTTTACTCTTAACTATTACTTACTCGTGTCATAAATTACATCTGTGTAAAAAAAAAACAGTCAACTTCACACAAATCGACCTAGTCCCAAATTAAGCTCAAAGCGCTTGTGTTATGATGGGTAGGTACATACTTAAATACATAAAACATCCTGGACCCAGGCACAAATATTTGAGTTCATTTGCCCTTGCCCGGATTCGAACCCAGGACCGCCGGCTCAGTAGGCAGCTGCCCTAACGCTGCGCCAACCGCGTCGTGTAAATGGTATTGGGTTTCTCAAAGGGTACCTACCAACAGAACTCTATAGGTAACTAAGCTTCCAATGTAGGTTTAATGTGTTTTTCTCAAACATCCAAGGAAATGTCGTTCTTATGATCGTGGTAATAGAACGCGAAATACGTCTTTGTATAGCGATTGTTGAAGATTGGTTCTAATTTCAAATTAGAGGTCAATAAAGGAATTTCATACAACATTATTGGCCGTGGCCAACAAAGAGATTGTCTTTTGTTTCAGTGGGGTTTATTTTTCTTTTATTGACAATCTACGGCATACTGCCAATAAAAAAAAACGTTGTTTGTGCATTTATATTATTTCTTATATTTAACTAGATTATTTAATTAGTTTAAAACAGATATTCAATAAAATAAACAAGGAATCACGTTTATTTTAAAAAAATATGACAATATCTAATTAATAAGGTGTTGTAATTTTTTAATAAATAGAATCATCTTAACATTTGGTGGCAAAAACCGTAACCCGAACAGCTTAAAAAAATAAATTTTGAAAAAAGTAAAAAGTTGGCGGGAATAGTAAAAACATATGAATATATGTTGAACATTTGTATTATTTCCTTGGATTTATTTGAGAAAAGCACTATACAAGCCTCGGCGCGAACAGGGATTGTCGGCCTCGTATCTCTGGATGGCCTCGTTAT
The DNA here is from genome assembly GCA_905147355.2 of Apotomis turbidana. Classification (NCBI taxonomy): domain Eukaryota; kingdom Metazoa; phylum Arthropoda; class Insecta; order Lepidoptera; family Tortricidae; genus Apotomis; species Apotomis turbidana. The sequence continues at coordinate 20,653,916 of LR990280.1, forward strand.
CACTCGGCCATCTATTACTACTCGGCCAACAATTCCCTATTTCGCGGCCTCTGCAGTAATGTACTTTATCTGTCGCAAGATTTTTAACTCTTGAACCGTAGGTCAGATTGTTGGCAATAAGATAATGATCATATCAATACCAAATGTTGAGTCCCGAATGTGTAAGTCTCGCTTGAATTGAGTGTGTTGAACCCTTGAATAAATAAATAGATAGGTATAGTACTCTGGTAAATATCTTAAATGATAACTCCTTTAACGAAGTTAAAAGCCAAACCACGCCAAACTATGTATGACGGAGAAAAGTAAATCAATCGTCCTATACAGAATATTGCCATCCGTGCTCTTGCACGGTACTCATAAATAATTGTTTATTTAATTTGATTTGCAAGAACATTAAACAGCAATTATTAAAATTTTAGGATATCGAAGGCGGAAATTTCAAACGTCATAAGGGACAAAATTTAAAGTTTAAAAAAAGTCGCAAATTCTTGTATAAATTATTTTTAACTAGAGAGGAGATAACTGTACCTATACACTAATCCATCTTATCTTATAGATATTTGTAAACTTAATAGTTTAGGAAATAGTGTCCCTTACTTTACGTATTTAAGGAAAAAATGGATTTTGCGACCCTATAAGATATATTATCTGAAATTATGACTACATCATACAGTCTTATACTCTTAACGACGAAACAGTAGTGTATACTGCGATTTTTTTTTGTCTTAAAGACATTACGTAAGTGACTACAAAATGTAAGAAATTTTAGATTTACACATACTAAATCAGAAACCAATTTCTTGAGTATATTTTTTTTTCATACTTAGTTAAAGAGTAATAAGAAAATCTAGCAATTGTAATGTATGTTATTTTTTTGTTGTATGCCTTACAACATAGGAATGAAAAAAAGGCTTATAATACGATGTTAATCTAAACATTCTTGAAATCTGCAACAAGGACAATAAACATACCTATACCTACACTTGAATGGTTGGAAAAAACAAACACAAAAAAAATATTTTCTCGCTGTATTTTGTATGTTGTTGAATCCCTCACTAATTATTAAGGATTCTAACTTTAGAATCACTCGCTACGCTTTCCCACATTACAATTAAGGTTTCTAACTTAAAATCATTATTTTACTTGTTTGGGACTCGGGTCTCAAAATCAGCATTCGCAACCAACAACAACTTTGCTCTTTTGTTGCACAAATAACTATTAATGTCTATACTTTGTGCTCTTTTGATTCCATTGAGATAATCTGCAAAAACTAAATGTTTCACATCAAAGGACCAGCACGTCTAGCGTAACTTTGACATGCGACTCATGTCGCGCGAGATAGCATCATCCGTCACTATCTCATAGTACTGTACAGATAGAGACAGGTAGTATATCCCGAGCGAGAAATAGTCGCGTGTCAAAGTTATGCTAGCCGTGCATGAGCAAATGCTTTGTCACTTATTTAACACGTGATAAACGCAACCATCGTAGGCCCCCAGGGATAAAATGCAAGCAAAATCGATTGAAATGACTTATGTCCAGTGACGGCCCTACGAGGGCACTTCAATGAATTTTGCTCGCATTTTACGAACCTTGATTATGAGCATTGAATAGAACGCCGGAGTTGAATGCGGCTTGAATAGCGCACGCTTTGATGCCTCGATCCCTACCCAGCACCAATTACTGGACACAGTTGTTATATATGCAATATGTAATTAACAGGCTTCGGATCTTTCATAGCATAGTAGAACGTAAGAGAGCTATGGAGGCGACATTAACATTATTACATGTAATTGACACTCATACCTAGGTACTCATTTATAGTTTTTATTTTATTCCGAAGTGACTTTATATTAGGTAGTTATTGTGGCTAAGATAATCTAGATGAGCGAAGCCGCGAGGTAAAGCTAGTAGAAACAAAATATGTTGTATTCTCGTCTTTACTTTTATACAATTGGAATTAAAGTTTTTTTTTTGCATCTACAGACTAAAATACAAAGAATAATTAAACGGGCCATTTGAATTTAGCCCATATTTTATTTAGTAGTGACTCCGTGTGAACGCGGCTGAAAGAGCTTTAATAATCTTTCCTCTACCCATCATTAAATGAGAGCAGAGATGTGCCGTTCCCTAGAACGTTTCCCAATTTGTATGGAGAGAGAACATTTTCGATAACATTTCCCATACAAAAATGTGGAAAGTTTCCGGAAAGTCTCGGAAACAGCGCATCACTAAATGACAGTTTAATGATGACCAGTTACTGTGTCGGTATTTTTTTTATTTGTTTATTTTACTATCTTCTGAAACAAGTTGTTCAAAGAGTCATGAATTGTTTAATATACGCCGATCGCGAATTAGATAACAGGCAGTGAAATAACTACGAGAAAAAACCGGCCAAGTGCGAGTCGGACTCGCGCACCGAGGGTTCCGTACAAACACTCCATCCCTAAGTGGTTAAGTTAAGTTTGCACCTGGAATGTATAGCGCCCCATATAAATTAGGTGCAAAGTTAGGTATTAAAAAAAAACTACTTACTAGATCTCGTTCAAAACAATTTTCGTTGGTAGGTTTTAGAGTAATGTACATCATATGTTTTTATAGATTTTTCATTTTCTTATTTTAGAAGTTAGAGGGGGGGGGACCAACTTTTTTCCACTTTGGAAGCGTCTGTCACGCAAACCATTCTGTTTAGAAAAAAAATATTTTTGAAACCTCGACATCATTTTTGAAGACCTATCCATAGACACACCACACGTATGTATTGATGAAAAGAAAAAATGAGTTTCAGTTCTAAGTATGGGGATGGGGAGCCCACAATATTTTTTTTTTGCATCAAAATCTTAATGCGATTCACAGAATACATCTACCTACCAAGTTTCAACAGTATAGCTCTTATAGTTTCGGAAAAAAATGGCTGTGACATACGGACGGACAGACGGACAGACAGACGGACAGGCGGACAGACGGACATGACGAATCTATAAGGGTTCCGTTTTTTGCCATTTGGCTACGGAACCCAAAAAGGAAAAAAAAGATGAAAAGTATCCTATGTCCTTCTCCTGGTTCTAAGCTACCTCCCCACCAATTTTCAGCCAAATCAGTTCAGCCGTTCTTGAGTTATAAATAGTGTAACTAAAGGTCTTCGCACATTATAACAACTCAACGGCGACTCAATTCTATGCCAAATCTTGGAATTTAAGCCCTATGTCATATTTACTAGGTTTAATATCAAAAAATGATATTAGTAGTGGACGACGCGTCGTACATTTTTTGAAATTAAACCTAGTAAATATGACATAGGGCTTAAATTTCAATATTTGGCATAGAATCTATAAAGGTTCCGTTTTTTGCCATTTGGCTAAAAAGGGTACTAGGGGTTGACTCGAAAGGTTGTGTCAACCTTTGACAACGGTACCTGTAAAGGTACTGAAACGTCACGGAGGCTTAAATAATTAATATACGCAATATAATCCGTTTAAATGGTTTTATTTAAATGTGTGACAGTCGCGGAAACCGAAGAAAATATTATGTACATGTATGTCTTTTGAAACGACTCATCATCAACGTTACCTACTACTTATTCTAGGCTAGGCTATTGCGATTTATTGGTATTATGTTTGAAACCTCCAGTTTCAATTTTACATTGACAATTTTTGTTTCAAAAACTCAGGGAAAAATATTTTTCACTTTAAAACGTTGGTTGTAATTATCAATATATTTGTAATAATATGAAAAAAAAAATTAAAAAGGAATGAGGCCACTTAAACGTTTTAATAAAAAAAACAATAAAAAAAATCTAAATATCGGAAATAAAAAGAAGGCTTTAGGGACGTTGCAAACAAATTGTAAAACTGAAATTACAAACTCCATTGAGCGAACAACTTTGTTTATTTATTTGGACCATGACAGCGCGGTGGCGCAGTGATACTCGTAGCGCCTACTGAGCCGGCGGTCCTGGGTTCGAATCCCGACAAGGGCAAATATTTTTGTGATGAACACGAATATTTGTTCCTGGTAAATGGACGTTCGATGTATTCAATACTATATTTATCTATTTAAGTATATTATATCGTCGTCTGATGCCCATAACACAGGCCTATACTGGAACTTACGTACGTTGGGACTACATCAATTTGTGCCAGGTTTTCCGTTATTTATTAAATATTATTATTATTTATTCACTGTATCCACATCTCGCCTGTTTCATTGGCCATAAAGAAATTTTCCACCTCCCTGTGAGTTCCGCCATACGACGTACCACGGCTTCGCTATGTTCGCAAAATTAATTAAGCTCGACAGGCGATGCGCCCGTACCTACAGTCTGGACTGTTTGCTGGTCGAATATGACGGGAAAATGCAAACGCCATATTATATTATTGTAGAATTAATATTAAAAGTCTGCTTTTGATATTTTTTACAAATTTGTAACAAATATCAAAAGCAGACCGCTTTAATTTTGATTAATTCTGCCCGTGTTGTATTGTTTCTAAATTGCGTTTATTTGAGCGTTATCATTTTAAAATGTATAATTAATCGTACCTTTAGTTTTGGTATAACAAGAAAGCTGTACTCGCATCGTCACAAAATGAAATAAGTTTTTATTTTGTAACACAGTCATGCTGACTTTGACCAAAAACCAAAACTAATCCTGTTTTCATACTTAAATAAACCTCAAAAAAACAATGAACTGATGTCTATTTAGAGAGATTGCACGATTTACTTACTAACATGCCTAAATTGATAATACATACCTGTAAACCTTCAGTGAACTCGAAGAATCCACGATCATCAGGTAGCTATGTTAATTCCGAAACCACGGACTCCAGGCTCTTATACCAACAATTACTTAGTTTGTGACAATATGACACCTGTCAAAAATTATTCATGATTTAATTTTTGACTTTCCCTTGACCTTGCCGTTTTGCAAGTAAAAATCAAGTCAATCTTGATGCCGGGTGTGTAATGTTTTCCATAACAACAATTTGCGAATTTTCATTTTGCATAAAACGAATTGCATAATTTGAACCTGCATAAGTGATCATATAGCATAAAACCAAAATGCATACAAACGAATTGCATAATTTCGAAAATTATAATAGTTATTTGCATAATAATGTATTTGCATAATAGACAAATAGCATAATAGTCACTTTGTATACTATACCATTGTCATATCATACTTTTTTCATAAAAACTTAAAGCATAAATGTTGTCCAAATAAATATATACAAAAATATAATATTTTGTTCTTATTCATTCTTCCCCATTGCCGAGCCAAATTAGGAGCAGTTACCTTTTAAGGGTCATAAAAAAAGGGATCCCCTCGGATCGCATAATGTTTTTTAGACTAATGCTGTTTCGCATAATTGATTTAGCATAATTTGTTTTGTCATAATAGTACTTTCGCATAGTAATATTTTAGCCTACTGTTTTTTGGCATACTACGCTATTAGCATAATTTTACTTGGACTAATTTGTATTCGCCGAATATACTTTACGCATACTATTGTTTGGGCTAATAATTATTTGGTATATCTGTCATTATCCATAATTCCAGTCGTCTAAATGGATGAAACTCAGTTTCGCGGTCATCAAAATCGTTATTTTTCTTTGTCTGCGTATTGTTTATATTAAATTATTATACTTTGGGAGATTAGCCAAAACCAACAAAACTAATGGTGCAGTGGTAGTTTTGCATTCAGAAATTATGTGTATTGGTTTTTATCGGGATTGAATACTGCGTTTTCTTTTTTTTGTTGCGGGCACATTGAACCTGCAAAATGATCAGCAACGAAATATTACGTTTTGTAACGTTAGGTCACATTACGAGTAGGTAGGTACATTAGGTTAGGTTAGAAGCAACGCGGAATAGGGGGTCTGCGAAGCGGACCTCCGTCGACCTGGCTTTAGTTCCTGAATATATATATTATACACACTTTTGAATAGCAATTTTATTACTATGAGCCATTTGTACATGACTTTTAATAGGATAATAGCGTTATGCATTTTGATATGATGCCAACTCTACTGCCACTCTAATATTTTTCTTCCCATTACAGTACTAATATGGAGAATTATCTCAGTAATATTTTACTAAAATCTGCGAAAGCAGCGAAGTGCGCCGGTGGCGACACTGAGCGCATGGAGAACGGGAAGCCGGCGGGTGGACCACCGACTACACCGTTAGCAGGCCCAGGATCGGGAGGAAAGCCAGGCTCCTCGAACGCGAGGCAAGGAGGACCCCCGTCCGGAGCGGGAGTGGAGGAGGCAGGCACCCCGGATGTCCAAGAACAAATGGGGGGTCTGTCACTTTGTGATGAGGAGAGGCTACTGGAGTCGCTGTCGAAGGCAGGGATAGGTATAGCAACACAGGAACACAACACAACACATGGGTTCCAGAAATACCAGTCGAAGGCGGAGAAGAAGAAGGCGAGGAAGGAGAGGAGGAAACTCGCCAAGATCACGTTTGGTGGGGGAGAGGCTAGTGGATCAGGGGGAAACCCCCCCGCTGACCCGGCCCCCAACAAACGGGGTCTTAAAATCAAGCGGCAGAGCACGGATGAGGGGCAATCGGAGCGTCCTCCAGCAAAGCGCCAGAATCAGGGCAGGGCAGCGGCAGAGGGACCACGGGGGGAGGCCAAAGCGCACCGTGATCTCGCTGTCGCTGTGTGCCGAGAAGACGGAGCTTTGGTGGACGAGGCTCTGGCGCTGCTCATCCGTGTGAGGATAACGGAGCTGATAGAGGTGGAGGTTATGAAGCTCATAGCAGGGGAGACCGAGTTGGAAGCCCCTCAATTCGCGACGTCGGGACTGGTGGCAGAGGGGTGTTTCCTGGTGACGCCAGTCACGACGGAGTCGAGGGAGTGGCTTCTGACCCGGGACTTCGGGGTGGTAAGAGGCCACAAATTGGTGGTAAAGAAGCTGCAGAAGACGAGGGTGCAGGTCTGGGTCCCCGGGGACTTACACACGGACGCGAACAAGTTCGTGTGGTTCCTGAGGCTCCAGAACCGGGACAAGCCAGAGCTGAGGATGGACGATTGGACCCTGGTATCGAGTGAGAGGCAACAGGCAGGGACCCGCGTCTGCCTGTCGGTGCCGCAGGAGGTGGAGGAAACCTGGGGGAATGAGGGGACCAGGATCCTCTACTACGCGTGTACGAAGATCCAGCCCAGGATAATTAGGGCCCAATCGTCCAGACACCTCGGCAATAATGAGAGGAATGAAGACGACATAGCAACGCCAAAAGAGACGCCAGCACCTGAGCAGGCGGTTGCAGGAACTGTAGACATCCAAACGGTTGTGGAGGGAATGGATGCCGACAGTGATGCACCCACTGCTTAGGAGGCTGACTGAGAAACATAGACACACAACAATAATGAATGAACACTACACAAAACTCACAAACAACAAAAACACAAACACAAATAAGCATATGCCAAGTAAACCTGCAACACTGCAAAGATGCAATGTCCGAACTAGGACAATATGTTGTTAGGAATAAAGTTGAAATAGCCTTGCTGCAAGAACCTTATGCATGGAGAAACAAAGTGACAGGCCTGGGACATCTGGGGGGGGCTCTCCACTACGAAAGGAATGGTGAGCTACCTCCAAGAGCATGCATTCTTGTAAGCAACAATGTAGAGAACATGGGTTGTGTTATGACCTTATGTTACAGAGACCTTGTAGTCGTGGAAGTATGCCTCATCGCTCAGGGCGGGGAGAGGAGGAGAGTGGCGCTGGCGTCCTGCTACCTACCGGGCGAGGGCGGTGCACCGACAGAGGAGCTAGAAGAAGCGGTACAAATGTATCAAGGTAAGAGAATACCCCTAATTATAGGTTGCGATGCCAACGCGCACAACGAAGTGTGGGGAAGCACCGACACCAATGGCAGGGGAGAGTCACTACTAGAGTTCATAGTAAGTAAAGTTCATAGACATACGGAACGAGGGAGACACCGCCACGTTCGTAACAAGGGTAAGGAAAGAGGTACTGGATATAACAATAGCCATGGGAGGAATAACCGAAAGGATAAAAGGATGGAGAGTCGACAGGGAGGACAGTATGTCGGACCACAGGAGGCTACTCTATAACTTAGATTACCATATGGATAAGATGAGGATAAGAAACCCACGGAAAACAGACTGGGCAAAATACGAAGAGGAACTGAAAACCAATGCGCCAAAACCAAGGAAATGTAAGGACATCAAGGAGTTGGAAGAGGCTGCATTAAGACTCGAGCGAAGCATCATAGAGGCATTCCACACCGCATGCCCTGAGAAAACAGTTCAGACTGGCAGAGGACAGCCATGGTGGAACAAAGAACTCCAAAAGCAAAGAAAGAAAACACGCAAGGGAATGATACTCAGAGCTGGGACATGTACAAAGCAACTCGGAACGCCTACAACAGGCTGAGGGAGAAATGCAGCCGGGAAGGCTGGAGACAATACACTGAAGAGATAAATAACTACTCGGAGGGGGCAAGGGTGGTGAAACTATTAGCAGGCGATAAGGCATGCCAGCTGGGAAGCCTGAAGGCAGGCGATAGCTTGATCACGGACCCGGGAGAAGTTTTGGAAGTGATGCTGAAGACGCACTTCCCGGACTGTGAAGCAGCCAGGTTAGATGAAGAGGATTCGTCAGGATGCTCTGAACCGGACTGGAAGACGGCTAAGGAGGTAGTAGCGGATGAGAGACTGGCATGGGCAGTCAAATCCTTCGCTCCTTTTAAAGCAGCAGGGCTGGACGGCGTAATCCCGGGTTTACTCCAAAAGGGCTACGACCTGATAAAAGAGAATCTGAAGGAAATATTCAAAAGCAGTATTGCCCTAGGGCACATCCCGAAAGCATGGAGAGAAGTACGGGCAGTCTTTCTACCAAAGCCAGGGAAAAAGACATACTAGGATGCAAAGTCATTCAGAAGCATAAGCCTATCATCATTCGTATTGAAAACACTGGAGAAAGTGATAGACGCATTCGTAAGAACAAAAATAGGAGAGAGTGGAAAGCCACTACATGGAAACCAACACGCCTATATGGTGGGAAAATCCACGGAAACGGCTCTACACAATTTGACAATAAGGATCGAGAGATCTCTGGAAGCAAAACACTACGCACTAGGATGTTTCTTCGACGTGGAAGGGGCCTTCGACAAGGCGACCTTTGAAGCGGTGGAAGAAAGTCTAAGGAGAGACGGGATAAATCCTACTATTGGGTCCTGGATAAGCAAAATGCTCAGGGGAAGGGCGGTAACGGCGAAACTCGGAGGAGAAGTAAGACGGATAAGACCGAGAAGAGGCTTTCCACAAGTAGGATGTCTATCGCCACTAATGTGGTGTGTACTTCTTGACTCCTTAATTGAGAAAACAAATAAAGGAGGCCTATACGTACAAGCATACTCCGATGACGGAGTTATACTTGTACGAGGAGTGGCCCTAAATGTAGTCAGAGACATAATGAGGAAAAGGGTGATGGAAATATTAGCATGGTGCAGAGGCAGAGGATTGGACCTGAACCCCGATAAAACTAAACTAATATTATTTACCAATAAGAGGAAAACAGAGAAAATGAAGCCCATCAGCATTCTAGGTAAAGAACTCGAAGTAGTCAAGGAGCTTAAATATCTGGGAGTAACGCTAGATAGTTCTCTCAGATACAAAACACATATAAGAGAGCAATCGGCCAAGGCCATAAGAACGCTCTACCAGTGTAAAAGGGCGGTAGGAAGGAAATGGGGCCTGAAACCCACACATGATACACTGGATTTACAAGGCAGTGATACTACCCAGGATACTATACGGGGCCCTGGTATGGTGGCATAAGGCCAACATGAAAGAATACTACAAAGAATTATCCAAAGTACAAAGACTGGCATGTCTTATGATCACGGGGGCAATGAGGACAACGCCCACGCAAGCAATGGAAATCATGCTCGGTCTCAAGTCACTTAAAATAGAAGCGGAGAAGAGGGCCATGGAGCAATGGTACAGAATGGAAGCATGTAAGGAATGGAGAGGAAGTTGTGTGGATAAGGGACATGCACTCATTCAGAGGGAAGCATGTTCGAAGATGGGGATGATCACCCAAAACAACGACCTTATAAAGAGACGATAAATGTTCGATAAGAAATATAGGATACATATAGGAGACAGGGACTACTGGAAAATAGAGGTAGAACACCCCGTGACTGTCTGCTTTACGGACGGTTCTCGGCGGGAATCGACGAAACTGGCAGGAGCCGGCGTAGTGATACCGAAGCTGGGGAAGAAGGTACACATACCTCTGGGGAGGTATGCCGGCGTATTTCAGGCAGAGGTATGTGGCATAATGAGATGTGTCCAAATAATAGATGAATGCTCGCAGAGAGAGGGATCTGTCGTCATATACACAGATAGCCAGGCTGCGCTAAAAGCGTTAGACAAGCCGATGGTAAGCTCATCCTTGGTAATGGAATGTAGGGAAGCCCTAAACAAACTTGGAGAGCACACAAGGATTACGGTAGCATGGGTACCTGGACATCAGGGTGTGATAGGGAATGAAAGGGCAGACGAGATGGCAAGACTGGGGGCAGAAAGGGAACTCATAGGACCTGAACCTGCACTGCCAATATCGGCAGAGGTCACGAAAGGAGTTATAGCCAGACTAATGGAGGAAGAGGCCAACAAACAATGGCGTGAGACAACGGACTGTCGACAATCGAAGATGATCTTAGGAGGCATAAACAGGAAAAGGACCAGGTATCTCCTGGAACTAGGTAAGAAAAATCTCAGATTATTAACAGGTATAATCTCGGGCCACAACAGCCTTAACAGGCACCTAAACGTCATGGGTGTAGTAAGTGACCCAAGCTACTCATATTGTGGCCATGAGGAGACTAGTAATCATGTTATAGCAGAGTGTTGTAAGTATGCGATAGTACGCTATAGCATCTTCGGGAAAGATAAACTGGAAGAGGAGGAGCTGAGGGACATTAACCTTAAAGATATCCTTTCCTTCTGCAGGAGAACGAGAAGATTCGAGGAAGAAGGCTGTATGGGAGCGCTGCCGGGACAGTAACCGTTGGCTCCAACTGGGAACTGGGCTGAATGAACGCACCCAAGCGATCGACCGCCCGCCTGTCTCCGGCCGGGCGTCCCTACACCAAATCATCATCATCATCATCAAAATCATCAATTGATTATACCCTAACCTACCTTTCTCTCGGACCAAATTCGTTTTTAGGGTAAAAAAACCCTAACCTACCTATCTCTTGGAGCAGTTTCGTTTTCAAGGTCATAAAAAAAATAACCCTAACCTACCTATCTTTTGGAGCAGTTTCGTTTTTAGGGTAAAAAAAAAACATAACAATATTTCGGTAGGTAGGTAACAACTTTTTATTCTTTTTTTTAGGACTTACTTGATATGATATTTATGCAACTTGATAATTATTTTAGGTGTTTTTATGAGTTTTAATAAATATTCTGAATGTATGTCATACCAAGTGACATTATGACTTATGAACATTATAACTAATGTTATTATGATTATCAATGGTTATGATGTTTAAATATTATGGTTGACAAATTATGAATTTTGTTTTTATGCAATGTGTTTATTATTCATTTTGAAAGTAGTTAAATGAAAATATGCTAAAAGTTTATGCAACTTGAACCGCACCCCTTGATGCCATGACAAAATGCTTACATTGGAGAAAAATAATAAAACTTATTTTATTGGGAAATGGATGAAATTATTATCTTAAATTGGACTATATTTTAAGAATTTAACAAAAAAATGGGGTGTTTAATTTTTAGGTAAGTATATCCCGATTCCGACAAAATTAATATTCGGCCGGATGCCGGATAGTAAACTTGCTTGATTTTGGGGTAAAAAATTGATTTATCTATCCAAATATCATAAACCTTCCATGATGCGTTCAAGAACCGCACATTATGACCACCATAAAAATAGACAGTTTTGTTAGAACAAATTTCTTATTTGTAAAAATGTTTATTGCTAAATAATAACATAATTTTCGATAATATTATTCATTCAAATTTCGAACATCTCTGAAAAACAAAGAAATTTGATTTAACCTTTATTCTAATATCAGTCGAGATGACGTATAGTTCGAAATTAATTGTAATTTGCAATCAAATTTGACAAATGTCGCACGTAAGTAAGATATCGAACGATATGATAGTTGAGGCCGACTCTAGTTTGTCTCTGAATTAAAAAAAAATCTACGACAGCTGCCAGAAAACTTCATTACCGCCATCACCGGGTAAAATTTGTCATAATGTGCGATTCCTGAATGCATCATGGAGACTTATGATATGTGGGTAGATAAAGTAGTGTATGTACATAATAAGGCATCAAAACACTCGTGTTTTACCCCTCATTGTGTACAGCCACATAAACTACTACATTATTGCACTATAATTTCTATCTGCACGTGTAGTAATTGAACCCTTTGGTACCGTTTGGTAACTGAAAGTTCGTAACCAGCTTCGAAACGGGAAAAAAATCCCATTCGGTAACTGGCTTCAAAAAGGGACTTTTCCATTACCGATTCGTAACCGCGGTTACAAACAAGCTTCAAAATGGGAAAAAAAATCCCGTATTGTAACTGGCTTCAAAACGGGAATTTTCTATTACCGATTCGTAACCGCGGTTACAAACCAGCTTCAAAACGGGAAAAAAAAACCCGTATTGTAACTGGCTTCAAAACGGGAATTTTCTATTACCGATTCGTAACCGCGGTTACAAACCAGCTTCAAAACGGGAAAAAAAATCACGTATTGTAACTGGCTTCTAAACGGGAATCTTCTATTACCGATTCGTAACCGCGGTTACAAACCAGCTTCGATACGGGAAAAAAAATCCCGTATTGTAGGTAACTGGCTCCAAAATCAAATCAAAAGTAAAATATAAAAAACATAACTTGTTATAAATTTATGAAACATGTACTGTCTCATTTTTCTTAATGCGGGTAGGTACACCACAATTTTTATTTAACCCTTAAATACAAAGATCAAAGCTTAAAGAAAAATTGAAAAAGAGCTACCTGGGGGAAGAGACCGGTAATCGAACCCGGCACCTCCGGATTGCCGGTCCAGCGCGTTAACCATTTCGCCACCGTAGCCCCAGGAAGATCTGACGAACCTTTCCTTATGCTTTGTGTGTCGATCTTTGCATGGGCCCATCTGGCATGTATGAACACCTTTATTTTAAATGGCTAGGTAGTTTGCACAAATGTAACATTCTGTAGCCAGTTACAAAACTTGGCTACCAAACGGCACTACGCAGGCCCATTACGTAACCGGCTACAAACAGGGAATTACAGATTCCCATTCTGTAGCCAGTTACAAAACTTGACTACCAAACGGCACTACGCAGGCCCATTACGTAACTGGCTACAAACAGGGAATTTCGAATTCCCATTCTGTAGCCAGTTACAAAACTTGGCTACCAAACGGCACTACGCAGGCCCACTACGTAACCGGTTACAAACAGGGAATTTCGGATTCCCATTCTGTAGCCAGTTACAAAACTTGGCTACCAAACGGCACTACGCAGGACCATTACGTAACCGGCTACAAACAGGGAATTTCGGATTCCCATTCTGTAGCCAGTTACAAAACTTGGCTACCAAACGGTACCAAAGGAATTGAACGAAGTCACAGTGCAAACCTCAAAATGTAGTTATAGTTTCGCCTGGCCGGTGGTCAGGCCGAATATCCGGTATCCGGTGCATCTCTAATAATTTGTGATGTGAAGATAGAAGATCTTTATATATATATATAAAAGAAAGTTGTGTTAGTTACACTATTTATAACTCAAGAACGGCTGAACTGATTTGGCTGAAAATTGGTTAGGAGGTAGCTTAGAACCAGGAAAAGGACATATACGGATACTTTTCATCTTTCTTTTCTTTTCTTTTTCTCTACATTTATCGACTTTCCGCGGTACAAAGTTCGCCGGGTCAGCTAGTTGATAATAGTTGTCGATCACCAGCGCAGTCAGTCACCGCAGGGGAGCTTGTGGCAAGTTATTGGGGGGTAGCGACCGTGGGGTCGCGTACCTGAGTGCTCCGGGAGGAATCCTGAGGGGTCAGGGCCTCCACCTCTGTCTTGCCTTAAACGGCCGGCCAAAGTGGAGGCGCGAGAGTTTCAGCTCGGGGGTGAATGTGGCATCGTAAGGGGTTATTTGGTTTCGATCCAAAGCCCATATTACACCTCTCCGCCCTTAGCCTTCCGCACCGGTGTTGCCCTTAGGCCACTCTATGTGTCGCTATTTAGGGCCTATTAGCGGGAGGCGAGTCGTCGTTTATCTCATCGAATATGTTGTGCCTGCAATTAATTTATTAAATTCTATAGTTTCTTCGGAGACTTAGAGAATTTATCGTGAAATCTCAATCTTCATATATGAATATACCATTCATTGGAATAAACTTTAACATACTCGTAATAATAATAATAATAATGATGTACACCTTGCATTTCATTAAATTGTCGAAAGGGCCTCTACGCGTTGGCTTCGGCTCCGTGCACGCCTCCCAAAGGTCCGGGACACTATTATCCCGTGAGCGGGTGCGACATACAGGATAATAATAATAAAACAATAAAAAAGAGCCAGTCGGCTAGATACCAATTTTTTTGATGAATACCAGACTCAATGTGTGCTTTTGTTGGTATTCGAAACCAGGACCGCTGGCTCTGTAGGCAGCCAGCACACCGCCACCGGGCTACCGTGGGGCTACCCGAGACGTCAGTGTGTATAGCTCCAAGGAATTAATCAAGGAAGTAATCTACATATTTATGTTTAAATTTATTTCTCCTGTTACAGGCCACATCCCGTATTTACTTATATAGTAATTGTAAGTCATTATGCCTGATAACGTAATCCAAAAGTCTATAAAGTCTAGCATTCCATCAAACAATGAACAAGCAACAGCAAGGAAAAACTCTGATTAACACTTCAAAATTGGAATCCCGATTTTCCATTCAAAGTTTGTTTGTTACGAGTCAGAACTTTAATTGCAACTGAGTGCAATCTTAAATTATACTCTCTTAAAGTTTTGGCGTTGCATTTCTCCAAGTTACTTCGTAGACCTTCTTGTAGAGATGATTAGCCTAATTACAACCCTCGGAGTGAGAAATCACAGACTTTTTAAAATCTTAATAGATATTCAACCGCCTGAATGAAATACTTAATTTAGTAACTCTAGAAAAAATAGTAGTAAGATAATTTGCAATACTTACTATCACTAAGTACCTGCCCAGCGACTGTTTTATAGGACCGGTGTGTCATAATAGTATATTGGTGTAGAGCCTGCAAAGTAAGCAATAATAGATGAACGAGTAAGTTCAAGGGCGGACCCAAGGAGGAGCAGGGAGGCCCTCGATAATACGAGTTTATAATATAAATGGCACACGTTCGGCTGAGACTAAACATAATATTTTTTACGTTTCACGTCTAATGCGAAGAAAAAAACCTTCGACACCAAATTTCGTTATTTGTTACTCACTCTTCCGTCGTTGATGCATTCTTGCTGCCGACTTGGGCGGGGAGCGAGGAGGGGAGGGCCAGCGCTAGGCTAAGAGCCTTATCACACTTGCGATTTGAAAGCGTTTTTTGTATGAAGGCGTACGCGCAGCGTGTTCGCCGCGTCGCTTATTTGTATAGAAAATACGCTCGCAAATCGCAAGTGTGATAAGGCCCTAAGGCACCTATTGCGCTCGGTTACACCGAATGGCAACGTCGCGTTCGTAAATATTCGCTAGGCTATTTGTGTACTATTGGCTAATTGATGACCAACTGACCCTACTAAATATCGATATCATAGTTATACAAAATAATGCGCTTGGACTCAGACTAGGTTTAACCTATTTTGTCAATTAAGGATACAGTCTGTAAGAAAAGCAAAAATACAACCTATTTACCTGTAATGCAACCGTTTTGGGTGAATCCTTTGAAGGCTTTTTGCAGCTTTTAAGTCACCAGCTCTGGTATTCGTCTAGGAGAAAGAAGACATTCTAGTTAAGTGCTTTTCATTGCTGCGTAGCTTTATTTTCGCTGGCGTGACGACTTTGCTACTTTTTGCTGTACAGGCATGTATGCCTCTACTGCAGTTGATGCTATGAATGCCGCGTTTAAATCTCAATAATGGCCTTTTTTTATATCGTTATTTTTTTTTTTCACTAAGTATTTATAATTATATTTGCAAATATTAGCGTTTACATAACGTGATAGAAGTCCACCGAAAAATGTAGCAGCTTCAGCTTCAGCTTCAGCTTCATATGAATATCTGGAGCATTCCACATAAAATGGTAATTTTAAGTACTTCAAAAACTATATTCCAATAAATATTTCTTTGATGCAGAAGTATTCTTAAGACGCTGAAGTTATCTCTTTTGAATATTATTCTGGTAAAAAACAACCTAACAGAAAATTTTCATATTTAAAAACGAGTCCCGTTATTGTTTCTAACACTACCTACCTATGTTGGTAATATTCAACCGATGTTTTCTAGACAAATTAAATTGGCTACAACAATTTCCTACTTATCTGTTGCCGAAATCGCTGATAATATTCAAAAAATTCATCCCTGTAATCATCAGCTGTAAAAGCTAGACCAGGAATGTCGAAATTTCATGATATGTTTGTCAGTGACAGTGAAATAGACTGTAAAATACACGACTTGGGTGTAGACAATAGTAAGTTTTTTTTTAGTTTAAGGTTGATAAAACTTTGTTTATAAATACTAAATTTCGTACAAGTCCCGTACAAATATTTTAGTCCCGTACAAACCGTCAAATTTAATTTTTTTGTTGTTATTAAATAAATATTTCTTCACATCTCTTTCGTGTCATTTAACATGTAATAATGTATCTATTAAAGTGTATTTTTATTTATCGATTCAGTACTCCAATTATGCTAAGCCTAAAACTAAGGCAATATTGAATAAAACTGGAAACACTGTCGACTGCGCATGTCCCGTATACAAACGCTATTATTTTTTTGGATTTACTCAGGAATGTGTAACTGCTTAGAAGAATAAATAAATTGTTAAGTATACATCCCTTATTCCGATATTCATACCTACTTGTTGCAAGTTGTGTAGGAGTAACACTCGGTTTGCTACTTTAATTTTATCTTTAAATAAAAATCCGTACGATTAGTCCCGTACGAACCGTGGAATGCTCCATCGGTAGTCTTTCCTGATTTGGCTCCAAATATACTAACAGAAGTGTTCTGTCTAAAATAACGCGCTAGACTGGCACGGCGCCGCGCGCCCATACAAGACAGAAGAAGATCCCGCATCGCCAAAAATCATCCTTCCCATATTCAATACAAAACTACTTTTATTAATAGTATGTACGAGTATAGATACAGTTCGGAAGAAATGCGGGTGAAGACCAAAAAGTTTGCTACCTTAACTCATGTAATTACAATTTGTAGCAATTTTTCCATTGTACGACGACAAATTAACCATCGAATAAACGTGTCGTTAATTTATGTCGCACAACGGAACTTTTTAGTTAGGTAGCCATAGAAAAAAAGCGCTCGGAAAAGTTCTTCATGTATATCTTACTTTAAATTATTTTTTTGGCCGGTACCACTTAGACGTGACAGTAATAAATTAATATCCAGCTTAAAATGACCCTAGGGTGAATATTGAAATTATAACCTAGGGGAGAGAAGGGAACGCACGAGCAACGATATAATTGGATCGTCACAGCGAACCAAATTAGTTTGTAAAATATGCATAACATTATAAGGTTTGCCTTATTTGCCGAGCCATTATTAGGTACATTTAATTATTCAAATGTTTTCGAGAGAACCGAGGGGAAACCTGACTTAGTACTAAGGGTGAAAAAGTTTTTGTAGATTCAATTTCAAATATACTTATGTTTGATTTATGTCAAATTCAATGCCATTTTTGGGATTTCTGTTAGTGTGTCAAATACAATAGCCTAACAGAAATGCCACGACTTTGTGCGACCAGCGGTGCGGCAAGCTGTTGAGAGATATCCAAGCCCCAGATTCACTTAGCCCTATTATCGTACATTAAATATAGAATTCCATAAGCATAATCTAAAAAGTTTGCGAAGCAGGGTTCCTCCACAAAAGTAACTGTTCCTAATATTGAAATGTGCTTTTATACATAACACGAAAAAGTGGATCTATTCTGGTGCGTACATAACAAGTAACAACAATAGTGTGATCCTGGGCCCTGTTTCACAAAGCTTGGCAATTTGTCAGAATGTCACGACAATTCCCATTTCATAAAACTTGACACATTTGTAAATTGTAGTCAGGAATACGGTTGACATTGACACATTTTCTTAGGCTGTTTCAAACACCACTTTTCTGACAAGGCTCGTATAAAATTATTGTCGATGACAGGCAAATCAATATCACAGCAACAAGGATGCATAAGAGATTATAATATAATAGTCCGTAAGCCCGCTCCAAGATTGCCTACGTAATATGACATCACGATAAAATGCATGGCACACGGTCGACAAAGTTGTGCTGAGCGAGAATCAAACGATTATCGCACAGAAAATTTGCCGGAAGTTTGAGAAAATCCTTCACTTCCGGTCAAAATTTTAGGGGTGTACTTACGTCATGTGACATCATTACGTGACAGATGGCATCAGGAGGGAATCCATTGCAGTTAAACCTATATAGGTATTTAAAGATGGCAGCCTCAAAATTAAATCTAAAATACGATAGTCTTAGGAGAGTGGTAGAGCGAACCAGGTGCTGTAAGGCGCTTTTTCGATCGGTTATTATATAGGTTAAAATATAGTGTATTGTACAGATTGGCATTCAATATGGCAATCAATTCAATATGCATAATACCTACAGTTATCAATAGTACATTGTTGTAGAGGCTGTAAAGTAAGCAATAGATGAACGAGTAAATTTCGAAGGCCGACCCGCAGGGGAGGCCTTCGATAATACGAGTTCATCTATTGTACTTTCAGCCGAGACTGAACAGAGTGCTTTTCACGACTACTGCGAGGAAATACATTAAAATACGAGTATTTTATATACTACTATGTAAACTAGGCGCCTTGTTGCAGCCTCATTTTTGTAAAAATTAGGGCTATTTTATACGTAAAGCTGATTGTGCCCCCGGATTCAAACGACGCAACGACGATTTTAAACACATTTATTAAGAAATAACAAAAATATTAAAACTTACCTCACTTTCAACAAAATTTAAACATTTAGTCTAGGTTACACTTGGTTACACTCAGCTAAACAACTCAACTATACATTCTACACTGAAAGATCATTGTAACGTTAGGCGTCAATATTAATATACGTTCCTAATATTATTTATTTCGCGAGTCAATGAGAACATTATTAAATTAAGCACATCACAAAACCAATATTTAATATTTACTAAACAATACATTTGCTTTTTAAAATATGGCGGCTGCCTTGTAGCGCATGCGCGCATCGTAATGGAGTCATGGCTTTTAAGCCGAATTAAAAAAATATTATGAACTCAATATATAATTATATAATTTTATGTGTTTATTTGTTGAAAAATAAGTAATTGCAGAAATTAGGAAGTTGTTTTACGCCCCATTACTAATTTTAAAATATAAATGTTCATGATTTTCGGGGTAAAACCTTTTTAACGAAAACGTTTTAAAAAGTAAACCTGAGGAGTATTATCTTACTTAAGAAAATAAACTCCTTTGCGGGTATTTATAAGTTTAAGAGAAAAATACACCTCATAAATGACGCATTCTCATTGGTCAATTTAATTTGACATGCAGCAGATGATTAAGCTTTGATTGGTTAAATTGTCGTTTGAGCCGGCCGAGAAAATAACACCGAAATATTTTCTAAAAAGTCGTATCTTACTATGAAATTCATGTGTAGATACGAACTGTGACCCTAAGGTGCTACATTGTTGTCGTGTTGGGAGCTAACATAGATGTACAGTTTACAAATGAACATATAAGAGCTGTTTTGTGTACTGGATTCAGGTATTCTATAACCACATTTTCGAGCAGTGTCGTGAAAAAATAATTTTAAGCTTGGAATTACACTTAACACCTTGAGCACCGGGAACCCGCTCTGTGGGCACTGTGCTCGTAGCGAGTTTTCGCTACAGACGCATTTCCCCATGTTATCCGGCTACGCGCGTAGCGCTACGAAATCCTCGGTTGCGAAAGAGTTAAGATAAAAATCATAAAAAGCATTCCACGGGACTTATCTTTTGATCCATCAGTGATGTTTTCATACCCTGACATATACTTCTTTTCAAAGAAATCGATACAAATAGATTTAGTTTAGGTACATTACAAGTATAAATGGAGCGTTCGACGAGCGGAATGGAATCGACGACTTGTTAACCCAGCATGTGTATCATAACATAAATACATGTCAAGCATAAATACCTTCAAATAAAATTTACTTTAATGGGCGATTCTCCGGGCCGAGCTATTTTGCTTGACTTCGGTGGTCAATTTTATTTTTCATATTTTTGATTCGTGACTTTAATATATAAAAAACCCCTAATTTAAAAAAAATATTGGTAGCAAAGGCCCTCTTCTGAACTTAGTGGTTCATAAGATATTTAAGATTTTACAATCACCGAAATCAAAGGCTCAATACTTCAGAGATTTCGATGTGTAGCTCGCTGAAATGACGACCCTTAGGAATATTTGTAGTGTCAGGCTGTTGAGGCATAATATCCTGATGCACCAGTTCAACGAGATGGGTAAACCATGTGCTAAAATGCCAATTAGATGCCGGTGAAAGCAGCCTAACGAACAGCAACCCACCGAAATTAGTAAACAAGAGAAGCACAGTCAAAACTATGCTGCATTAACAAAATCACGATTATAAGCATTGAGGAACCGATTGAGGGGCATGGCAATATAGAAATAATGTGAAACCAGTTGGTTTTATCGTAAAAATTGATAGCGGTGGCAATTTTTATTGACTTCAGTGGTCAAACATTACACCGAATCAATGGAAATCAATTCCACTGAAATCAAAATTTAATGTTTTTTATCGATTTAAGGAATACTAAAAGTAATATAGACACGAACAAATTATTATGGACTTACATTCTCCCGAAGATAGTTTATTCACTTATAAAATTGCAGACACACAATCACTGAACAACACAAATTGTTCCACCGAATTCAACAAAACTCGTAACCAAATCCACCGAATGACGAACGAACCCACACAAACTCTACCTACAAGCCATTGAGCCGACGTCTACTCTCGGCGGCGGTGAGAACACAACTGAAGCTAGTTGCTTGCGAGCTGCGGGTTTCTAGTATACTTCTTTAAGGCAGTGCTGACGTGTTTTAAAGTTTACACTGAAATCACTAGTTACCCTCGGACGCTTCGAAAAATAGTTTTTATTTAAAATGTTTAGCAGATAAATTATATCTATAGGAACAAAATTATTAATAAACTAATGCTGAATATGGGAACACATTTGAAATCATAGTATCCAGACCCAATATCCAGTTATGATTTTTTATTTCAACGAATCTGACAAGCGGACGCTCCCAGTGAACGTCAATTTTTGTAATAACTTTTTTTTATTGTCATGTTAATGAATTATCATGAAATGTTTACATAGCTCGCCAGACGAAACAAACCGTTAGGTACTAGCTTGATTTTATTCAGAAATATTCGATGGTAAATTTAACCATTTTCAAGCCCGGACACTTAAAAATGCCACTCCTGAGAAATGCCCTAATACTCAGTGAAACGTAAATATGGCCAGCGAGAAGCGAGAAGGACAAGATGATAATCTTAAATTTAATTAAAAATTACCGAGATATATTCAAGAGATTGGAAATATCTGAGAGATACTTCCAATCACTGAGTGCGTAAGTTTATTTTGGTTTGGAAGTTAATGAAACGCGTAACTACAATCCCTGTAATTATATTTCTCGTTCCACTAACAAGCTATTAAAAAAATGGTTAATGGTTATATTCTGCCTCGATTCCATCCAATATTGAATTAATAAATAAGTAACCCGGGGAGGAGATCATGCAATATTCAATAAACTTATTGACTGACATTAAAAGGCCTATTTATTTTAAAAAATTATATTTTTCATGTATTGATAATTTCAACCAACTTTCTAAAGTGAATAGTATTTTTCCCTAAGTTCTAGTAAGTAACATAGCTATTTCATGCTTTCATTGTGTGTAGTCGAAAATAAGTAAAAATAATAATAGTTTTCTGCGTGAATTTGGTCCATTTCGAGTAGTTTTTGACAAAAAAAAATATAATTGAAAAATTCAAACTGTAGGTTTCAAATATATACCTACCAATAATTCGCAATGGCCCAGTTCTAGGTAGTTATATTGATAATATATTAAGAAACATCTTTGATCGTAGAGAAAAATGTTTAAAACAATCAGCGTTTTTATCCGGATAAGGATGAGCCTTGACAGATTAAATCATCATTTTGGAAATATGAAAATGTCCATTAGTATAATATTAAATAGGAAAATGCTTCCTTTTACTACAGTATAATTCATAAATAAGACGCAATTTCTTGTAAATCTCGTATTCTCAAATTGTCTGTTGACAACTTGGCATAATTGGCGGAATCGAACTATGGTGAGTTGTCGTTTGTTATTAGCGAGTTTGCACGTACCTACGTGTGGTATTTTATTTATGACAAATATTTACCAATTGGTAACCCCTTTTAATCATCGCTGGTTTCACGCAACTAACTAGGTTATAATATAATACGCAGCCGAAGCCATGACATGCATATTTAATTTTGATTGTATACCTCCAACTGCATTTTATCATCTAATATTCTGCGTTTCATTTACTACATCATTACTTACCTAATCATCTTGTTTCAATCATTTTAGTACTCTTTGAATTAAATTGATCAAGCCTTTTATTTTTATGCTGCGAAATATGCCTTAGAAATAAACATACATAATCGTGACCCGAATAGGAACAAGATATTTGACAAACATATCAGGTTTTCCCGTGACAAATATTTCTAGACAACGCTCAATTGTCGAATTGTCAACTTGTCACCTATGAGCTTGCGTCAATTTTATGAAACAGGGCCCTTATCAAATTGTCGGTACAAAAGAACGATCCAATAACTAGTAAGTGCCGGTATTGCAGGGCTTGCAATAACTGAACTTCGATCTAACACATTCTAAATATATAGGGCATGTCATAAACGTTATATTGTTTTCAGCCGCCCACGGTTTCAGTAGCACTGTGATGAAGAGTACGGTTGTGTAATACTCCAGATGCACTAGTTTCCGTTAAATTTTACAAAAATACACGGATAACAGATACAATTTCATTTTTGTTACTGCATAAGTCTTATTTAAACCGCCAAAAACCCACAGCTGCAAAAAACTACAGCTGCAGTTTTAAATGGCGGTTGAAACTTTAGACTGCTCAAATAAATTGTGATATTCATACTGTTGAATGCTCGCTTTGTTTGGGTCGATGCCTGATTGGACAAGCACGGGTATATTGATTAGTATGGAATATTTCAAATAGCTGCATATTCTTAAACTAGTTCTTTCCGAAAATATCTTATTAGACCTATACGAAGAGACCTTAAAGTGATAGTCCCTAAACCAATAATGAAAATTTTCACCGCGTTGTAGGTACATTTCCTTAATGAATGCTTTTAAATAACCTGATATATGCAACCATGGCACGTAGTGAAGATTGTTTACCTTTACGCGTTCCAGTTTCCTTTACCGTACACTAGAAGTTAAATTGTGTAACTTGATATGTGATCATGATTCATGATTAATTTAATCACTTTAGCTTAGCAGATACAACGATCGCAGAGATGAGGTTCAAATTCTGAATTTTCCATGCTGCGGTATTTACCAGATTCCGTTTTTTACGGAATCGTTTATAACCAAACTAGCTTTTGCCCGCGACTACGTCCGCGTGGAACTTGGAAGTATGGAAGCAACCTCATACACACGACACGATAGATATCCACCTAATCACCTTAATTAATAAAAGGGATTATTAAAAGCGCCTAAGCAAATGTACGAGCAACTGTGCTTTTGGTCTCATAATTACATTTCCTACAGGGTCATCAATGTCATCATGAATTACTTACTCACTTTTCAATCTTTTTAGGGATAATTTCCAGGATGAAAACTATCCTTTGTCCTTCCTCGGATCTTAAACTATCTCCATGCCAAATTTCATCAAAATCGTGAAGAGGTAACAGACAGACAGACACACTTTCGCATTTATAATATTAGTATGGAGTATGAATTATGAAATTCACACATTCTGAATTTTCCAAATTCGTTTTATTCCTGATTCTGAGTTATCCAATTTCTGATATTTTACACATTTATTTTTTCCAATTCGACTTTTGTCATTTATTCTGAATTTTCCGCATTATTATATTAACACATTATTATTTTGTACGCATGCGTGTTATTCCATAATACGTGTTTTGTATAATCAATGAAGTAATAATGGCAAATAAAACACTGCCAGAGGAATCAGCGCCTTAGTGTTTTTATATATTAAAAAACAAAACTACTTTTGTTTTTACTTTGTACCTACATATTCGAAAAAATATTTAGTTAATACAATCATAATTTAATGTGGAAAATAGTGTTTATTTCCATTATTACTTCATTGATTAATACAAAATACGTATTATGGAATAACACGCATGCGTACAGAATAATAATGGGTTAATTTAATAATGTGGAAATTCTGAATATTACAAAAGTCGAAATGGAAAATAAATAAATGTGTAAAATATCAGAAATTCGATAATTCAGGATCAGTAATAAAACGAATGTGGAAAAATCGGATAAGTGATTTTCATAATTTGGTTATAAACGATTCCGTAAAAAACGGAATCTGGTAAATATCGCAGCATGGAAAATTCAGAAATTGGACCTCATCTCTAATTCTATCTCTATTTTGTAAAGCAAGCTTTGTATGTTATCTGCGGGAAAATTTAATTTTGGTACGTTTGAACCATACCTTTCCGCCTTTTGCTTGTTTGATAGTAACTTGTACCTAACTTGTTTCAAAACTCTCTTAATTTTGAGTTTATGTTGAGACTGGGAACTACAATGTATTTATTTAACTTCAAACACTATGAGACATATTTCATATTTTATTTCATTCTCTCGAGTTAAGGCGACGGGTACCGCGAAACTAGCGCCACTTTCGATTTTTTTCTTATACCTTCATAATCTGATATTTTTTTAGAAATAGCTGAAGTCTAGGAGCTAGCAAAACACCTTTAATATTTATTAAATGACTTTGCACAATTTGTTCACTGTAGTTTATCCTACAAAACTTGTTCACGTCAAAAGCGGCCACAATAGTTTTGGCAAGTTTTTAGAGACAACGACATAACATGAAATTGTGTATAATGATTTAATAAATACTTAAGGTGTTTTTCCAGCTCCTCATATCTTGTAAATACTGAAAATTGATCTGGTTTAGAAGATATAATAAAAATTCGTAAGTGGCGCTAGTTTCGCATTACCCGTCGCCTTAATAAATGATAAGAAATCTTACTCATGGTATGTACTTACATTTCACAGCTGAACTAAGAATTAGAAAGGTTAGATCACCTAAATGAACTAGACAGGTGGATCACGGGTTGGCAAGAAGAAGCTATGACTATTCATACATGCAATGATACAATGCTCGTTTGCTTTTCTCAAGGTAAGAACAGATTTAACAACTTTATACATATAGTCCAATAAAATAGTACCTATCTATATAGTATTTTTAACTGTCAGATTATTTTTACACAAAGGAGTCTTCATAATTTCAGAAGATTTATTATAATTTCAAAGGGTATAGTTTCTATAGTTTCTACTTGGTCTGATCCAGTCAGGATCTACTTACCTATTCAATCTAATTCTGTGGAAATCGAGGGAACCCTTCAAATATTGTAGCACACATATTGTAATTTGGATATTTAGTTACTCGGTAGTTGTTCTCGGAAAGATCATTTGATGGAACTGACAACGGACCGCCAATAATGGGATTTATTTTCTCTTTAGGTCAGTTTTCTTGTTGTGAAATCATAGTGCATTGTTATAAAATAAAATGAAAAAATATTCGACCGTCTTAGATTATCACCTACCTCAAAATACCCTGTGCATTCCCTGTGAATGTGCACCAAACCTTGGTAGAAATGAAACCATGTTTAAACCTGCCAAGTTACCCTGCGGCCCTGAAAGAGGGCATTACAATCTCCGCTCAGTAATCTGCACCCATTTACTGTTTGACGTATAGTATGCGGATTAAATACTGGTAACTTCTGGTGACCGTCCTGCTATAGCTATCGCAATAGTATACTGCCGGACAGAGTCGGTATTTAGTCTTGCTATTCGTATAGACATATGCTATCATTCATTATATACACCTGAAGGAAAAATAAGGACAATAGCCAATAATGTACCTGAACAAAGACCTTCCCATGTTCTTCAAAAAGTATATTACACTATATTATAATTTTTTATAAACGACTTTACTTGATCAAGATCATATTTATAACTTGTTCATAACCTCATGCATGATACTCGTAACCTCGTGTTTCGTTATGACACTTATGACTTTTGATGTGTCATTGAAGGAAATTAGCTTAGAGTAAGGAATATGGAAATTAGTACCTACCGTAGTATAACCTACCACAGAACTCCACACCTAAAAAGTGTCCGGCAATGAATCAGAAACTATTTACGTGTATCTAAGTGATCCCTCCATGGTCTCTGGATTGTCAATGTCAACTTTCATTAATGACAAATTGACAAGTTTTCTTGACACATGTTTGGTGTGTTATGTGAAAACCTTTATTAAATTTTCTTAATTGGTATTTCCTTACATAAAACATGCCGTTTCGCAAGAAAATGACGGGAATGCCATCTGCATTTGTGCAGCCAGGATTTTGGGACATGGATGAGGAAATGAGTCCGTTTCAGCGCGCGGCTACAGCTAGACTCGGATCAACTATACAAATGGAGCAGGAGGCCTTTCTGTCGCAGAATCCCAAGGTATTCAATTCCTTCCTTATTGTTAATTTAAAAAATAAAAACGGTAGGATTGATATAATTATGTGGTCACTTAGAAAAGCTTAGAAAACATTTACCATACTTTTAGCTACATATACTATAACTAACAGTTGGCATATTTGCTGCGATATTATATTTTTACTGGAAATGCGAAAAAAATGTGCGTAATTATTTTTGTACACTGATCGATTTCATTCAGGGCTGGTTCATACCTATGCCAAAGAATAGCCCTGGCTATTCAGCGTCGTAATGCGGCCAGGCCGGCCAGCCTCTTGGGCACCCTCCCGCTCGGACCCGATCTGGAGCCCGTTTTTAGGGTCCCGTACCCAAAGGGTTAAAACGGGACCCTATTACTGAGACTTCGCTGTCCGTCCGTCCGTCTGTCACCAGGCTGTATCTCAAGAACGGTGATAGCTAGACAGAAATTTTCACAGATGATGTATTTTTATTGCCGCTATAACAACAAATACTAAAAATAAAATAAAATAAATATTTAAGGGGGGCTCCCATACAACAAACGGGATTGGTTGCGTTAACTTTGCACCTCATTTGTATGGAGCGCTATACATACCAGGTGCAAACTTAACTTAACCACTTAAGGATGGAAAGTGTTTGTACGGAACCCTCGGTGCGCGAGTCCGACTCGCACTTGACCGGTTTTTTATTTATAATTAGGTTTAGTTAGGTTTTTATATTTACATATATTATGTTATTAGTTTTAATTGTTTCTATGTTTTATCTTTAGTATTGTCTTTAATAAATGTATTTTACTTTCTTAATCTCAATACATGCAATCCAAAATAAAGAACCTTTCAGTAGTTTCTATAACCGTTTCTACCGCTCTGGCTAACGTCTACGACACATTACTGCCAGAATCAGATATAAAGGGTATTAAAAAAAAATAGTGCGTGGAGGCCCTCCGCGCGGAAAAAGTGAAATTTCGTAATGTGGAAATGAAAATAGGAAGGGGTAGAAATTGTTATTTCAAAAGAGAAAACCTAACAATCAATTGATATTCACAAGAGACGTACCTTGAAATAACCTTAAATCCGTCGCATTGCCCATGGGATTGTTGCGTTGAACGTTTAACGCAACTGTGCTTTAATACCCCCTCCACGGTAGCGTTAACGCAACCTTATTGGAAGTCGCATTACAAGTTTCACTTCAAAAAAATATATTAGAACCATGCGTTGCAATAGAGAATGGATGAAATTAAAAAAAAAGCTTGAATTTCTGTTTATTGGTAGGAATAACCCCCTCATTCTCTAGAATGTCGTTGCGATGCCCGTACAAGGCGGGATTTATTTTTTCATCTTTTCAAGTTTCAGAAGAATCTGAAACTTTTTTCTAGAGATGAGGGGTGTTATTATTATTATTATTTAATAATAATAGGGGGGTTATAATAAACCCACATGTAAACGAAAATGGAAAATATTAAAAAAAAAACCATTTCCCATTCCGTGACACATTAACGTGCCAAATAATAGGCAATATACTAACTTGCGTATTTTTTGAAGCAAGCATGCCAAATATATATAAGCACCCTCAACCCCGAAAAGAAAAGTACACGTGTCGAATTTTGTATTTTTTTCGTGATGGTTTGGTTGTGGTTGATTTACATTTATTTGCGTATTTAACTTCTTTCTTTTCGTGGTGTGGGAGGGTAGGTACAAAGTTAAGTTATTTATATTGAATGCATGCTTGCATGAAAAAATTCGCAAGTAAGTATAACAGGTAAGAACCCCATTGTTTGGTAGGTCATTGTATCGCGGAATTGCAATGTTATTGTTTTGATTGGTATGGTTTTCTGGCTTATTAGTATAATTATTCGGCCTTTAAAGTTAGAGTGGTCGAAATGCTAACAGAAGAGGACGCTCGATAAGATGTTCATAAAAATGTGAAGGTGAAGTCTAATCAAATGTTCATAAAAATGTGAAGGTGAAGTCTAATCAAGCTGTCGAGCGATTTACATTTAGCAGACTTTAATTTTATGATAACTATAGGTAAACCCATTACCATTAGTAACCACTTTAACTACAAGTTATCGCTAAATACGCATTTTGCTTACGCTTTTGGCTACACCTACCTCCACAGTATTTGATGCTGACTGTACCGACACTCCTTGTCCGCCGAAAATGTTGGGTGTAGTTAACGTGGGGTGACGTGAAGCCTACGAGTGGGCGACGCAATCACAACAAGTGGAAAACCAATTGGACATGTCTGTATGATACGTTACCAGACGGGTTTCGACATGCACTACTTACTACGTTACAGCACGGGCAAAATTTTGTATTTTTATGAGTAAATAAAAGACACGAACATTTTTAATATAATAATATATCAGGTATATAAAATATGTCATTATTTTACTTACTGATATTTGAAAAATATTCAGATCTTTCTGTTTAAAGTTATATTTTTTTCATACATTGCGACATATTGATTACGTCGTCGTACCAATTGTATGAATAACCACTCTGGAACATAGTAGGTACATCACATACAAGAGAGAAGAAGAGATAGTGAGTTATATTTTGTACCCGTACAGCGATCACTTTCCAGCCACTTTTAAGCATTTACGGTAGCAGAAGTTCAAACTTAGGTAAATTGGCTCTGAATCGAATGGTCTTATTTGAGCGCAATTTGCAAGCATTAAATTAGCATATTAGTTACGTCATTATCATTACATACCATCCATTAAGATGATGACTGTGAATCATACAAGGAGAGAAGCGGTACCCGATGAACTCTGCACTATTGCGGACCAAGATCCACCGAGCTTCAATTTTATAAAGTTTGAGCTTCTCGATTTGTTTTCAAAAATACGATAATTATTTTCAACCAATCTAATATTTTCTTCCAATTTATTACAGATAAGAACTTTACTGGAAACATTTTATAGTAACATGGTAACCGCTGACAAATCCAAAGAATGGCCGAAGGATGCCGCGGCGCATATTCTCAAACTCTGCGACCAGATCGCCGGTGACGCCTATTCGCAACCGGATTTATCTGAACCTGGAGCTTGTTGTAAAGTAATTACAATTTTGATTTAATGTGATAAAAGTTGATGGGGATTTGACTATGATCTCAACTGACAAAACCGGATTATACATAAAGCTTTTCAAAGTTATGAGTCAATATTTGAGGGCTTCAACCGCCTCATATTTTGGACGCATTTTGGTACATATCGACAAAATTCCCTCTCTCCAGTAGGATCCACCATCTAGATCCACCAGTGGATTTAATAGCACGATAAATTTCTCTGTGGTCCACCATTGGCATCAGTGGATCGTTTTGATACCTGCATCTCTTAATATGCTCCACCAGTGGATCGACAATAATTTAGGGAGTTTGGTAAGATCCACCACTGATTTCAATGGAACCTGTGATATAATTAATATATAGGCTCCACTGGAATCTAGGTTAATGGCGGTATTCATAAACATCTTCTAAGCCTCATATGCCATTGATAATTGTTTGTCTTTTTCGCCTCTTCGATATCCATCCAGCTTTTAAACGCTACACATCTCAGGATCTTTATTTTTGCAACATGGATGTTATGAACCTGTCCTTGTGTGAGCTTCTAGGTTTTACTACCGTCCATAAAGATTGGCCTCATTAGGCTTTAACAAAGTCGTTTGAAATTGCTTATTTTACTTCAGGATTTCAACGAGACTAAATCTGTGTTTACCTACAAAGACGATAGTCTCCAAGAGGACCTCAAGAAAGTTTACTTTGAACACTATCCTCCGCCACCGAGAAAAGATCCCACCCCGGTCCTTCCGACTCCTGACACCCTATCTTCATCGTTCATCTCCATCATAACTTCGGAGACTACTCTTCCTACACCAGGTACTTTATGATATTTATTTATTATCAATATTTCCCGGGCCCTAATTGGTTGCCTATAAACGTAGGTATTGTGGCGACTGCCGGGGGATAACTTCAGATGGATTATTAAAAGAGCAGAGGTACGTTAATTAATATCTTTATTGCCCGAAGGCCAGATAAAGAATGAATATATTTTTTACAATTACTACAATCATTGACGGACGTCATTCGTCCATTCTGAAATTCAAACAATCTTTATTTCTTAAATCAGTGGCCAGGCACCGATCGTGAAGATACCATCTTCACATTTCCCGCCGTCTCGGGATAGACGAGGGACGTTCGTCTTACTATATAAACGCTAGACAAAACTACTCCTGCCTAACATATTAGAGGTCCCTACCTATGCAGGAATACCCATACATTCATACCCAGATGGTCTCTTGCTAAGAGATAACCAGGGTCAGGACATGAACAGACACTAGCCTATGGCATGTTACGTAATCTGACATGTTGTCTGACATTGGCTTTGCCTTGACAAAAAACCTGCTAAAAAGGCAAGGCACCAACTTATCTATCCCGAATTCGACTAATTAATAAAGCATAGACCATTCGATACAATATTAAAAAGATAGGCTTCCACAATTTAATCGCCTGGTGTAAAACCGGCTTAAATAAATTACCCGATTAAATCGCCTCGAATGTTCTCACCTTAACTGCCTGGAGTATGACACATGACACACGTCGCATGCCCCAAACAATTGTACAATGATGTGTCACTGCCCTTATATTAGATGTTTGAAACATTGTCTATGACGTTTGCCTCAAACATCCATTCAGGACTATCAAATAGTGACACCTAACTACACTAGCTTTATATTAGAATCCTGGCACATATATATTAAATATGCCCCAGAAATCTGTACCGTCAAACTAATACCTTTACATTAGAATCCTGAAGCATATGGACTATGGTTCAAGATTCTGTACCATAAAATAAACCATTACCTCATAATTAATTTCACGACCATAGACGATGGCATGACACGTCATATTGACATGTCAAATGTTATGTCACTGTCGAGAAATTAATTATTAAAACACGAAACGAAAGTTATTTTTATTAAAAATCCTACCTATCACTTAATTAAAATTAATAAAATTTATTATATTACAGACATGAACATAAAATAAGATCTTCAGACTGCATTGGCCTGATGCAGGGTGCTGTGCGATCCTTGGCTCGTCATGCCAAGATCCCACGCTCCTGCCGCCTCCTGGATGTAGAATGCGAGTCGCATTCAGTCATCCCAGTAGCTGAAATCCCGAGGAACTGGGACAGCTATGGCCCTTGCAGTGTTGGATTACATGAAAAAGAAAAACATATTAGTATACACAAATTAAAATGCTGGAAATAAAGTGTTATAATTAATTATTGGAATTCTGTGAAAGTTATAAGTGATTATTATTACAAGGAAAGGTATTGTAAGTGCAATAAACTTAAAGTGCAATAAATTTATAGTGCAAGAAATTAAAAATTGAACTTCCTATTGTAATATCCTAGAAAAGCAGCCAATATATAGTGGAAAGAAATTAAATTATAGTTACAACAGTGACACTTGCAAATGCAACAAACACAACTGCATCCTTGTACATTGCATTGCATTGCATCCACATGTACAGTCAA
The DNA here is from genome assembly GCA_905147355.2 of Apotomis turbidana. NCBI lineage: Eukaryota > Metazoa > Arthropoda > Insecta > Lepidoptera > Tortricidae > Apotomis > Apotomis turbidana. The sequence goes on from LR990280.1 coordinate 20,686,491, forward strand.
CCTGAATTAAAAATTTCTGAAAAATAATAGTTTTATTATTTACACCCTAGAAGTATAGAATTGTTTATATTAATTAGAATTAACGATTAAAGAATTTCTTTAATCTGTTAACATGAATTATCACATTCTTGGCACGACCATTAGGAGTGAGTTTTTGTACCACATAATTCAATGAAGACAATCGGTGAACAATCTTATATGGTAATAATTTATGTACAACGATTATTTATTATTTGTAGGACCATACTAATATCTAGAACTATCATACACCTAGCATAATTATTATGGGACAATTATTTACATCCTAATAAACACATATTCTACAAATTATATATTATGGTTCATTATTGCCTGTTATCTGCGTTGCGTCTTGGACAGCATTCATGGTGTCCATGGCGTTCGTCGACGTTTGATCGGCTATCCTCGTACAGGCTTGCTGTTCCCGATGTTGCATTTTCTTGACGAGCACTCGATCCGGCACAGCACATATTGTGGAAATAAAATTTAACAAGCAACATATTATGGAACTAATGACATTGGTTGAAATTGATGTCTTCCACTCTCTAAGAACATTTGTTACATCATTTGACAACACTGAAACTGAATGTTTCTCACTGGTAAAATTGTATACTTTCACTGACAATTGCTTGTCTGATGTCAACAACGTGTGCTTCAAGCGTAAAGGAACAAATTATTGGGGATTCTTGCGATTTTCGCTGACGATGATAAAATTCTTGTACATTATTTTTGGCTCGACGATAATTCTTCGTTTAACTCTGATATAACATCCTCAAACGATGTCTGAAATTAATCTGTAATACGGTCCCCGAATAATTATACCGTAATTGCCATTTGTGATTATTTTATTTCGTATTTTCACACGGGCCAATATTTATAGGTCGGAAAAGCCATTAATTGTGCTCGTCTCCATTTTCGTATGGAATCCAAACAAATCAAATGCACAAACAGATTAAAATCGCATGGGAAGAAAAATAATAATGGGTGATTCAACTTCGCGAAGATTCGTCAACTTCACCCGTCTGTCGAACTCGCTCCGTTACGGCAGTGCCGTCAGGACATACAATACCACACTGAAGTTGGCAATTCGCAATTGCCAAATGTGCACTTTTTCTTCTTGTACTTCGTGGGCGTACAGACAGTGCGCTTCGCTCCTGTACGGCTGCTATGCAAACCGTAAGCTTTCAGTACGTATTCGTAACACATGCCCAAGAATCTGTGGACAAAATTAATTGGGAGCGGGGAAACTTTCAATACTCGCGTGACTCTAGTTAAAAATTTCGCAGACTCCACCAAGTGTGGCGACTGCCGGGGGATAACTTCAGATGGATTATTAAAAGAGCAGAGGTACGTTAATTAATATCTTTATTGCCCGAAGGCCAGATAAAGAATGAATATATTTTTTACAATTACTACAATCATTGACGGACGTCATTCGTCCATTCTGAAATTCAAACAATCTTTATTTCTTAAATCAGTGGCCAGGCACCGATCGTGAAGATACCATCTTCACAGTATTATGATAATTAGAGTTACTGAAGTTACTGATGCCGTGATAAAATGTACTATTTCTAAACTAGTACCTATTCAAAATAGATGATCGACAAGATTCTGAACAATATAAGACTTTGATACGTACCAAAATTTGTTAAGGTATAAGGTATTTATAAAAATCGAATCCTCTACAACAGAATAATCTCTTTCTATTCAAAATTTGACATCTTATCAAAGTGTCAATTTAGTAACAATAGAACTACAGTTATGGCAATTTATGGAGTTATTATAGTAGAGTTGTTAGTCCGCTGTTTTCTAACATAATTGTGCGCATCGGGTTACAAGCATGAAATTTCTACCACAGATAGTGTTCCACGGTGATTATTTTCAGATGTGGAGGGAAGTCTGATTCGTGCCCTGTGAGGCGGGAGAGCGGAGTGAATACGGCCAAGTATCCCTCTTTTCTTTCTTTATTGCTGGTCAGTTAAGTCTACCAGGACGTGTTTGGTATCGTTTTCGTGTAAAACAAATATCAAAAATTATTTTTTTATGCTATTTTTGTATAGTTCTATATAAAAATATGGATGTATGGCCGAAAAGGTAAAAATCACAACAAGTTTTTTTATTCAGTGAGGTAAATTAGTCAAATATCGTGAATATTTTCAAATTATTATTATTATTTGCGAAAGCTTATTTAATCTTGTTTCTAAAAATATATGCATGTTGGGCACTTCTCATACAAACAGTAGCTTAAAATATATCTTTACGTCGGCGTAACCAACGTAAATCTCCGAACGCATCCTATTTCGCTTCATTAAATACATTAAATAATGATAATTAACATGCTTTTACATATAATATTTACTATATACGTCCTAGAAAAACAAATTAATGTAATTAAAACAAAATATTTTTTTGCTAATGTATCACGACCACACGGGCTAATCTCAACATCAACAATTTATTTAAGTTACTGTTTGTATGCATAGTGCCCAATATGTATATATTTTTAAAAACTAGATTAAATTTGCTATTTTTCAGTATCTTTGTTAGTTGTAAATATTCAGGAAATATAACTAATTTATCTCCCTGAATAAAAAAAACTTGTTGTGATTTTACAATTTCGGAAATACAACCATATTTTTATATGGTACTATGAATAAATAACGTGAAAAATGAATTACTGATATCTTTTTATACGAAAACGACACCACACAAGTCCTAGTAGCGTTATCTGATCAGTAATATAAAAAGAAAAAGAGGACTCCTTTGTCCTATTCACTCCGCTCTCCCGCCTCACAGGGGACGAATCTGACTTCCCTCCACATCTGAAAATAATCACCGTGGAACGCTCTATGTGTGGTAGAAATTTCATGCTTGTAACCCGATGCGCACTATTCCGCGGCTTGTAGAGACAAAAGTGTACCTACCAGTCACTAGGTTTTTTATATATTTGTCTAAAGCATTTGATCAAGTATCAGGAAAGAAAATGCAAACTTTGATCAAGTGTGTATTACTTATTATTACCATATGCGCTATGAGTACCGACGTTGTGTAATATTATACTAATATGCTCTGCCAAGAAGCTGTGGCCCCCGAAGCCAGGGAAAACTTTAAAGGCGGGTGCCCGACTAGCTACATGAGAACGACGGCTGGAAGATATATGATAAAGTTTTAATTTGTATTCGCATGCTCTTGCATTAATAAAGAAGCACTGGTGGTCTTTATTTGTTATTTATTTATTATGTTTTGCAGTGTTCATAAAAATACCCTGAAATGGCAGTATCATCTAACGTTATAGCGCAGGAATAAAGATGCTAATAAAATAGGTGACGTGACGAATTGCCGTGAAATGCGCAATATGATTGTCTTAACCAACTATTAATTACATAATTTAAGTAAAGGTAGTATCGTTACCTTGCCTTTGTTTGGCCATCTTTCTTTTCAATATCGTGTGATCAGTGCAGATGATACCGAGGAACCTAGTCGCAGCAAGTTGTGTTAGCCTTGCTGATTTGTGCTCTCCTTAGCACACTCAGGTACATTTTATACTACGACGATGCTCGTGATAGAAAAAGCAAGGGTATTGAGTTTATCTATAAGTTATGTTCTATATTATAGGAATTAAATTATGAAGAGTTATATTGAATGGGAAATAAAGTGAGGGTATGATTTGGACAGCAAATGGTTAAAATAGAATAAAAGGAAACATTGCGTTAACAAGTATTTATTAAACGTACTTACATCAAATTTGGCACCACTTAATCGCAACCACACTTCCTCGGTTCTTAATAATATAACTTTTATTGGTCTTAAAATCACAGTTATAATTTAACACTTCTTCAAAAATGGCGACATGGAGGTATGAATTTCAGTTGTTAACTCGAGGAGCTACTACCCAAAGATAATACCCCTTCCACCGGCGGTCCACCCTTTTTATGCCGAAATCCCTACCTCCATTGATACATTGGCAAAAAGTGTTTCCCTTTATTTTGACTAGTTTTAATCAATAAAGTATTTTTTTTACAATAATTTAAAAAATAAAATAAATCTTTTTAAAATTAAACAAATATATATAACTAATTTAATTATTTTCTCACACTCGCATATAAAATTACCTGTAACATGGTGGAAAATTGTGCGAGTAAACAGAGCGTGGCGAGGATACGTAGTGGATGTTTTTCACTATACCTGCCCGTGTAGCACAACTACGTTTCGCGCGACATAGCATCGCCCATCACTCTTTCACTGTATAGCAAAGAGAGAGATAGGTTTTTTTTATTTCTCGCCCGAGAAAGCGTCTCGTGTCATAGTCGTGTTAGAGGTGCTGCACTGCTGATGTTATTGTACTATATTTACTAGAAGGAGCCCCTACTTCGTTCGCGCAGAAAAAAGTTGGTTATGATTAGGTGAAAATGCCCAACTATTTGTGTGCCAAAAATGGTTGAAATTAGTCTAGCCGTTTAGGCGTGATGGAGGTAAAATGAGAGGAAAATACCAAAGATGTCTTTCAAAGCGGTAAGACGGGTGATGCTACGTAGCGCAATAAGATTCGCGGTACATAGTTGTGCTTTACGTGCCTGTCACAGGCTCCACGCACACATCTCTCGCAGCCGTGGTTGCTTGTTTTTTTTTCCTTTTCTAAAACTTCGAAAGGCTAACCCTATTTTTACCAAAGCTCTGATGAGCACCTATTGGTTTTTTTCACGCACACCGCTTGGATACCTCGCACGCAAACATAAAAAATAAACTAATTTGTTACAGAACCTATACCCACACCGGAACCCACGCTGTCCGAGGTGATGATGCAGATGGTGTCGAACACAGTAGACAAGGCTATCTTCAGCCAAGTGAACGAGGAGGCGCTTCTCTACGACACGGCCTATATGGAGCTGGCAAAGGCAGTGGAAAACGCCATGGAGATACCAGTAATTGACATCAGAATTGACATTGCAGAGTTATTATTCTGCTCTTACAGAATGTTTGAAATAAACATCATAGAGAAAGAAAGAATTGGTGAGACGCTGCATCATTATCTTTTATAAATTAATCGTCTCATTTCACTAACAATACCTACAAAATGCTTTATTGTACACAAACAAGTTTACAAATTAAACACAAATACACTTGGGCGATTCCACGCAGAAAAAATCTCCAGGAACAAATTTTGCTTCCGATGTCATTTTTGTGCTACAACTTCAGTGTGACGCTTAAATGATAGTTCTTAGTCAGTATCATTATATTATTGAAGAGGCACTTCAATATATTCATTATTTATTTATTTATTCAAGGTTGAAAAACAAGGGCTGTACATGACAATTACAAGATAAGCCTACAATGATGTACTTCATAGGCGACAATGATACAATGTGACCGACAATGACGATATTTTAATCAATGACATACAAAGTCTTATGTATTGATCTACTAAACAATGCCAGCATCGGGAAAACGGGAAGGGGGGTTTATGTGAATGAAATGAAACTAAAACATATTGCGAATATAATTTTTATTTCACCGAGATCAACGATATTATCTAGTTACTGATGTTGACACATTAATTTATGTGCACAATCTTAAAGAATTGCCAAAATTAGATTTGAATAATCTTTTTAGTGGTTTATTTAATAGTTTTAAGTCATATCGCAATTTTTTTATTTGGCTACACTGGCACTTTGGCATTAGATGCGAAACAAAAAGGCGTATCTCAGACATACCCTTCGGGCTTAGCAGGGCAGTATAAGTATAAATTTTAACTGAAAAATTAATGTTATTACTCGTATATTGAACCCAGTAGTTGTTAGATTTGTAACTATAACAGATTTTGAAAACTACAGTAAGACCAAAAACAGTAGAGGATATGTACAGTAAATAAAGAACTGAAACGAGTACCTTTTTGACACTTTTTATTCTCATTGTGACAAAAGCGAAAAAGGTAGGTACGTGTTCCTTGACTGTACACATCCATATTTGTTTTTTTTTTGTCAAATTGTATGAAATAGTGTCTGAATATTCTGTATAGCAGGTCATCAGGTAGTATATTATTACTCATCTTATCTAGTAGAATAAGTATATGATCACTTATTGTATGTTTTATAACCACAGCTGCTGAAATAGCCTGGGAGAAAAGAATGAGGAAGAAATTGAAGAGGACACTACGCAGGATGCACAATTTCAGAGGTTTGTTTTGATCATCAAATGAGATAACAAGGTAAAAGTTTAATCACAATATAATTTGATATACTATAATATAACTGCCTACGACCAAGCTTTTATTCAATGAAATAACGCATACTCTCGGATAGTAATACAATTTGAAATTGTACAATTGGATCCTCGCGAAACAGTCCTAGTGCGGGGTCCCCTGGCAACTGCGTATATGAACATGATATGCACGTACATACCACTTCTTGTTACTTTGTATGTGATTACTTTTTGTGCAGTAAATATTTTTTATTAAAAAATGCGAATATGGGATTTTACATTACTATCTGGAAATAAGCGTTATTCGTGGAATAGAAGTTTGGTTAAATCCGGCCTTAGTTACATAACTATAACTACGCTAGATAAATCTTAAGTACAGTTGAGTTCATAAATGTATGAGCAGGAATTAGATGAAATATATGTGAACACGACTCTTTTGTTAACGGCATAGAGGCATTTTTTAAAAGAAGTAGCGGTGGTAGTAAATTAAGTTCTAATGCCGTCTACGAAAGGCGACATTAACGCTAGAGCCTAGAGTAGAGAGATAATTTGAACCCCGTTTTGATATCAGTACGACGACGCGTTTGGCTCGGTTGGTAGACACCTGCCTACTGAGTCGGCGGTCCCGGGTTCGAATCCCGGCCGGGGCAAATATTTGTGCAAAATATTTGTTCTTGGGTCATGGATGTTATCTATATATGTATTTATATATTATGTATATCGTCGTCTAGTACCCATAGTACAAGCTTTGCTTAGTTTGGGACTAGGTCGATTTGTGTATGATTGTCCCTTAATATTTATTATTTATTTAGTAGTGATTTTAAGTATGTGGTACACAGAAATCAATTATCTGGAAACAAATATAATAAAACATGCATTTTTTCCTTTAATTTGTTATACAAACATTTGGTAGTAAAGTGACTGCAAGTGAGTTAGCTTCCATATACTCCAATATGATATGTCTGGATACAGTACAGGCAGGTGACTTAGGCATCGGCTTCAGTGAAAACTATTTGCACTCGAATCACTACAACATGTTAGGTTTTCTCTCGCCATTCACTTTCCATCACCAGTACATAACTTGCACCTACGTTACTCGCTTGATTGTATGATGTTTCAGCAAAGCAAACACAGACATTGGAGTAGGCACCCATATATTCCGAAAAAGAATTTTCATTTGCGCATTTCTATATTATAATGTTTTTAAAGGGTATGTATCAGCCTTCGATCTTAATTATTTTAGTAGTTTTGTCTCCGCGAGAAGTTGCCAGAAAAATTAAGCGAAAAAACAGTTTTTTCTTTACATCTATGTTTAAGGACATGAAGGTCCGTAAAAAATATGCATTATTAACCCCATTATATCCTCCTCAATGCTGAACTAATCTGGTTTCACTCCTTGGCTTGATGCTTGGCTTAGCAAAAATAAAAATTCAATAATTACCCTGATTATTTATACATTATTGTGAATAAATCGGGAACAAAAGAAGATCGAAGGCTGATATCAGGCATACAGTGTTCTTTGGCCCTGCCACAACTCCACCTAAAAGTATGACCAAATCCCTTGTGGGGGCCAGTTTTATTAGCTTAGCCTGCTAGACCCTTTAATAATGTAAGTATAGTTATCAAGTTATTGTGTTCAAGCAACAAAAAGCTAAAGAAAAACCATCCATTTAATGTGATTTTGTCTTTGATTAGACAATGCGTACGTGCGTGTATTATGCTTCCACGAATACGTGGCTCGCCTATCTCCGGGAAGTGGGTACCCTTAACTGTCATCTGCATACGCACTGTACTTCTGCTTGTTGTATACTACTCGCGTAAACTGTAATAGCGAGAGGGGGGATCTCTAACTTTTAATAACCGACTAACACGCGCCCGGATAAAGTCCTAAAGGTGGGCATAAAGTTAGCGTAGGTAACTGTTGAACTTTTCACTCTAAAATATTCCATTAGTTTGATGTGAAGTTAATAATAGTACAATATGACTGGGACGAGTGGGAAATATCTACCAGGCTACCCATTGCTAGGCACTGACTAAACAAATGACACATTCATCTATAGGTACAAGAGAATGACAATACGAGTTGTATAAAAGTTTGTATTGACATTGCGCGGCACACTCACATATATAAGTTTTTCTCTTTATAACTTTATTTAATCTGTTACTTGTTGAAAATCAGAAAAAACTGGTAGAGAAGTACAGATAGAGTGCATAATGTTAGCTGTCGTATTTTGTGGAAGAAGCTCGTTTTCATGTTTCTATCTTAGCTTTATCACTGTATTCAGTTGAGAAATCAAGTTAGTTGTAGCTTACTCAATTATTTTCAATGAAACAGGAATACGACGTTGAATGAATCAAACACGTTGATCCGCGTAGCTAACTTTCCCATTGGCATTCTTTAGTCAGGCGGCGATATTCAAAACAGTCATTTTTATGAAACGCAAAAATCCTGATCGGTATTATACTCAAAAGGAATAGGAATCAATGTTGTTCGTTTGCCCACGATGGCGGGGCTCCTACATAAATATATCTGGGTGAATTGGCATTTAGGGCTAAATACATAAGGCATAAGGTGACTATGACCAATTATATAGATAATTAATCTGTGCTATGACTAACCTCACTATTGAAAGTGAAAATAACCGGTTTGAAACAAAAACCCATGAAATATTCGTGTGATAAAAATAACTACTTTGACGCCGGTAGCACTACTCCGGCTACCGTGCTACCGGCATGAATCCAACCGTTTCAGAAAAAAATTAATTCAGAAATCGGAATGGAGTGAACTAAAAGGAATTAACGTACTTTGGGGAAAAGATCTAATGGCTCAAAAAAATTATGTCGATAGGTTACGAGACCCCACCGACGCCGAAGAGTGAAGTGTCTTCGCACGAAAGTTACAAGGTCCCACCACATCGCCCGTGTGAATGCCACCCGCAATTTCATTACAATAGGTACCCAAAGGTAAGAACAACGAACTTCATAAACATTTATAGGCCAAGCCACACCGGATGCGTGTGCAACACGAATGCGTAGACGTGTGTAGCTCCTCAGTCTACGGCGAACGTGCCGCAGACGTGCTGTTCAATTCCACACTGCAAGCGATGTGACTTTTGGCCTTAAATGTGGCCTCTTATTGTTTATGAAGAAAGTGATGTTTTACGTCCTTGATCCGTATGTATTTAAAGTATTAATATTTCGTGGTATTGGTATTTTACCACTAAATGTTTAATACACAACACAACACCTTAACAGACTTAAACATGCATTGAACACTTTGTTGCACGTGCATACCACTAACATCAAACACAACGGGACGGGTCATATGATTATGTGTTCGACGTCCGTGTTCATGTTTTTGTTAGTTCTTGCGTACAGTAGCCGGCAAACAACTTGAGCGTGACCTTGACTGCGCAGTAGGCGATTTACGTACAAATTTACATGCGCAGATCCGCCATTTTGGTTCAAGTTGTTTGCCGGCTACTGTACACGTCTTTTGATATCGATAAATACTCATCGATTTGGATCGGGGTATGGTTTACTAATGGAGAATAAATGCATTAGATTCATTAAGTATTATTTATTTAATTGAAAATAAAGTTTGAAATAAATATTATTATCAATAAATGTTTTTTTTCGTCGTATTGGATGCATGATGTAAAGGTTTTCGCATTGAAAATTGTTCTCATCCCGAAACGCTGATGCTCAAAATACCGCATTCCAAAAATATATATCAGACTTTTGTTTTATTCAATTCCATTCCAATACTAATTTATTTAAATTATAAGAAGCTCTTTTAATCGCAGAGATTTATTCAAACCTGTTATGATATGGGCCTTTTTTTAAGCATAACTTTTAATCGATAATTGAATTTTATCTTTATACCTGTAGGGATCCTACTAATTACAGTTACCTGGTTGCAGCTAAGTATTATAAAATCTAAAATGGTAATGAATAACATTTTTTGAAGGCGAGAAGTTATCTTTCAGGTTAATAATTCAGTAAGAATAGCTGAAAATTTGGCAAAATGAAAGGACAACTTTTATCTATCAGGATATGTAGGTTATAGAGCCAAGTTTAATTTTATCTACTCTCCCCCCCTCTCAGGGGTGAGCGTCACCCCCCCGCGCCCTCGAATGTGTCCCGGAGCGCGGTATTTTCCACTTTAGAAGAAAACCGTGTACGATACATACAAAGTGTATAAGAACGAAGTAATCCTGAATAAATTTACTATAAACTTTCATACATACAAAAGCGATAGCACTCATACAATCAGCGCAATCTGTTACCAAATACTAACGTTTTTAATTATTGATCTTTTTTTTCTGCTAAAAAAATTATTGATAATTTTTTTCTGAAACTACTGGACCGATTGAGTTGAAATTTTGTACACGTATGTAAATTGATGACCCAAACATAGACGTGTAACGTAACGTAACGCAAATAAATAAATTTTGACATGAGGGCCAGTTTAGGGGGCAAAATAGAAAAAAAAATGGCATAGTATATCGTGTGACATATCAAATGAAAGGGTACATTACGAACATCTCAAATATATGTATTATATAATTCTAAATTAAACGGGTTTGAAGTGATTTACGAAAATGAGCAAAACTTGACGATTCCCACACACCCCTTATTTCCTAAAATAGTGAGGCAAAAAAAAAAAAATACAGAATATAGTTCAATACTTGTAGATTACAGAAAAACATATAAGAAGTCTATGGCATTGCAAGTAACACCGTTTAACTAGTACGAATATTTATATTTCGCATAATGGCCAAATAACTTAAATTTTAAAAATAGCATTGCAACGGTAAATTAAAGAGTAACAGAAATAAATTATACATTTTTAGAAAGAACATTGTCCATTCTTTACTTTTGTCATACATATTTTGGCCGAGAAGTGTGCAGTTTTTGAGATAACTAACCTTTTAGCAGAAAAAAAAGATCAATAATTAAAAACGTTAGTATTTGGTAACAGATTGCGCTGATTGTATGAGTGCTATCGCTTTTGTATGTATGAAAGTTTATAGTAAATTTATTCAGGATTACTTCGTTCTTATACACTTTGTATGTATCGTACACGGTTTTCTTCTAAAGTGGAAAATACCGCGCTCCGGGACACATTCGAGGGCGCGGGGGGGGTGACGCTCACCCCTGAGAGGGGGGGAGAGTAGATAAAATTAAACTTGGCTCTATAACCTACATATCCTGATAGATAAAAGTTGTCCTTTCATTTTGCCAAATTTTCCATATATTGCAATCTAATTTTCTTGGATTATAAATCGCGCCATTTTTCAGCGCCTTCTGTTAGTGAAATATTCTTTGCCCTTTCATCACGCCGCAAAGGCTGGACGGATTCCAACCTATTTTGGTACAGTCGCCATCAGATATATCGCAGCATATAAGCCGTTCATAAATATGTGAACATGTACTGTAACGCCCAGTCAATAAGAGTCGTATTCAGATATTTATGAATACCTTACATGCTACGATATATCTGATGGCGACTGTACAGAGATAACTACACATCTAAAGACGGTTTACACCCAGGACAAAAGTATGGAAACAAAGTTTATTCATGGAATATTTGAAGTTTCCAATAATTTAGTAACCGTTAGGCCACCCCAAAAAGATAAAAAATAGAACATCCACTATTAAAACATCTGCATATTGTAAAAATATATATGTACTTACCTAGCTCCGGGACAAAGTCCATGACGTCGTTTTTTTATTGTCTTTCTACAAAATGTTGCACTGTTGGCAATTTTAATGAGCAGAATTTGCGTTATTGACTTTTAAAAGGTTTATAATCATTTTTATATTGTAATTTTGTAATTTATTCCGTAAGGAAATCACAGGTTTGTATAGTAATATAAGCCTGTTTCCATACTTTTGGCCTGGGGTGTATATGATACATTTTACCCGACCGTGTTGCGGGCACCACCTGGTTAACATAATATTATAGTCTAGTCGCCTTAACAACATTTAAAGTTATAGCGATTTAAAAGTTTAGAATGATGTTATTATCCATAGAATAATATACACCTTTTGATAACGTAAAGAAAAGAAGTTACATCAGTATTTCACCTTCCGGGTCATGGCTGTTCATATGACTGAATGTCCAAATGGTTCGATTACCTATGTGCTAAATAATACGAGTGTCAAAATGCGCAACAGACATATAATACGATTGTTTGAAAGAACGATTGTTATGTACATTAATAGTCATAAAGATAATTACTTATGATGTATTGTTTGTTATCATGGAGTTAGTTATCCGTAAAATAGTCATTAAAAACTGTTTCGTTCGAGAACTGCTAACAATTTACTTCATGCCTATATGATACCGACCTCTTGAAAATAAATGATAAAACAATAGCATACTGGCATTTGGTTGTCAGATTGGTTGTCTGTCCTTGCTGTTTTGCAGCACAACTCAAGTCAGTACCTAGTCATCGGGTACGTCACTACAAAATGCTTCCTAAGGAGAAAAAAAATAAACGTATCTGATTGGCAATCGGAATGATTGTTTTCTTAAATTGGCCTATATTTTACGATTTTAACAAAATAATGGGGTCTTTATTACTATAGTATATCCCAATTATTCATAGGTACATAGATTAATGTCATTATAAGAATCAGTTATTTAGTCAATTACATGATTAGTCATTAAAAAATATTTATATATTTTTCTACTCCAGTACTTTTTTCTGTCATTTATATTGTTACTAATATAAAGACATAAATTATGAAAGTCTGTAAAAGCCTATACTCTGTTACCTACCCAAAAAAACACTGCTAAACGATGTTATAATGTCGCCAAAAAAGCATCACTTAGTACCACAGATTACAAGATAAACAGCTGCATTCACACAATTTGCAATTTAAAAAAAAAAAACTTATTGTACTAAGGCATTGCTGCCAACTTAAAAAAAAGTTTTATCTTCAGTGCATGGATGTTTAGTATAGTGAATGAACCTTTATGTGTAAGTTCATATTTTTTGACAGATGTTTAGTATAGTGAACGTATACCTTTATGTATAAGTTTATATTTTTTGACAGATGGACGTCAATAAAAAAAAGTTTATCAGACAATTTTTTTTTTATTTTGTTGATTCCGAGCGGGAACATGTAATTATTTTCTTTGTTGTTTATTTGCATTTTATTTATGAAATGTCGAGTCGTAGAAAAAGTATTGTATGCAACGTTGTATAAGTAGGTCAAAAAACGCTCAAGGCATCTTTCTTACGAGGTTCGCTACGCTCACATCGTAACCCATGCAACTCGCGTTTTTTGCCCCCTCTTATACAACGGTTTCATAAAATACTATTTATCTCTGACATAATTTGACGGAAACACATTGTAAAATGTTAACATTCTGACACAAGCATAATGTAACATAAATACAATGTGAACTTTTGTCATATTGTCACCCCAACATTTTAACCAATAAACTTTGTACATTTTGACAGACTTCCGGTCCGTGACTCAAGATGACCGCATGCGTTTAAGTTTCGTTGTTCGCTATTTATTAATTTTTGTTGTTCAACGTGTAGTATTGATAGCGTATTGTGCAGTGATCTAACGTATGAGTGAATAGCTAATGAGGAATTCAACTTGAAGCGTTCATAGCCCTTCCTGGGGTCAAGGCCCGATATTAGTCCGCGTGGTTTTTTGTAAATCGCATTCACTTTAAAAAAAACACGATTTTCTCAACTCACCGTACAATGTGGTATCAATCCTCTAGGTATCTAGTCGCCGAGTGCGATTGGCAACGAGACATTGGCAGTAATGGTAGCTTAGCTGTGACCGGTTGCCATTTAAAAAAATTGAATAGAATAGAATACATTTTGACACCTACACATTCGAACCATTTGGACATTCAGTCATACGAACAGCCATGACCCGGAAGGGTATTTAACAGAGTGAGGGTTTAGTAGTGCTCTATTACGCATTCTATAAGTATTTTGTGATTAAAATATTATAGCTTCCGTAAATTCTTAAGTTTTTCATTACTATAATTAGTTATTTATTTAAAAAAATACAAATGAGGCACTATGCCTGGCATTATCTATCAATCAATCGTACGAGTAGAACTAGCAAGATACCTAACTAAGTTTTTCGACTTTATCTTTGTTAAAAGAAGAAGGCTAGTATTGGAGGCTAGTATTGAACATATTGGAGGCTAGTATTTAAATTAGTCCATTAAAATGTGTGTTGTTTTTTACATACTTCTGTAACAGTATTATAATTTCCCAGGACCGTTTCGGCATTTACCTTCCCCGAGAGGAAGAGTTCAGCGCGGAGAGCGTGACCGCACCGCCGGCGTTCGCTGAAGAAGATCCGGGCCTTGATACTGAAGAAAACTCTACTACCGCTTAAGAGGCCTTTTAAATTTTATTTTTTCACATTATGACAAATATATTGAAAATTTCAACCAACTTTTCAAAGTAAATAATACTTCTCCCTGAGTTCTAGAAGGTAACATAACTAGGTATTACTTAATGCTCCCCAGCAAAACCACCTTGGCTTTGATAAATTTAAATATTATAGGAATATTTCTATATAAAATCTATGTAATTCTAGTACCAATAATAAAAATCTATATCAATAGTTGCTCCGTAAAATTGATTGATTTGAGCAGAACCACCATTAGGGTGGTCCACGGTTGTATGGGAAAAATTCAAACTGTAGTTACTGGTAGCGCCACCCCTCAAAATTGGTACACATATAATTTATGGTTAAACGAACTTACCTGAAGTGAAGTTCAACCAAAATTTTGTGAGATGTTGCATCTGAGAGACTTCATTATAAATCAACTATGTAGTCCGTTTTTCGACCTACTGTATCGTCACACAATTTTAGATTATCATTTAAAAAAAAGAATATATTCATTCATTCACTCGCTCACCGACTCCCGTTCCACCGCCGGTCCCGGTTCTCTTCATTCGTTTCAGAGGAGCAGCCCTGATTTTTATTCTGCAACCTGGGGAACTGCGTTGACATTCGGTACCTGTGAGTGCTGCAATGACAAGGGTCGGGAGGGTTGTGAAGTCTCTCAGATGCAACATCTCACAAAATTTTGGTTGAACTTCACTTCAGGTAAGTTCGTTTAACCATAAATTTTATTTCTATGTTGCATCTGAGAGACTTCATTATAAATCAACTATGTAGGATGTTTAGCGTTAGTTGCAGAATAAAACAATTATAATTGATATTTTTTGTATATTATAACAGTTCCTAATTGAGAACACACATAATCTATTACAAAATTAATTTAGTCATAACGTGTTATGATGTTTTCATAATTCAATATGTCGATTACATAATGATGAAAAGAAAATATGCAATTAGGTGTTCAACACAGCCTGAGCAAAGGCACTGTCATTTTCTCTATCAATTAGAGGTTGGTTATAAAACCGCGCAAAACATAATGAATTACCGGTCCAGCCGGCAGTCTTCTTAATCAAGTCAATGGAGACTCCAGATCTGTGCGCCGAAGAAGCTGCGGCGTGCCTGGTCGAGTGCGCCGTGAACGTGTTCACGTCCACTCCACTTCTACTTAGAGTTTGTTTAATCCACCGACTTACTGTTTGTGAGCTGGCGTTGTGTATGGGCTTTTTAAAGGTCAGAATTAGTTTATCTGTATTAGGCAGATTTCTTAAATGGCTAGTTTTGTTTATGTATGTAGTTAAGGCTAAAGCTGGGCAAATCGATTGGTTATTATTAAAGAAAGGGACAATCAGTCTTGGATTACGCCTATTGGGCATTGAGGTTTTAATAATATCATTAATTATAATAACAATGCGTGATTCCTCAGTGTTAATGTCGCAGACATTTATTAATGACAACGTCTGCACACGTTGTCCTGTAGATAACGCGAGAAGAGTAACCATCTTTTTCGACAAATCATCCATTGTTATAGAATTATAGAGATACAACTTGGATAAATAGTCTAACACTAAGTTGGGATCCCATGTTGAAACATATTTAGGAAAGCAAGGCTTGCTCTTAAATACTCCCTTAAAAAATCGTACAATACAGTCGTCGTTACAGCGATTTTTACCTATAATTAAAGATAGGCTAGATCTATAGGAATTCAATGTACCATAACTAGCGTTTCCATGAAATTTTTCAGTTAGAAACTTTAATATGTCTGACACTGAGCCATCGAATAAATCAACATGATTAACCTGGCAAAAGGCAAACCATTGCTTTAAGGCCACGTTATATTGATTAAGGGTGCTTTTTGACAATGATTTTAACATAATATCGATTGAATCATTTGGCATACCGCGCTTTAAGTAGGCTTTCCGCACAATACTGCACACGCCAGGGTAAGGCTGGGCCATAATGGATGGCGTTTCCTGAAAGGGGATAGCAAAAGGTTTTTGTTAGGTTCAAAATACATAATCTTAGAGCTCACTAATGATAAGAACTGTGGGAACCACGGTTGGGCCGGCCAATATGGGACGACGATAATACCAGTAGCTTCTTCGTCGGCTATTTTTCTGAGGCACTTGAGGGTTAGAGCAAATGGCGGGAAGGCATAGAAGAACCTACCTCGCCATGACATTGTAAAGGCATCAATCTCGTAGGCCTCTGGATCACGTTTCCAAGATACATATACTTGACATTTTTTGTTTAAACGTGAAGCAAATAAGTCTATGTCGGGCTTGCCAAATGTTCGAGTTATCTCTAGAAATATATGACTATTAAGTTCCCATTCTGTGTCGATGTTAGTACACCTTGAAGCTTTATCCGCGTCTGTATTATCGCATGATTTGATATAAGAGGCGAAAACAAAAATACTCTTTTGTTCGCACCACTCCCATATATTTCTAGTGATTTCGTTAAGATGGGGGTATTGGATACTACCCATTCTATTAATGTACGATATGGCAGTGGTGTTATCTATTCTGAGTAATACGGCTATATCATGTCTATTTTTACAAAACGACTTCAATCCCAAGAAAGCGGCATACAGCTCAAGATAATTAATGTGATGCCGAGTTTCGTCAGCTGACCAATAACCTCGGGTCGTCTCACCATTACAGCTGGCTCCCCAACCGGTAAGTGACGAGTCCGTGAATATTTCTAATTGGTAGGTACCCTTGTTTATTTTATTATGACTTTTAGACAATACGTTGCACCACCAATTAAGGTCATGAGATAAATAAGGCCTAAGAGGCATTATTGAGTCGAAATCATTGTTACATCGTCGCAGGGCCAAGAACTTTTCTCTTTCGAAATGTTTGGTATGTGCCCAACCGTAGGCTACTGCGGGACAGGCAGAGGTTAGGGTGCCTATAAATTTTGCGAATTCACGGATACTTATACGAGTCTTACTATTAATTTCTTTTGCCATCAATGATATTTTTAATGATTTTTCATAAGGCAGCTGTAATTGCAATAATTTACTGTTAATCTCGAGGCCTAAAAATTTACGTATTTGTGAAGGGTTCAATTGACTTTTATCGAGATTGATAACCAGGCCTAGTTGTTGTAGTTGACACGATAAAACTTTAACCGTGTGTTTGCACGTTTTGTAGTCTTTACCTATACAAAGAATATCGTCGAGGTATGCCACCAATGTGTGGCCTTGACTTCTCAAAACGTATAGTAAAGGCTTTAATAGTTTTGTAAACACGAGAGGGGCCGAAGTAAGACCGTACGGGAGGCAGTTAAATTCGTACAAGATACCATTGAATCTAAATCGCAAATATTTTCTATGTACTGGGTGGATTGGTACTAGAAAATAGGCCTCTTTGAGGTCAATAGTTGCCATATGCGCATCTTTTGTGACTAGTTTGGCAGCCGTACGAATATCTTCCATTTTAAAATGGTGTTTATATACAAACTTATTTAGTGTCTTTAAGTTTAATATAAATCTATATCCGCCGTTACTCTTCGGCGCCAAGAAAACAGGTGAAATAAATTGATTTGGCAAATTGTCGTCACATAGCGTAATTGCCCCTAAGTCTTTAAGATTATTTAATGACTTATGCATTTCGTATTCTGAAAATGGTGGATTACTTGGCTCAGAATATTGTATAATAGGTTCACAAAAGGGTATTTTGTACCCGGTGACATAGGAGAGCACAGTTGAATCGTCAGTAATTAATGACCAGTTATGAAGGTAATACCGAATGCGGCCAGCGTGTACCTCTGCTAGCGGCGTTTCCGGTCGCTGGGGCGCTGCTGCGGGTAGGGTCGGGCGCGGCGCTGGATCGGCTTCCTCCTCGCCGACGGGTGCTCGTGGGGCCTGCTGGGCGCAGCGGGCGGCAGCCTCACGTTCTGCTGACGAGGAGGGGCTCGGTAGTTTCCCGACGTTGCTTGCTGTTTACGCTGCTGAGTTGGAAAAGATCTCCTAATTTCTTGACCCGATTTAGCGATCTCCTTGGTGTTTTTAATGTTTTCTCCTAGTTTCTCGCTAAACAAATAGTTATCTCTCTTGGCACCTTGAATCGCGTTCCAGAATTTTTTATCGAGGTGAGGTAACAATAGGTTTTTCCTATTAACTGACCCTTCGTTGTGCAAATCCAGTAGGATTTGAGAGATTTCGGAAATTCGTGTGATAATTTCCAGCTTCACTAAGTCACCTTTAATGAGGTCCTTCGTAAGGTTTGCAAGGCCTGCGATCCCGATGCCCAATTGGTTTTGAGCTGTCTCCAATCGTTTATCTCGATTTTTTGCTGCGTCGTTGAGAACAGCGGCTATCTCTTGCTATTCGCGGCTATTCAATTTAGGCGCCTGCGCCAGTAGAAAGTTATTTGGTATGGGCATTTTTCCCACGAGCAGCTGTTTTTGCTCATTTTCGAGCCCGTCTACTAGGATTTTTCCCCAGCGTTCAGAGAGTTCAGTGGGTATGCCCTCACCTAATGGTTTTTCTAACTTCTTAGCTTCTCCAAGCACGCTTAAGATCTCTGGTGGCAGTGCGGAAGTAGATGGTTGATTTGGGTCCATCGCGGCATCAGGTTCGAGTTGGATCTCTCGCACTGAACTGGCGGGCTCGCCGGTTTTGGCAATATGTACCGAGGATCGCAATTGAGGCGTCGCGGAGCGCGATTGATTATCTAATATATCCACTTCATCGTCACTGAAATTATAAAAGTCTTCGTCCACCGAGCGTTCGTAAGAACCTCCCGACGAGCATGACGACGATGAGCCAGATCTTCGGTCCCGATCTGAATAACAAATGGGATAAAGTTACTTTCAGGATGGCATCGCGTACCACCACATCAAGAAAGTACATGAAATTTGTAACCAGGATAATATCGCGTATTACCACGTCAAGGTACAAAATTATAACCATCTGGATAATATCTCGTATTACCACATTAAGACGGTTGATTTTTCGTAGCGTGAATAACGCCGTTACTGCGAACAAATAAGTAGACAAAGAAATATTTTTTATATTAAGAAATAACGGGTAGGTAGTTACCTTTACGTGAATATTCATAGCGGCGCAGTTTATTTTCTAAACGCCGTATCTTCCTATGTATATCCTTGTCGTCACGTTTGTGCTTTCTTTTTCCCATCACGATTCTTTTGAGAAAAAACAAAACCTAATTCCGAAAACAGTAATAATGAATGTAGGTAGGTGTTGACGATACCGCACACGAAAAACGAATGAAGAGAACCGGGACCGGCGGTGGAACGGGAGTCGGTGAGCGAGTGAATGAATGAATATATTCTTTTTTTTAAATTATAATCTAAAATTGTGTGACGATACAGTAGGTCGAAAAACGGACTACATAGTTGATTTATAATGAAGTCTCTCAGATGCAACATAGAAATAAAATGGTAAATAAATACTGAAAGTTTTATGAATATATCTCAACTACTAAGCAGTGCTCAAGCGTCTTAAAGATCATTTAAAAGGTATTTTTGTAGCCCTATAAGTAATTAGTACACGGGATTTTATTACAAATCAATCATATTTATTACAAATAATCATTATTTACTACAAATATTTATTACTATAATTTGATCAATTTTTAAATGTTTGGTCACCTTGAGTACTGCAATTAAGTTAGGAGTCGAGGACAAGTGATACGTTCACTTGAAAGGTTTTTTTTAGGTAAAAACAAGTTATCACTAAATAATTACATATAACCGTTTATTACAAACAATAATATTTATTAAAAACAACCATATTTATTTCACAAATAAGATTTTTTTTTTCAAACATCCAAGGAAATGTCGTTCTTATGATCGTGGTAATATAACGCGAAATACGTCTTTGTAAAGCAATTGTTGAAGATTCGTTCTAATTTCAAATTAGAGGTCAATAAAGGAATTTCATACAACATTATTGGCCGTTGCCAACAAAGAGATTGTCTTTTGTTTCAGTGGGGTTTATTTCTTTTATTGATAATCTATGGCATGCTGCCAATAAAAAAAAACGTAGTTTGTGCATGTATATTTACGTTTTATTTCTTATATTGAACTAGATTATTCAATCAGATTAAAACAGATATATATACAATAAAATATACAAGGAATCACGTTTATTGTTAAAAAATATAACAATACCTAATTAATAAGGTGTTGTCATTTTTTTATGAAAAAAGTTGGCGGGTATAGTAAAAATATATGAATATATAAGTTGAACATTTGTATTATTTCCTTGGATTTATTTGAGAAAAGCAGAGCACTATACAAGCCTCGGCGCGAACAGGGATTGTCGGCTTCGTATCTCTAGATGGCCTCGTTATCACTCGGCCATCTATTACTATTCGGCCAACAATTCCTCACTTCGCGGCCTCTGCAATAATGTACTATTAAAACTGATCACCTTGAGCACTATCTTGCAAGTAAGTTAGGAATCTGTAATTTAACATAAGTAATTTAAGGGGAAGGTTAGAAGGTATAGTGCGGGGAGTAGTGTCACCCAATGCATGGAACGTGCAAATTTTGGTATTGGATGAATTCACTTGGCACAGATGTAGTATACTTAAAACTAAGCTAATTTAGCCCGGTAGCCATCCACCACCCCCTGGTGGGTAGGAAGGGGGGGGGGGGGGCAGTCAAAGTTACACGCCAGCATATCAGCTTCTATTTACCCAATACCACTTGTGGTATCTATATTTGATAAATAGGGCATGAGGAATTCATTTTAGAGACATTAAATGTACAGTCACATAGAAAAAAATTAAAATATAGACGCAAATATCAAAATCTTTTTTTTTTTATTAAACAATCCTCCAAAAATCCTGGATTTCAAGCAAAAACCAAAATATCACATTAAATAATATTTGTCTAGCTTTTAAAAAATATATACTTTATCAATGTTATCATACATCTATCTAAAAAACGGATATGGTACGCGGTGGTGCCTGGTAACTTTTCTAATCGTCTATTCTCACTTAAGAGGCCTTATTCCTTTTAAAAATTATTTTTTTCATATTATGACGAATATATTGATAATTTCAACCAACTTTTTGAAGTGAATAATACTTTTTCCCGAGTTCTAGGTAGTAACGTAGCTATTTCATGCTTTCATTGCGTGCAGTCGAAAATAAGTTGAAAAAACTAATTTTCCACGTGAATTTTGTCAATTTCGAGTAGTTTTTCGAACAAAAATTATCAATGAAAAATTCAAACTGTAGGTTTCAAATATATACCAATAAATCCCAATAGCCCTGTTCTGGGAAGTAACATCAATAATATGTTGAGAAACATGTTTGATCATAGAGAAAAATGTCTAAACAATCAGCATTTTAAAAGGAATAAGGCCTCTTAATTTGTTGCAAGTATTCAGTTGTTTTTTAACAAGATTTAAAAAATATATATAGTTTATTACATACAGCGTGTTCCCCACACAGAGTTCGACTCACTGGTAGTAATAAATAAATAAAAATAAAAATCGATTATTTCAGATCCGAACGATCACGAGTTAGTAAAGTAACACACATGACTATGGCGAGTGTATCCTAACATTGTAATAACGTTTTGTACAGAGCGGTCCAATTTATTAAAGTAGGTACAAAATAGTATATTTTTAGTAATTGGTTTACAAATTCTTAATGGTACACCCGCCATTATGACACTCAAACATTTTATTAAAAGATTATAAATCTTAATCATGTAGCTCCAAAGTGGGACGTCCATTTCTATTTATATTTGACTTGATTAATATGGGCTATTTATGAACAGGATTGAGAGCAACAATGAAGGCTCAGACATTAATCTATATAAATTAGAAAGAGTAAAAACAAAGCCGACAAAAGAATGAAAAAAATCTGGTATGCTAATTGTTTGAAATTATTCCCTGCTCAACTTTGTACATTGTTTGTATGAATAGCGTGGCGGCAAGAGCTCCAATATGGCTGTTAACATAAATAAAACAAAGGGAAATGCTTTCGAGATGTTTATTTTACAAGAAAGAAACTTATACCCAAACCATAGTAGGGTTTTCAAAATTAAATATATTGTCACCTTCTGTCAAAAGCAGCCAACGTAAGACTTTGATTAAAGCAAAACTAAATACTTTAATGAATAATGGCAGAAAAGTGAATACAAGTTACAACTAATATTCAAACGTCTTCACAGTCGGGCAAACTTCTATTTTATCTTTACCCGCCTCAGAGAAAAGAGCTTCGAAAGAAAATGGCTTAAACATAGTACCGCCGCCTTCGAAAAACTTGCTCATAAACTCCACCCTGAAAGGTGAAGGAATATTATGCATAAATATACAGGGTGATCAATCCAAATGGGTCAGTAGGGAGAAAACGAAAACTATAAGAGATAGGGAAATCCGTTCTTAGGAACCATGGCTTCGATTTTAGATTTATTAAAAACGGCATTAAATTATTTTTCGTATATCTCATGCATAACCCGCAATCGAACCCGATTGAAATCGAGTAAAGAAAAAAAAATTAAGATGTCAATCGATCCTATTTTTTATTCGCAACAAATGGCAACTAAGGCATCGAAAATTATAATGATGTATAATATATAATTATGTATTTTAACCTCTTAGGCCTATAACTTCCAGTGTTACTGGATACAGTTTCGTTGTTTTGCTGGACATAGGTTAACACGTTCACAGTCCCCATACAAAATGTTTCCATTTTCTTGGACGTGCAAGCAAATTACTTCCATCACACGTCCGTGCTCCACGTTTGGGTCACTATGAACCGACCAGGTACGCACTCGCATTATTACAATATAGAATGGGACTCTGCCTATGAAGCCGATGGTCCTGGGTTCGAATCCCAGTAAGGGAATTTATTTGTGTGATGAGCAATGAGTCTTTTATATAAAAAAACGTTTAAATTAAATTACGAGTAGCGGAACAGCCCGGGTATAGAACTCGGGGCTCGTCGGTGTCGGGGGCAAATGTGGTGTTACCACAGTTAAAAAAATAACGAAAATATGTTTCATAAAAAATGTACAATACCTACTAGTTCGACACAACATTTTATGTGCAATTATCAGTACACATCCGCATCTTGATCGTTAGGCAAAAGAATATAACAAAATGGAACAATCTAAACAAAAATATAATTATAGTAATTTGAGTGCGTAACTGTAATGTACAGGGCACGGACTTGTGGAGATAGTTCGTCGTGACCCATATGTATGGGGCACTGGACTGTGAACGTGTTAACATAGATACAATCGAGGTCTGCTATGATTTGATATCACAAAACGTAGTTTTAATATGGTGGGCAATGATTGATTATATTCCCTCACCCTCTTCCTTATAAAGGGGTTAATAAGCGACCACACCGCTGCTCAAAATACGCTGTTGGTGTTTTCTGCAGTGACATGTCGCATGTATCACGTATACGATGTGCCGACACGTCACTGCGTAAACTCAGCGTCAGCGCATTATACATATTCTATTACCAGTGCAAACGTAGTGTGTGAAGGAACGCAGACAACCCTTCCATCAAAACAAGAATGGCCAGTGTGAAGCCCGCCCAAACAGCAAATATAATCACAATGTTGACACCTCCGAAGTCTGAATGATCTTTGAGAGCCATATCTGACAATACCATCTCCCAAAGCATTTCCGACAACTCTGAAATAAATAAAACCAATTAACTATCGTGACTTCCATTTATGGTATGGCCTGTAATATCACTACATAGTATAAAACAGATTCGCTTCCTGTCTGTCTGTCCCTATGTATGCTTAGATCTTTAAAACTACGCTACGGATTTTGATGCGGTTTTCCTAATAGATAGTAATTCAAGAGGAAGGTTTATATGTATAATATATGCATAATTCGTCAGCATTGCACCCGTCCGAAGCCGGGGCGAGTCGCTAGTGAGCAAAAAATTAAAACAGGTTTTCTACCCTTCAAACTAAACAGCGCTTGTGTACCAACAACAAGCAATATAAAATGGTTTCTTCCGTTACTCTTTCATGGATTAGTAACGACAGCATCGCTACTGTACGGCCTTCATGTGAGTCCCTAGTGAATCCCTGACCTCCCATAATTCTAGTGAAAACTGAATTACGTAGGAATTTAGTTTTCAAGTATTCACCGTGAACAATGTGCTTAAAAAAAAGGACTCAAAAAGTATTATTTTGTACCTACTTTAATAAAAAATACCAATCTATACAAAACGTTATTACAATTTTAAGGTAGAAAAGTCTGGAGAGTATAAAATATTTGTCAATAATCGAAATGTCCAGGGTAAATTGGCATACACCCGCCATCATGTCAGTCCTGATGGTGGGTGCACCTCTTCATTGTAATATCTCTAACGCACGGAGAGGTACTATTTTTTTAATGTAGGTACTAAATAGTAAATTTTGAGTAAGTCTACTTTTTTAGGGTTCCGTAGTCAACTAGGAACCCTTATAGTTTCGCCATGTCCGTCTGTCCGTCCGCAGCTTAGCTCCGTGGCCATTAGTACTAGAAAGCTGAAATTAAGTATGAGTATGTGTATGTATTACGCCGACAAAACGGTAAAATAAAAACTAAAAAAAGCTTTTTTTCGGGTACCTCTCGTACACCTAAAGTGGGGGTGATTTTTTTTTCGTTCCAACACTAGTGTGTGGGATGTCGTTGAATAGGTCTTTTAAAATCAATAGGGGTCTTCATACATTATTTTTTGGTCAAGTCAGCAGTTTTGTAAATATTCGCTCCGAAAATTAAAAAAAAACATCGTGTCCCCCCCCCCCCCCTAAATTATGGAAAAATTCATGAAAATAAGGCCTTATAATTACTTTCAATGAAAACTATATTGAATAAAATCGGTCGAGCCGTTTTTGAGTTATCGCAAAATTTCACAATTTTCTTTAAAATGACGTAAGTGCCGCGCGGTGTCCTTATACTTTGAACGTTACACTTACACATATTAGTGAAGTGCCATACTGTATTAAAACATTTCGCTCAATCTGGCGCGTATAATCGATGACTTCCAGAAGGCAATAAGTAACTACAGTTACTTTGGCATTTACGACCTTTTTATAGAGCTTGAAATCTTTCTCGTAATTTAAACCTCGGGCTTAAAACCGCTGTTTTATTAAGCCCATTGTGAAGGATGGGCAACGACGGAACCCTAAACTGAGCGTGGTCCGACATGCTCTTGGCCGTTTTTTTTTAGTATACATGTTCTTGTTGTATATCTATTAAGGTATAGCCGCCAGGCTGACTAACGGTTATAGATTTGTTTCTAATATTAATAGAAGAATTAGACGATTAAAAATTTTACGGTGGTAATCGACGGTAAATTTTTCGTGACTAAATTAATCGGAACGCATGTAACGTCATTTTAGTCTTTGATCGAGATTAAGTCATTATAACTGCTTAAATTACAAAGCTTTTGCTAAATATAACCACGGAAAATCATAGTTTTAATAAGTGACCCAGGGGACATCACCATGGCAACGAGTGGCAGAAAATAGTTGTTTGACCCAGATAGTTATTGATACAAAAGATGAAATGAAATAATTTATTCAGTAAGAAGGCCACAGGGGCACTTTTACAAACGGGTCTTAGAAATGCAGTTACCCAGGATCTTGCAACAGAAAAAAATAAAGTGACAATTCTCACTGCTAAGCAGCTTGGCTCAATCTGAGTAACGAAGTTTGTTTCCGAAAGGCTCACCAACAGCAGGTCTACAATACAACGCAAAGTTCAAAATGAACAAAGGCCCGACCCTCAAGACCTGTACACGGCAGGTCGTTCAAAATCTACCATATTTGCGTCTGATGTGGGGGGCTGCTGCTTGCTGATGTTGGTGAGCCTTTCGGAAGCAAACTTCGTTACTTGGAGTGAGCCAAGCTGCTTGGCAGTGAGAAGTGACACTTTTTTCTGCTGCAAGATCCTGGGTAACTGCATTTCTCAGGCCCGTTTCTGAAGAATCTGGCGTCTAACTGAACATTTTGAATAACTTCATGGTCAGAAGTAAAGCATTTTTATTTTCTACGTCGCTTTTAGCCCAACTTGGATACAGTTCTGCGTGTAAATCTGGCGACTGCTTATGACTGAAAGCCTTACGACGGAAAGCCTCGTAAGTCTTGACATATAATAAGCAGCACGCCAACTGGATGTCAGCGTCAAGAACTGCAGAGCGGTTGGATCCTGTGCGATACCAATTATCCCAAAATAAGTGTATTACCCTGCTTCGACCAAGTTTATCAATTTTTAAAAAAATAATGAAGTTCGGGAAGATATTGCTCACAAACCATAAGGCTTACCAAAAAAGTTTATACACCATGTTATAGGAAATTTTATAGAGATTATTCTTGTCCTTAACACTTTTTTTCTAGATGTAATACTTTTTGTATAAAACCGTAAAAATCGTAATTAGGGACATATTTTGAGGTCAAAAAGGGGGGAAATGGGGGGAGGGGGGCAAAATTCGGCTTGGCAACATTCAGAACCGAATTCAGCAGGCTTTTTTACATCGGAAAAGTCATGTTGCCAAAATGGATCCCAAAATGCCGTTAGGACGGTAAAGGAAGCCGATATTTAGAATTTTCTACCAGTCTATGAAGTTCCGGAAAATATTGCTCACGAACCATAAGGCCTACTAAGAAAGTTTATACACCATGTTATAGGAAATTTTATAGAGGTCATTCTTGTCTTTGACACTTTTTTCTAACTGTAAGACTTTTTGTATAAAACCGTAAAAACCGTGATTAGGGACATATTTTGAGGTAAATAGGGAGGAAATGGGGGGAGGGGGCAAAATTCGGCTTGGCAACATCCAGAATCGAACTCAGCAGGCTTTTTTACATCGGAAAAGTCATGTTGCCAAAATGGCTCACAAAATACCGTTAGAACGGCAAAGGATATTTGGATTTTTCTACCAGTCTAGCAAGTCACATTTATTTTGACTATGGTGTAGAGTTTGTGAAGAGTTAGAGCGTGTAGAGGCAGAAGCTTGACTCTACGCGAGTCCTTTAATTCTTAAATATCTCTGGAGTTTAATGAGCACATTTCTCCAATTTTGGCGCACATTTGGCACATTGCTAGCACTAACTCCTGACTCATGCCGCAGCTCTATTTGTTGATATATACGCGCCATCCTGACACTCACGAAGATTGAACGATCCGATCGATGATGCTCATGGCAGCCAACGTGTTAATTCTCTTGGGGCTCGATACTATCTACTAACGATTTAACCAATGGGAATGCCTAAAGCCGCAAGTATGTCGGCAGTATGACATGCGAAATAAGGGTGACATCGATAGTGAACATTACGCGATACACCATAATCAGGAAATCTCTGTGAATACTTCATTTGAATATAACGAGTAATACTAACGTGCATGAGCCAAGGACAGTGCCCAAAGCCGCAAGTACGACGCAGTGTGCGAGACTGTACTCAGAACGAACTCTATAGTGTGTACTGCCTGATGGATCATGAGGTCAGAGAAGGATTCCGATAAATGCTCTACTTTCTTTTCCCACTCTGCGTAATTTCTTGGATCTTCAGCTTGCTTGGGTTCTAGTAACTAAAATAATAGGATCAGATAAGATTTGTATATGCGATTGTTATTATGAATATGTAGTCTGTGAGCTCTCATATTACGATTATATGATGTTTGTTGTTAATTAATTAGGTATTGATTTTTATTTAAAGCCTGACCAGAAATATATGAGGATTGTCAAGAGGGCGCTATTTATAATATTTATATGGCAACAATTTTGCAACCAATCGAAATCCACTATAATGAAATTATTTAAATACCTGTCAGTTCCATTATGTTAACCTCGTAATATCATTTAATGAATGTACTCTTTTTCTGACTGTTTTTCGCGTAGTTATCACGTGTACACTTTATTTATAATCCTACTTTCACGACTGTGAATGGTTTTCGGCATTTTCTTTGGATAATTTTAAATATTTTTCTTTTAAAAAGTCTACCATCAATGATATTGACATTGTTGACAAACTATCATAAAATCATTGCCAGTGTAAGAAATTAGTTCCAGTGAAATTCCGCAATATGGCGCGTCCTCATATATTTCTAGTCAGGCTTTACGATTAATTACGATATGTTGTTCGAAATGGGAAACTTCCAGTCCGACCAAAAAGAGTAGAAATTAAAAAGTCACAATACTGTACAATACAATACAATACAATAAAAAATGCTTTATTGCACACCAAAAAAGTTTACAAAATCAATACAGAACAATAATTTACTGTAGTGTCGTCCCCGTTTTCTTAGATTGATAAGAAAGGGACGACACTACAGTATTGCCACTTTTTAATTTCTACTCTTTTTGGTTGGACTGTACAATGGGAAATGGTTGAAAGTGAAAAAAATATAGATAAAAACACGTTTGCAATAAATATTAAACGTTATGCATGTTTTTTATTTATATTATTTTCATAATCTTATATCTGAAAAAAAAACAGACATTTTCTTTTTAGATCTGATCAGATTGTACATCGGCGTCTGGAAGCCTTAAAAAAATATATTCGCATGAGCAATCAGAATAGGTATATTAAAAAAAAGGTTTGAAATGAAATGGTCAAACTGCTTGTTGTAATTTGATTTCATTGTTAGAAAAGCCGTAGGTATGCATACCTCGGCGTGAAAAAGGATTTCCAGCCTCGTATCCCTAGCCGGCTATATCTACTCGGCGCGTATCCCCATTTTCCCGGGTCTGCATTAATATACTACATATTTATTTACCTTTAGCTTTTTCAATGCCTTTTTGTTTATCCGATGGGCCATGCAGGGAGGTCCGAACAGCATGATGGGTATACAGATCAAACCCAAGAAGAGAAAAATCTGCTGCAAGAGGTGCTGCAGCCCAAACATGTAGGCGTCGCAATCCGGCGCCACGGGCTTAGACGTGGTCATCAGAACCATGTCGATGAACAGGATCAGAACCAGAGGAGCACATCCTTGAGCCTCTTTAATACTGGGCGCTATAATAATAAAATACACTAGTTTAGCTATTAGACTAAAAACGTTGATAGACAGATTTTAGATTATATTACCCGGTGACAACCAAAACTTACTAAAATTTGTCCTTACTCTTCAAAACCTCGTATCTAGTTTGTAGATTGATACCGAGACACGAGCTTTGTTTTAAGTAGGCATTTGTTACTTACGATTAGTGAGTTGATTGTTTATTATTAATCAACTAATAGAATACGGGGATGGGGGAATATGATGCATCTAAATAAATAAAAGGTACTTATTTAAAACTCATTACTCATAAACAAACATCGGAATATTAAAAGTGGCTGGTAGAGGTTGGTATATCGATAAACTTCGATAATTGATTTTATGGATATATTAACACGTTCGCTGACAGCAAGAGACGTCTTGTTTCATGGCCTAAAGGAAATAAAAAACTACGCGATGCTATAGCGTCCGCGTCCGCGAAAGTCTCAAATAAGTTTTCCACCACAAAACCATCATACCTACTATACAAATACAGCCCCCGCACTAAGAACCTATCGCACTACTTTAATCGTCTACAAAATAATATTTACAAAAGAAATGTATACACACTCATTGTCAATACAAATCAAGCTGGAAACGAGTTTATCGATATACCAGCCCCTACCGCTCGCTCACTCCTAATATTCCGATGCCTGTTCATAAACTATTGTATTATGAATATCTATTGTGAATATTGCCACGTAAAATGTTCATCCTATAGTGATTCAAATGTGTGTTTGATAATCAAATATCATTTGGCAGATTTTTTCATCTATCAAGTTTTAGTTTCGAATGTGAGATTTTCACGAACCAATCCCAAATATTTATGCACTGAATTTTACATTCTTCCTACTGGTAACCCAGTGTTACAAAATCGTTCGTGTAGCCAATAGTCTAATTCACATGAAACATAATTAAATAAACTTAACGTTGGCACTTAACATATGAAATAATATCTAGGTAAGTATTTAAATCAAAAACTTACGCGTTCCGCCACCGTAAACGAACCATTTTATGAAAATTAAAACGACAAGCCAAAAGAACAAACACAGTAAAAACAATATTTGCGGTATAAACTCCAGAAACAGCAAGTATCTCTTATGAAAGAATCTGCAAATCAAATTAATTATTTGGCTTAAATTATATGCGTATGTAGTTGGACACTACTTTGGCAAAAACTCTCAAGTAAAGGTAACCGGAGGCTATAGCGTCTACAGAAGCGAATGCACATACATAGATGCACATCATTTTTCTTCCCCCATTCCCTAACTGCCTAAAGTTTAGCACTATTAATAAGAGCGCGGTAGATGATAAGGGAATGGTGGTAGTTATACAGGTGTCCCTAAAACCAACGCCAAAATGAAGAGGGGTGATAGAACAGCTCATAAGCAACCATATTAAGTTAATTTGACCTTAATAAAAAGTTCATGGTTTTCGAGATATTGGCACTTTTAAAAAACTCGTGACCTTTGATACCCTGCGTCAGTATGTCGATTGCCACCACTGCAAATTTAATTATTTTGTAAATCTGTTTTTTGCAGGATGTTACCAAAAACATAGCTTATCGAATGTTATTTAAATTTATTACATATCATGATGCTTTGTTCGTAAAAATAATTAAAAAACGAATTAAAGCAATTTATTAAATTTAGCCTGCGGTTTTGTTCGAGTTTCATTTTAAAAAAGTATTGTAAACTAACACGGCACACAACATAAACAGATAGTAAAGGGTATAGCAGGATAGCCTAAGAAAAATCGCCCCCAGCGTTTTTGGGTCGAAACTATGTACAAAGTTTCATCCCTCTGTTACCCCCTGGGGGTGAAAAACACCCGATTAACCCCAAAACTGTTTTATTTACTTTTTCCTAAACTATGAGAGTGAAAAATTCCAAATTTTGTACAAATATTAAAGACACTAAAAGCTATATTTTCAAAAA
The DNA here is from genome assembly GCA_905147355.2 of Apotomis turbidana. Taxonomy (NCBI): domain Eukaryota; kingdom Metazoa; phylum Arthropoda; class Insecta; order Lepidoptera; family Tortricidae; genus Apotomis; species Apotomis turbidana. Next base: position 20,718,030 of record LR990280.1, read on the forward strand.
AATATGACCCTCCTAACCATTTAAATTCTTGTAAAAAAAATAAAAAATAAAAATTAATCACCCTGTATACTTAATAAGTTCGGCTCTTGGTACACGCACCATTTTTTTCCAATTATGAACCAATTCATATTCTACATCATACAAAAGTTTCATTGGCCTAGCCCAGAAGGAACATTATGAAATAAATATGAATTGGCTCTTTGGTGCCTACTATTCATTTAACTCCTACTAAGAGCCTTGCATTATTAATAAACAATGGCCTGCGATCGGACCGCTGTTTGCGTCCGATTCAAAAAAGGTGGGGATAAAGAAGTATAAATCACTCATTTGTACTTATACAATCATTTTTTTCTTTACTAGTGTTAACATAACATAACTTTTATACTGTTTATTCATACATTACGAATAAATTAGTAAAATACGATTTTTATTCAATCAATTGACATCACTGTCTTCATTAATAATTGTCAATTGTCTAAGTAATGATCAAATATGTGAGTCAGAATTTCGGCTGATTTAATAATTTTTGATTTATATCTCGCATTGGATAAATAATATATTATTGAAGCAAAATGCGAGCAGCAACCTGTAGTTCGGTTTCCATTGGGGCAAGTACAAAAGTGATAGCTGATACCTCCGCAGTCGTTTTTATTGGGCACATAACGTGAAATGAAATGAAATAATTTATCCAGTAAGTAGGCCACACGGGCACTTTTACAAGTCAGATTGTGAATCTACCGGCATTTCGCAAGAGAAGACCGCTGTTGAGAAAAAAGCCGAAGGAAACTCAACAGTAAGTCATTTTTTCGTATATAATACTTGAAACAATTACATTACATTTGTGTTATAATTACATGGGTACACATAAAGAAGATGTATATTAAAATAAAATTTTAACGATCCATTTAAAATATTAAATATACCCAGAGGTGTATAAAGTCTCTAGGTGTCACAACATGCAATAAAAATAATAACCTTTGAAAGTATGGTATGTCTTTTTCTTTATCTGACGTGACTTTATATGCATTCTAAGAATTTCGTGTTCTCTTGAAAATTCAATATTAATCGACCCATCTGCATTTTGCAAGTTCATATAATGTGTTTACCCTTTTTTTATAGTGTTTTCTTTTATTTTTTTGGTTGCAGGACCGAGACGTTGTGTATTAAGCATAATACAGAGTGATCAATCCAAATGGGGTAAACGTGTTCTTGAGTGGAGACCGCGGATTGGCAAGCGTAGTGTGGGACGCCCTCAGACTAGGTGGAGCGATGATCTGTGCAGGGTGGCTGGCAAAAGCTGGATGAGAGTAGCCAAGGATCGCTTACAATGGCGTGCAGTTGGAGAGGCCTATGTCCAGCAGTGGACAAGAATAGGCTGATGATGATGATGATGAATCCAAATGGGTGAGTAGAAAGAAAACAAAAACTATAAGAGATAGGGAAATCTGTTCTTAGGAAAGTCTTTATTAAATCTAAAATCGACGCGATGGTTCCTAAGAACAAACCCTATCTCTTATAGTTTGTGACTTCTCCCTACTGACCCATTTGGATTGAGTCACCCGGTCGGTATAATGAAAAGTGCCTACTAGATAGTACATTCATTTTAATTTTGCAATGTTCCTTCTGGGCTAGGTCGATGAAACTTTATTATGATGTAGAATATGAATTGGTTCATATTTGAAAAAAAAAAATGTTGTGTGTACCAAGAGCCGAACAACAGTTATACAGGGTGATTATTTTTTTTTTTTACAAGAATTTAAATGGTTAGGAGGGTCATATTTTTTTAAATATAGCTTTTAGTGTCATGAATATTTGTACAAAATTTGAAATTCGTTACTTTCATAGTTTAGGAAAAAATAAATAAAACAGTTTTGGGTTTAATCGGGTGTTTTTCACCCCCAGGGGGTAGCAGAGGGATGAAACTTTGTGCAGGGTATTACCTCCTTAAAAGGCATCGTTTGATTATAGTTTTGACCCAAAAACGATGGGGGCAATTTTTCTTACCCTTTATTGTAGTTTTCAAAAAAGTACAGCATTTTCTAATTTACGCAGCAGTTTACGAGATATTGATATTTTACACCAAAAGGAGCTCATACTGCAGTTATTCCACAGTATGAAACCAGAGCCCAAATTGCCCGCCATTGACATGAATACAGGCCCGGCATCTTCTTAAAAATGCTCGACTGATGTGACGTGCACTTCTTGTTAAGTACGTCGTTTTGGGCCTATTTTGCGTATTTTAAATAAAGTATTCTTTCAATCGATTTGTTGTTCGAAATTCAAACTCTGAGCCTAGTAGGGGCTCTGGTTCCATACTATTGGTGTAAAATATCAATATCTCGTAAACACCTGCGTAAATTAGAAAATGCTGTACCTTTTTGAAAACTACAATAAATTGACTATCTCTTATTGTTGTGTGCCATGTTTTACCGACAAAGCATCATGATATGTGATAACCAATAAATTTAAATTACATTCGATAGGATAATGTTTTTGGTAACATCCTGCAAAAAACAGATTTGCAAAATACTTAAATTTGCAGTGGTGGCAATCGACATACTGACGCAGGGTATCAAAAGTAACGATTTTTTAAAAAGTGCCAATATCTCGAAAACTATCAACTTTTTTGCGTTGCTTAGGAGCTGTTCTATCACCCCTCTTCATTTTGGCGTTGGTTTAAGGGACAGCCTGTATAATGTTGCGTTGCTATGATATCATCAAGTCACGGTTACCTCAATGATATTTCATAATTAGATAGGTTACTAGCGCTGTAAAAGTATAGTCCTTTGTAAGAGTCAATTGTAGTTTATCGCTATGGCTATTCTTTAGCTCCGGAAAGTGACAGATAGCACTGAGTGACTGGGTAGTAAATATGAGTGGGGCTCATATTTTCCGAAAATCATTTTTTCTTCGTGGCAATTATTCCGTTCCCATGATTTTCCAGTGTTATTTTATCCTAATATTTTATTTTCTATGGGCATTTTCTTCCGTTCCCAAATTTTCTCAGTAGTTTTTTTCCCCAGTCACCTTAGTTTTTTTTTTTATATCCCTAAAAAAGAGTTAACATTTAAACAGAATAATATCGATATAAAATGTGACTACAAATATGTGGATAAGGAATAAATATTTTTTGCAAAAAGGGTTCTAGTTACTTTTAACGTTGGTATTTAAAAAGAAGATAACATAAGAGGATCGGAAAAAAACTATTTCATGATTAAATACCCATGGAAAATTATATATTCGGGAAAAAAGGCACTGGGTAAATATGAGAACGGAATAATTACCACCAAGAAAGAAGGTGACTGGAGAAAAGTGACACTGGGAAATCATGGGAATGGAATAATTGCCACGAAGAAAAAATGATTTTCAGAAAATATGAGCCACACTCGTAAATATTGCCAGCTGACATGTTAGCTTATAGTATAACGTATCTCCTTATAAAACGTCATTGATCTGCCACTATAGACGCATTAGTGTGCGTGTGGATTGAGTGAGCACCTTTCAAAAATTATAAAAAATGTGCTGCTCATTTAGTAAAAGTTCTAAAACAATTGTAAAACTAATTGATTAATTTTTAAAACGATAAATAAAAATAATACATTTATTAATGTGTGCTCACTCAGTTCTCACAAACTACCAACGAAATCTGTGAATGTGTTTATTTAACATATAATATTTATTTACAAATTTATAGTAAAACCTATGCTTAAGGTAGGTAATAATTTGTAGATCACCTGGTTACGTATTTAAAGTTTTGCAAATAATTTCGTTTGCTCACTCAATCCGCACACTTTCGAAAACCCAATTTCTGATAGAAAAACTGCAGATTGAAACTTCTATATATATGTGTATAGTTTAGTAAAACTCATAAGGGAATTTGTAAAATAGGTACAAAACAAACCGCTAACGTGGCAGATTTTTGGATAATAAATGTTTGTAAGTGCTCACTCAGTCCACACATTATTCGTAAGTTAAAAATGTAAATATCTTGATATTTGTAGTATCTAGGAAACTATAAATAAGTTCAACTTTTAGTAAAAAAAAATACTAAATATCCACCATCTAAAATGTCATATTCGTTGTCTGCTTTTAAAGATATTCAAATTTAATTTTAAAATACAATCTAAGATACAGTCCACTTTTAGATTGTATTTTAAGAAGTAGTGTGATCTAAAATGTGCGGATTGAGTGAGCATACGAAATTATTTGTAAAACTTTAAATACGTAACCAGGTGATCTACAAATTATTACCTACCTTAGCATAGGTTTTACTAAAAATTTGTATATAAATATTATATGTTAAATAAACACATTCACAGATTTCGCTGGTAGTTTGTGAGAACTGAGTGAGTGTGAATTAATGAATTTATTATTTATATTTATCGTTTTACAAATTAATCAATTAGTTTTACAATTGTTTTAGAACTTTTACTAAATTATCAGCACATTTTTTCTCATTTTTGAAAGGTGCTCACTCAATCCACACGCACACGACGCATTAGGGTCAGCTCACACCGAGACGCGACGCGACGCGACGATACTGGAAGAAGCCGGTGATTTCGCGCTGCGCCGCGCGCCGCCGCGAGACGCATCGCAACGCAGCGAGGCGCATCGTAAAATCGTTGGAGCACGACGCCTCGCTGCGCAGCGAGACGCCGCGCGGTGCAGCGGAACGTGTCTACTCGCCGCGTGCCATTGCCATGCACCCGCCCCGCTGCGTCCAACCGCCCCGCAGTCTACTGGACGGAAATAGTAGAGACAAGTCGCCACGGCGGCCTCAGGCTGCGCCTCGTGGCGTCGCCCTGCGTCGCGTGGCTTCGCGAGGCGCAGCACTGCGTGGCGCAACGTATTTTGAATTCTCACGATGAAAAGTGTCCCTTTTAATGTAGTAAATAAAGTATAATTTTGAGTCGCTCTATTGAAATGTACGCGCAGCGTCGCGTCTCGGTGTGAGCTGACCCTTAGCCTCAAATGACCTTATCTCATTTTGCTATGTGCGTTCCCATTGAGGGTCCACGTTGGAATTACGAGCTTTTGAATGTGTCAGTTTTTAGTAAAAGTTCTCAAACGATTGTAAATTCATCCTTTAATTTGTAAAAGTCGGCACTCAAAGGTTATATTCGGTTAAAGGTGGACCCTCAGTTGTGCCTGTCAGGTACCCATATTTAATAATCTACTTAAAGTTTACAACTGCTGTAAATGGCTACTCTTAGTAAAAGATTTGTAAAACTAATTTCATTAATTCTGATTCCTTTCTGCTAATTCACATTAAGTGAGAACAATAGTAATATTTAAAACATATGTGTGACTGAGAGTTAGTAAACGTACTTAAATCATTTTAAATTCATTCTTTAGTTTGTAAAAGAAGCCATTCAAAAGTTACAATCGATTAAAGGTTTAAAGTTTAAAGGTTTAAAGGATTAAAGGGGGCCAGAATTGCGGGGTAAATTAGAAAAAAAAATAGCAAAGTATATCGTGTGAAATATCAAATGAAAGGGTACACTATGAACATCTCAAATATATATATTTCATAATTGTAAATTAAACGGTTTTGAAGTTATTTACGAAAACGAGCAAAACTTGACGATTTCCCCACACATCCCTTATTTCCTAAAATAGTAAGTCTAAAAAAGAAAAAAAAATACAGAATATAGTTCAATGTAAATGAAAGAGTAACAGAAATAAATTATACATTTTTAGAAAGAACACTTTCCATTCTTTACTTTTGTTATACATATTTTGGCCGAGAAGTGTGAAGTTTCTGAGATAACTAACCTTTTAGCAGAAAAACAAGATCAATAATTAAAAACGTTAGTATTTGATAACAGATTGCGCTGATTTTATAAGTGCTATCGCTTTTATATGTATAAAAGGTTTATAGTAAATTTATTCAGGATTATTTCGTTCCTATACATTTTGTATGTATCGTACACGGTTTTCTTTTCAAGTGGAAAATACCGCGCTCCGGGACACATTTGAGGGCGCGGGGGGGTGACGCTCACCCCTGAGAGGGGGGAGAGTAGATAGATTAAACTTAGCTCCCTACATATCCTGATAGATAAAAGTTGTCCTTTAATTTTGCCAATTTTTCAGCTAATCTTATTGAATTATATGGTATAGATATTGCCACGAGACTTGAACTGAATGATTATATACATAGAGTACATACATAGCTACATTACTATATAGATAGTTAAGAGGAAACACTGAGGGCGAAATAATGAAATATCTACTATATTGCTTTTGCTGGATATAATATTGCTTCAGTAGCATTAACCAGGGATGAAAAAGGGACAACGTACCTACCTACATAATGTGTCTAGAAAACCTCGCAGGCTTCCTCTTAAAGACTAAGAATGAATTATACTTATAATTCCCACAAGAGCGAAGTACGGACAGGGCTTAAACTATTTAATAGTATTAATATGTCACTCACGTGTCATTAAATAGTTGAAGACTAAGGCCGAAAAGCATATGGATAACTCCAATAATAATAGAGAGTTTCATTTTAAGAGAATTGTCGAACAAAATCTTGTTTTCCGCATTCTGAAAGCATTTTCATCATTATTATTTTCATAAATTATCTTTTAATTAAGTTTGCCTTGTCCTCCTTATAATTATAAGGTTACGCTATACAGAGTAATTAATACATTTAAATCAATGTAATCATTGTGTGACAACTCGGTTAAAGGAAAACACAGTTGAATCCCTCGTGGCAATTGATAAATATATTTTTTGACCAGTCCTTTTTTCCGATATAATCAAATAAAGGATTAGAAAATAATATAACCACATTTTTACATATTTGTATAGAATCTTTTACCGATTCATATTTTTATGTGGAAATACCACATTTTTATTTTTTAAATAATGACACAAAGGTAAATTAAGAAAGAAAAATTGAATGCGATCTACTACAATCTAAGCAGGTTTTGAACCTGCGACCTCTGCATTTCCGGCGCATTGCTCTTCCAACTGGGCTATCAGACCGCTACGTCAATCACACCAAATCTTTCAAACGAATTATGGGATGAAAGATTTGGTGTGATTGACGTAGCGATCTGACCTTTGTGTCATTGTTTATAAACAAATTTTTACATTTTCGCAAATATCCCAATTTATGATTACAATCCACTTGAAAAGTTCCTAATTTTAAAAGAGCGTAGGTCTGGTCACCTACTTAATTCATCAACTACTTACTAATTTGGTCACAGCGCAGTAAACGATACAGTCGGACTATTACTAAGATGGATTTAGTATGGATAATGTACCACTGTGCCTTTTGTAGGTTGCGACTGTAATTTTTTTTCACAGGATGACATCATTTGAGTGCTGATTCTTAGACGATCCTGCTTTAACCTTTTTTTGATATTTTCAAAACTACTCCGTATAATCAAATAAAAATAATGGTTTTGGGTTCTGTGATAATGAAATTTGTTTGAGTATTTCGCATCACCAACTCAAACATGCCACTTTGGCAGGGAGATAACAGTGATCAAAATGCGATTTTGAGTCGAGCTAGAGTCAACATAACATAATTTTATTAAAACTTTCGTGAGACATATTTAATTATTGTATTAAGCGGTTTACACTCACGTGAAATTGTCAGGAACGGCCCGACATGTTTCGAACTCGTATGGAGCCCTTCATCAGGGACGGCTGCCCGTACACCGCCGCGGCAAACTCGTCACTGCTGATACTTTGACCGACGTTCCGCTCTGAGTACGAGTTCGAAACATGTCGGGCCGTTCCTGACAATTTCACGTGAGTGTAAACCGCTTAATACAATAATCAACATAACATTTTTATTTTTTTGCAATCAGTGCCATGGATTGCCGTTTCTCAACCACATTTGGAACCAAGCACTGTCTCTTTCATATTTGTGTAAAAACTAGCGACAAAGAATTCGAAATTCGATTTACGAATCCGACCTCGCAAAATTTCACGTTTATACGCGTAATAAAATAACGTAGGCGGACTTCGTCCATAGAACCATTTCGTCACTTTTTTTCTATCGACCACAGTACTACTTGATCAGCGGTGCCAACTCGTCAGCATTCCTTAATCGACCCCAGTGCTACTTAATCAGCAGTGCCAGCTCGTCCACATTTACCAGTAGTGTCTCACAAATAAATAAATAAAATAAATAAAAATCTGTTTATTACCAAAATGAACACAAGTATTTCAGTACAGTAAGAAAGAATACACAAATGCTGGTACAATTTGCATAAACAAAAAGAAAAAGACAATAACACATTTTTACTATTTAGTGCACATTTTGGGTAATGGGTACCAGTCTCGGCATGTGCTAGGCTAGTAGCCCAGCGCTGATTTTCAGACTGGCCCCTTTAACAGAGTAGACGTAACACTACGCTAAAAACACGAAAAGAAAATGAAATATGAAAAGAAAATGAAATAATGACTATTCGCTAGATTATAACAATTTACAATTTTTTGTGGTGTTGAGTATTGTCCAGTGACCAGTGTAGGTGAAGTGTGTAGGTACGGATAGTTATGTATATTGTGTGTGTATGTGTGTGTTTTATATATAATATGTATAATCATCTTAAATATGATTTTTACTATGATATATATTATATGTATGAATATACTTTAATTTTAATTTTAAAGAGGTTTTATATTTGCCTTTGCGTTTTAAGAAGATGCATTCATATTAGTTTTTTAAATTTAAATATTAATAGTCAATTGAAACGTTTAAATATTTTTTTGCAAGAGTAATCTGCAAGAAAAAGCCCCTTTTCAAAATAATTTATAGAACATTTATTTAACGCGTAGTTTGTGGTAACCCGATACACACAGAGATGGGCAAAATTTATTCGAATGACTAATAACGAATTAAAATTACAAAAACATTCGTGAATGACTAAAATCGTTGATTAATTGGCTTAATAAATCATAAGAAAAATTAACTAACACTCTTGAAGAGTTGGCACTGAGGCCGAAATAAGACTGTTGAAGAGTTAGCACTGTACTCGAAATAATATTGTTGACGTGTTAGCACTGTACTCGAAATGAGATCGTGGGCGAGTTGGTACTGAGGTCGAAATTATGTAAGACTTATGACGATTTAGCAATGAGGTCGAAATTAGACTGTTGACGAGTTGGCACTGAGGTCGGAGTATGACTGTTAACGAGTTGGCACTGAGGTGGAAATAAGACTGTTGACGAATTGGCACTGAGATCGAAAAAAGACTGTTGACGAGTTAGCACTGTACTCGAAACAAGACTGTTGACGAGTTGGCACTGCGTTCGAAATAAGACTGTTGACGAGTTGGTAATGTGTCCCACGTAAGAAAGCGGACTAGATACGAAAGTGACGATTTAGAAATGTTGGTGAATCAGAACAGTAGACAATATGAGATTAAGGACGATTTAAAGAAAGTGACGAAATTGGACTATGGGGCTAAGTTATCCTGAGCCATAAAGTTAAATGTATTTTTTAAACGACTGTAGTAATTACATTATTAAAAAAAAATATAATGCAAATAATAATTTCCATTTATGCTAATTTATACGTACTACCTTCAAAAATATGGAGTTAACATGTTTTTTGTTTATATACTTATTTTAATTATTTTGTTAAGCATAAAAAATATTATTCAAACCATAAAAAATAAATGATAATAAATACACACATGATTTACTGCATTTTCCAATTTTACCAAATAGTGTGGTTGTAGCGATTTAACCCTGCCATACTAGATCTAATAATAATAATAATAAAGATATATTAACATAATTATATATGGTTTTTATTTACTTCCCACGCCGGATCCCTCCCGAAGAAGTAAGCTCTATGGTGATCTTTTGGCTCCAGAAGGAATGATTCATCTGTAGTCAACTCCTTTAAGGTCTTAGGACTCTTCCAACCAGAGTCAAATACTGTGATGGACTTGGAGAAACAGTCGTTGTAGACGCAACCCGCGTACATACTGAAGATACTCATCAGAAGCACTATGTATCGACCTGAAAACAGTCAACGTAAGTACACTCGAGAAATTTAAAGGTTTAGCAGATTCACATGATTCTGACATTTGTTGTGTTATTCATATTAAACAGACTTCAATAATTAGGTTTTGTTCAAGTTTTTATTCTCAAAGATAGTCCCATAACAATTTGGAGAAGATCTGATGTCGGGGTCCGTGAGAAATCGAGGGAACTTCTCAAATAGGTACGTCTGTGACTTGTTAAGTTGCTCTCAGAAATTCATTTTTTTCTCACTGAAGTTGGTATTTTTTTTAAGTGATTATTCCTTTATTGTCAACTAGATGCGACACTTAGGTGATAAAGCCGAAATGTCGGAACGGCCTAATGTTAAGAGGCCTTATTCCTTTAAAAAAAAATTTTAATATGACAAAAATATTGATAATTTCCACCAACTTTTGAAGTGAATAATATTTTTCACTGAGTTCTAGGTAGTAACATAGCTATTTCATGCTTTCATTGCGTACAGTCGAAAATAAGTTGAAAAAACAAATTTTCCGCATGAATTTTGTCATTTCGAGTAGTTTTTGAAACAAAAATTATCAATGAAAAATTCAAACTGTAGGTTTCAAATATATACCAGTAACTCTCAATAGCCCTGTTCTAGGTAGTAACATCAATAATATGTTAAGAAACATGTTTGATCATAGAGAAAAATGTCTAAAACCATCTGCATTTTAAAAGGAATAAGGCCTCTTAAATTGTATTGTGAAGAGACATATTAGCTGTTGCTGACTGCTTCTACTCGTATATGGCTCAAATCCAACATAATGGGATTCCCACTTTTGGAGAATTCAGCTGTAATAATTATCCAATGTAATGGTTCGAAATTATATTACCGCCAAAAAATATATTCCATATTTCGCTGTCAGATTTTTCTGCGATAAATTTCCTCTCATTCAGGACCATCCACAAACTAGTCGCAAACATGATAGCCCCATGGCCCAGGTCGCCGAACATCAAAGAGAAGAGAAATGGGAAGGTAATTATTGTGTAAAGCCCTGTACAAACAATAATAATCACTGAAATAAATATTGCAAGACACATAGATAAACCGACGGATGATCTTGGAACTGCTGAATCGATTTCCTAACTACTGAATCGATTTCCTCTTGTCGAGGGCTAAAAATTTACTGCTTGTCAAGTAACCGCCATTTGGTATTTTGCATAGAATGCAAATATCGAAATAGGTGTAAGTAGTAGAGTTGCTAAGCCGCGAAATTGTGCGCGTCGGGTTACAAGTATGATTTTTCTACCACACGTAGAGCGTTCCGCGGTGATTATTTTCAGATGTGGAGGGAAGTCAGATTCGTCTCCTGCATGGCAGGAGAGCGGAGTGAATAGGGCAAAGTAGTGCTCTTTTTATTTATTTTTTATTACCGATCAGTTAAGGCTATTAATGCTTGAGCGGCAACGTTTTCTTGTAAAACAGATAGGTATCAGCAATTCATTAATAATGTTATTTAAATATAGTTTGATATAATATTTTGGACATATTGCTGAAAATGTAAAAATCACAACAAGTTTTTTTTATTCAGGGAGATAAATTAGTTATATTTCCTAAATATTTACAACTAACAAAAATATTGCAAAATAGAAAATTTTATCTAGTTTTTTTAAATATATTCATATTGGGAACTCTTCATACAAACAGTAACTTAAATAAATTGTTGATGTTGAGTTAGCCCGTGTGCTCGTGATACATTAGCAAAAAAATATTTTGTTTAAATTTTTTTCTAGGACGTATATGGTAAATATTATATATAAAAACATGTTAATAATCATTAAATATGTATTTAAGGAAGCAAAACAGGATGCGCTCGGGGATTTTATGGTTAAGTCGACGTAAACATATATTTTAAGGTACTGTTTGTATGAGAAGTGCCCAACATGCATATATTTTTAGAAACTTGAGTAAATGAGCATTTTAAAATAATAATTTAAAGATGTTCACGAGATTCAACTAATGTACCTCACTGAATAAAAATAGTGATTTTTATACCTTTTCGGCCATACACCCATATTTTTAGAACTATACAATAATAACATAAAAAAATAATTTATGATATCTGTTTTACGCGGAAACGATACCAGATAAATCCTAGTACACGTAACTGACCAGCAAAGAAAGAAAAGAGGCATAACTTACTTGGTCCTATTCACTCCGCTCGCTCTCCCGTCTCACAGGGGACGAATCTGACTTCCCTCCACATCTGAAAATAATCACCGAGGAACACTATCTGTGGTAGAGATTTCATGCTTGTAGCCCGATGCGCACAATTATGTTAGATAACAGCGGACTAACAACTCTACTACTCTAGAGTAGTAATAGTAATATATAGCTCCTAGTTTCATTTTCGCAGAAAAATGAAATGTGCCCAAAAATAATTCAACTAGTGTCGCCTTCAAGGTAAACTGCCTTAGCTCCTCAAGTCAGCTCGTCAATTAGATTAGGTTATAATTATTTATCTTTTATATTTTGCGTAGGTATAATCATTAGTATTAGAATTGATGATAAAATAAAATTAATGTTACATTTCACGTTTTTTTTTTATACACTCGGCGTCAAAAAAATCGCACATCTTCAATTCCTTCCTTCGAGCAATTGTAAAACTTATATTATGTATGACACGGTATGACTATGGGGTCTCATTTGAAAGGTGATGAAACCTTCTATCAGAAAATGGCATTTTCCAATCAACCTTGCAAGGAAAAAAGAAAATTTGTCAGGAAAAGGAAAAATCGTTTATTTGCACAAAAAATACAAAAATTAAAAACGCAACAATAACAAAAAATAAAGCTTAAAATTAACCTTAAAACCTAGTGTTGCCTCCTCTGGCCCTCCGAAGATCTGCCATGCGATCAGCCATGGACCTGATGAGCGTCACGATGCCCTCTTGAGAGATGTTGTTCCACTCCTCGATGACAGCATCATGAAGCTCATCGAGAGTGGCAGGAGCAGTATCACGCGACCGCACCCGCCTTTTCAGCTGATCCCAAAGGTGTTCGATTGAATTCATGTTAGGACTCCTTGCTGGCCACTCCAAAACGGAGATACCAGCAGCATGCAGGTAGTCCCGAACAATATGCGCTGTATGGCAGCGGGCGTTGTCATGCATAAACTGGAAGCCAGGTCCAACATAATCAGCATGAGGGACCACATGTGGATCCAGGATCTCCGCTTTGTACCGTTGAGCAGTCAGGGACCCCTGGCCATGGCCACCTCCAGCCCGGGAGACGCATACAAGATCCGTCTTCCCGTCGACGGAAATGCCGCCCCAGAACATGCAGGATCCACCCCCATAGCTGACGGTTTCTACGGTACAGGCTTCTGTGTACCGCTTCCCCTGTCTCCTGTACACCCTCCTGCGCCTATCGTTGGTGTAAAGGCATACCCTCGTTTCGTCAGAAAAGAGGACATTCCTCCATTGGGCGAACGTCTAATTCTCGTGACGAGTGCGAAATCCTCTTTTGGCATTCCGGTGCTTTGCAGTCAATTGGGGGCCCGTAGCGGCTCTACGGGGCAATAAATTCCTCTCTCGCAGTCTTCTTCTGATCGTTGATACGCTCACCGAAGTTCTGCGGGCTGCTCGAAGCTGCTGCTGGAGCTCAACAGTGTTGGAGAAACGATTCCGCAAAGAAGTCGTTACAATGAACCCTTCGTCTATACCGGAAGTACAGCGTCGTCTCCCGGATCCATGCCTCCTGATGTAGCCGCCAGTCTCCTCTAACCGCTGGAATACTCTTCGTACTCGAAAACGGCTGATATTCAGACGCCGAGCAACTTCAGCCTGTCTTAGTCCAGATTGCAGTAGTGCAATCACTTGAGCTGCTTCTTCTGCTGTGGTATCTATTTTCAAAGGTTTTCTCTTGCTGTAGCTGTTCAGGTGTGACCTCAGTGACGTCTGGATAGCGAATGACCCTTAATTGACTTTTACCCCCTCTGTTATACCCGTCCATGGGGGCGCAATCACTGACCCGCCAAACGCGTATTTCGGGACCTTTGATTCAAAACTTGTTTTTTTGCTGATGATTGTTTTTACGAAAACAAACAATAACTCATTTAAAAGGTCATTAATTGCGCTTTTAAATGATATTAATAATATTAGGGTACAATAAATTATGTATGAGCTATATTCGCTCAAAACGAAATTTTCGAGATGGGCGATTTTTTTGACGCCGAGTGTATCTAAGACTAAATAGAGAGAATTGTTTTATTTAAATGTGTGACAGTCGCGGAAACCGAAGAAAATATTAAATAGAGAGATTTAACCTTTCGCCGGATACAAATGAGGTGCCGCAGGCGACAGTTAAGGCAAACGATGAGAGCCCCATTTAAATATTTATTTTATTCTGTTTTTAGTATTTTCTGTTATAGAGGCAACACAAATTTCAACTGTGTAGCTATCACGGTTCATGAGATACAGCCTGACGGAGACAGACAGAGAGGGTCCCATTTTTACCATTTCGGTACGGAACCCTAATTTATTGCTTCTTTTCCTAGCTTGATTCCCAGGAAAGATAACCAAAATTTAGAAACTGCTTGAATGCAGAATATTAAATAATGTTTCCTTTAAGTAAAATAAGCTAACTTAAGGACTCAAGGCAGTTTCTCTGCAGGGCATATCAATTGTTGCCAAACTAGATAATTACCTGGATTTATTTCCCTGTATGTAGAGTCACCATAAGCGCTAATAAGTGCTTGAAAGCCGTACGTGAATTTGTTGGTGCGATGGAAGGTCGGGGGATCCTCCAGTGTTTCAAGCTTGGATAAGAACGATGGCACTGCGGTTTCCATCTTTTGCTGGAAGCAACGAAACATGTTTAGGCAGTCAGCTCTTACAAATCAAACAGTAGTAGTTTATGCAAATGTTACATAATGAGGTTTTAAAAAACGAGTGTGGTTTTAAAAAACGAACCGAAGGAGAGTTTCATAATGGGATATCACGAGCGTTTTAAGACCTAATTAAAGCACATTATTTGACGCTGCTTAACTCATCTGTTATAGATGTAACCAGACCAATGACGATGACGAACAGATGTAACCAGACCAATGACGATGACGATGTACAGTTGCATACACTACTTTATCTACACATATTCATCAGCATTAATTCGCCTGGTATTTTTATTTATTTATTTACTAAAGTATACAAATTAAGTAAAATACAGTTCCCTCAAAAGTTCGTTCAGTTTGTCTGCAGGTGCGAATCTCTATATTTTTATTATTTAATTAATACAGGTAGGTATTGTTAACAGTGACACTTTGAATAGACAACTTCATCACTCAAGACTCTTGCAACAGATGCTTTATTTAAATACTTTTTAGGGTTCCGTACCCAAACTGTAAAAAACGGGACCCTATTACTAAGACTCCGCTGTCCGTTCGTCTGTCTGTCTCTCTGCATGTCTGGCTGTCTGTCCGTCTGTCACAACAAACGTGATTTATTTGCCGTATTTTGCTCGATACTGTCACCAGGCTGTATGTCATGAAACTTGATAGCTAGACAGTTAAAATTTTCACAGATGACATATATACCGCTATAACAACAAATACTAAAAACAGAATAAAAAAAACACATTTATGTGAGGCTCCCATATAACAAACGCGATCGGTTGCGTTAACTTTGCACCTCATTTATATGCGGCGCCATACATACTAGGTGCAAACTTAACCGGCCAGTTAAGATGGGATAAGTGTTTGTACGGAACCCGCGGTGCGCGAGTCCAACTCGCACTTCGCCGGTTTTTATTTAATTTAGATTTAATTGGCACGTCAATATTCACAGGCAGACAAAAAAAGATAGTATTTTGCTTAGGCGAAGTTCTATCTCCATAGTAGTTCCTAATCCTTGGTAGGTAGGTACTTCAAATTTGACCACGGACCAGCGGCGGACTTAGAGGGCCAGGGCCCCTAGGCAATTGGCATTTGGGGCCCCCTCTTCCCCTATAAGGAGAACATTTATTATGTTGCAAGTCCCTGCGTCTGGGACTGGGCCCCTAGACTGGCTGGGCCCTAGGCCCGGGCCTTGTGGGTCTAGGGATACAGTCTGACCAAAAAGAGTAGAAATTAAAAAGTGGCAATACTGTGGGTGTCGTCCCTTTCTAATCAATCTAAGAAAACGGAGACGGCACTACAGTATTGCCACTTTTTAATTTCTTCTCTTTTGGGTCAGACTATAAATACGGCCCTGTATATTTATATAATATTTATTATTATTACAATAGAGTATTGTACAATTTTTGGACGATTGCGAGTCAGACTCGCAGTCCAGTTTATTTTATTTTATTATTACTTGGCTCTTCACTTGTGATTTATGATGAACAAAGTGTGATGTGTGTATATTTAATTCGCAAGTTACACATTAACATTAGATTGCTAATATTTTAAATGTAGGTATGTTAGAGTACAAATGTAGTCATTTGTTTTAGAGTAATAATATTTCTCAATAATCATTACGAGCTTCATGGTAAACGGCGATAAACCCGCCATCCTGACAGTCAGAATGGCGGGTGTACCTTTACATTTTAACAACTTTTTGTATGGGGTAGGTACAAAATAATACATTTTGAGTACATTCTGGACCGATGGTACACCGCCATTGTGAATCTCACTATTCAGCAATCAATTTCTGCTCGTATTCAAACTTTCACTCTCCGTGCACTTGTCGTTGCACTTGATCGGTGTGCCAATTTTAATCTAAATCCGTCCAACTGTTTTACGCGCGATTGAGAAACAAACATCTGGATGTTATTTAATTTGCAATTAGCATCTTTATTAACTGTAGCGGGTGTACCGTGTCATCAGGAATTTGTACAACAACTAGGTATACCAAAAAAAATTTACTATTTTGTACCTACTTTAAAATAAAATTCTGTCAAAAATTTAATTTTCGTAACAATTTTTTATAGCCGACTGTTTTGTTTGAACATCCATCAATTGATCACCAAGACAATTCTAAAGACCCCGAACTTGGTAGGATTGCTTTGTCAATTACAGTGTTTCTAGGGCCACCTTCCGGCTCCATCATCAGACTAGCCCCATGGTACCATATATTATTGTATTGTCATCCAAGTTAAGTAGGTATGCAAAATTCAGTTCAATCGGTTGAAGATATCTGCTTCAAAATACACATACAAACAGACTTACATACATACATTACAAGTTAAACTTAGCACTATTTGTAAATTGGAAATGCTGTGCATTGTGAATTGTTGAATGTGAATTAAAACATCGAATATTTGGTAATACCGGAGGAGGATTACAAAATTTTATTACAACTGTCTTCATCGAATGTTTAATGGGCTGTAAGAAGTAAATAAGTGCAAATGGTAAACGGATGTTTGTAACAACCTTAACCAAAAGTTTAACCTTCCTAACACTTACCGAACACTGCTGGAATATGTCTTGTACTCGTCCTATATCTGCATCAGGAATCCACACTTGACCGATCAAACAGTTCTTGGTAATGTCTAGAGTACACATGTTCATTGTATGATATATAGCCTTCGCTTTTCTTATTCGCACCAAATAAGTGGAGAAGGACTTGGACATAGTCCGCATTGTCTTGCAACGCAGATATTTGGTTTCATTCAAAACCTGTTAAGCATAATAAATTAATAATTACATAATGAAATGATGTGTTATGTTAGCTTCTCGCTTTAAGCTCCTACTAAATGACAAAAACGAAATTAAATCGCGCTTGGTGGGTCATACGTGTAAGCTACATTTTTACCTTATTTTTTATTTTTTTTACCTCAGGCCGTAAGACTCTAGCTGCAAACCAAGCCTTTATCATGACGAGGAAGACCGCCAGTGCCTATACAAAGTCGCGGTCTGCCGACGCGGTGTAGACCACGCCGCTCCGCCTCATACTTTGCGAAATATGGAGTGTAGTTCTTTCCTCATACTAATCCCATCTATTGATCTATCCAGGAACTTTCTTGACCCGTCGTGTCTCGAAACTCGGAGTCAGTGAAAAGCTACTTTATACTAACATTCGCAGTAGTCAAATTATTAAACCAGGCCTCCTAATTTCCGATGACCTACACACACATATTCATCTATACTATTCTCTATAAAATTTTAAAAAAATCTATAAATATCTAAAAAAACAGTTTCCCATGGAGAGGGGTCATGATTTGAGGAAAAATCATGCAGGATCGCCTTTTGTTTTGTATGGGAGTGTGTCACCATGCCATTCCGGTGCGATTTGTTGGACGGTTTTTTTTTGTCCTGCCACGCCAAAAGCCAAAACGGCTGGACAGATTTAAAACAATTTTGGCACGGGAAGAGGTGGACATCCAAAGATATCCGACTATTTACTATAGAAAAAAGTTTCACGTGGACGGCGCCTACTAGTTTTACATTAAACTTCTGTCTATTTGTCAAGACATAAATAAAACTGGCTTATTATAAATGCCGGTAGTCAAGAGATAATATCCATACCTGACGTAAATCTACAACCTTGCCGTTAACCTGATCTTCAACAGCCATTCTCTCACCCACTGTAGACGGCAGAGGGTAAATATCGCATCGGAACCCTTCGCACACTTTCTTCATGCGCTCGCCTAGTGCGTCCCCTTGGACAACTAGCAGGAAAGCCACTTTGCGGACGTCGATGTTCTGAAAAGATATTAATCCATCGACAATTCACAATTTCACGCGTTAAATATAAATAAAAAGTTTTTTTTACTAAACGACTGTCTTTCATTATGTAATGAACCAGATATGGATTTCATTCTGCTTTTTAAAAAGCTACGTGTGAGCAACTAGTTTTAATAATGATTTTACTAGCAGTTATAATAATTATTGAAATAAGAAATTGCGTCATACTGTCAAAAACCCCCAATGCAATGCATTTCAGGTGGTTGCCTTAAAGAAAATGCCTAAAGGCATTAAGTCCGCTATTTTTAGGTACTTTTTTGAATTGTGCAATAAATTTTAAATAAATAAATAATATTTTTGGCAGTGTGTATTAAAAAAATGTGGTTGAAAACGCTGATTAAATTTGTGAAAATATTCGCTTGTATCGAGATTTAATCGAATTATGTAAAAAGTATCTCTATAAAACCTGTGTGCTTAAATATTCGGACTTGGAAAGAATTTCAGTATTGACGTGACAAAAATTTAATTGCCTCGACGTTTCGAACGCGATGTTACTTTCGTCTCGAAGGGACTCTTCCCTTTCCCATCCCCTAACCCCTTCGCGACCATGAACCTAACATCACGTTAATAACATCGAGGTAATACTTGAATGTAATTTATTCGAAATATATGCTGTTTAATAGTTACAATGCAGCCAAAATGCTAATAATTGATGTTTACTTATTGTAGCCAAGTCGAGGTAATTAAATAAACACTTTTTGAACGCGATTAAGTCCCGTTTTTTAGGGTTCCCTAGTCAACTAGGAGCCCTTATAGTTTCCCCATGTCCGTCTGTCCGTCCGCGACTTTGCTCCTTGATCATTAGTACTAGAAAGCTGAAATTTGATATGAGTACGGTGTTGGCATCACGCCGACAAAACGGAAAAATAAAAACTAAAAAGAAACTAAACTCTAAAGTGGGGGTGATTTTTTTTCTACGTTCCAGCACTATTGTGTGGGGTGTCGTTGAATAGGTCTTTTAAAAATAATAGGGTTCTCCAAACATTATTTTTTTAATAAAGTCGGCAGTTAAGTAAATATTCGCTCGGGAAATCCAAAAAATTGCCTCTCGGCCGCACTTTTCAACCACGGGTCAAAAAATTATGGAAAAATTCTTGAAAATGAAGCTTTATAAGCACTTACAATGAAAACTATATTGAATAAAATCAGTAGAGCCGTTTTTGAGTTATCGCAAAATTTCATAATTTTCTTTAAATTGCGTAAGTGCCGCGCGGTGTCCTTATACTTCGAATGTTACCTACATATATTAGAATAGAATGAATAGAATGATTTATTGTCAGAAAGTGAGTGGTTACAATAAAGTGTTACAAAATTCTATGTCCGTCACAATCACCAAGAGTTGGCGTACAATATTTTACTTCAGCTTCTATGCATGTACAATTGCTAAAATTACCCTAAATAATAAATTACGATAAACGAAAGACATCAGTTTCAATTTCATGCTAACTAATGGTAATAAAATGTCAGAATATAATTATTATCAATCAATTAAGTACCTACTTATACAAAATAAACAAACACACAAAGAAACTCATATGTCAGAGGATTAAAAAAATATTACAAATGTCCACATATTCAATAAAATTAATAAAGAGCATTGGGAATTTCGAAATGTTCATTTATACTATAATACATTTTATTCATACACCAATCATATAATTTATTTTTAAATTCTGGAAAATCGAGTACTTTTATATCCTCTGGCAAATGATAGAAATTTTTTACCGACATATATGATATACTCTTTTTGAAGTGAGCAGAGTTATGGCTCGGGTAACAAAGATTAAATCCATGGTGTTTGGACGTCGACCTTGGGTTGGATGCCATGACTTTATACTTGTGTATCATTGAGGTATTATATGTTGTGTATATTAATTTTCACAAAAAGACACATCTCATATATGTACATTGAAGGCAACGGAAGGATGCTTAGTTTTTTAAATAATGGCTTACAAGAATCAGTATAGTTAGCATTGCAAATTGCTCTAATACACTTTTTTTGTATTAAAAATGTTCGATGTGCATAGGTGGAGTTGTCCCATAGGATAAGACCATATCGGAGATGAGACATTACATGTCCATGAAATGCAAGTAGGGCTGACTTTTGTGAAACCACCTGTGTTAACCTACGCAGAGCAAACACAAATCTATTTAATTTATTTATTACACTTTCATTATGTGACTCCCAATTACAATGGCAATCTAGCATGACGCCAAGAAATCGTATCGTTTTCACACTTTCTATAGGTTCCAGATTATATTCAATTACAATGTCTTTGGGTTTAGCCTGTGGTGCATTCATAGAATTTAGTGAGCGATCTCACTGAGAACCAAAATGTCACTATCCGAAAAATTGAGTTTTTGAGCTGTCAACGCCATCTAGCCAATCTGATGGTGAAGAATACAATGCAAAAACTCCTATTTCTCTAGCGCAATTATTAAGCGCGAGATGGCGCTAATGTCACTATGGCAAATAGCGGGGATGAACGTGAGTGTCACTGGAACACTGTCACTTTCGCATTAGTGCCAAGGACGCCGACCGAGTTCAAGAATTATCCTGTGCAGAACATCGTCATTTTTTGTTTAAGGACGGTTTGACATTAAAGTATGCGCTAAGTACTACATTTTTTTACTGAAAAAACGTATCAATCCGAAACATGTCAGTTTTGACTTTTTATGTAGCAGAAATATTAAGATTTAATTTTAAGCCATAGTGTATTTTTTGCTTTAGTGACAGTTTTGATTAAACATTTGTTAACATTTTGTAAGTTGAGAAGTGACACTTGATTCTTAATGGCGGTATTGCTTAATATTTGGTGTAATATCGTAGTTTAAAAATTGAGTCATAGTGTCCTTTTACTTGAAATGACACTTTTCTTTTAACTACTTTAACGGTTTATTTTAAATAAAACGTCATTGTGTCATTTTTCTAGCATTATAACTCCTTCTTAGGTGAAGTGAAAGATGGCGTTTTATGTGTAGTGACAGTAGTGGCATTAGTATTTATACATTTTGTATAAAATTGGTTGAAGTCGTTGTGTCGTTTTTTGTTTAGTGGCGCTTTTCCTCACCAATAACATAAAATTTAAAATGTAATTTCACTCTCAAAGTGACACATTTCGTGTAACTTCACTTTTCTTGTCAGTTTTTAAACATTTGGATACCAATATTTTAAACGATTAGTGTTATGATTTAGATTGCCATGAAATTTTGTATTGAAAATAAATTAGATTTATTTGGTTATTGTACGATGTTACTTACCTGCCTACTTATAACTTAAATGTTAGCTGACCAGATGTATCTGGTGTTAACTTCGTATATTTACCATATGGTAAGTATACCATAGTTCTTAGAGGTCTTACCTATGATCTCTTTTTATGACAGCATACTTTAAATGATGGCAATAAAACTTAAGAGTAATTAAATTTTAAACAAATTAAGTATTTATGTACAAAACTGTAGGCTTCTTTTGATTGATTTTGACTTTGATGATTTTGATAAGTACTTATTCTATTTTTCGTAAAATAATATTATTTGTGGCCATTTATTTTAATCGATGATCTCATGATTAATTAGTATAACATTAATATTCGCAAACACTTTTGAATTCAGTGAATTAAGCTGTGTTGGAAGTAGGTAATTAATTAATTTGAGATTAAGACTGATAAATGCAACTTGAGTGATTTTAAACCTGATATGGTGACTGATTTAATTATAAAATAAGGAAAAGTTAAACTAAAGTTATAGTCATTAGGGCTAAAGTAAATGGTTATTATCTCGTTGATTGTTTTTTGAATGTTTTCATGAATACTGAAAGTCATTATTATAAAGTTAAGAAGAAATTGCTACTATATACCGTTTTCTTGTGACTGATTTTTAGAAAGAAAAAAAAATTGTAATTTGTTTGCGTTTTGAGACTGAAAGTCATTTATGTTTTTTAGTTTCGAGTTATTATGGTATTACCTTAATATTTCATTGATCTGACCTTATATAGGATCACTTACATACATGGACACTATTGAAATTTGTTTATCTTTTTAAGGTGGGACTTTTATTGGATTTCTTGCAATTATTGGGCAAAAATTGTGATTGAACAAGTACAAACGTTAATTAAACATTGATTTACTTTAATAAGGCCGTTTTATTTGTATTTACTAATTAAAAATTTCTGATTATTTCAGAGATAATTCATAATTTACTGATAAAGTGTCATTTTTCCTCTAATTCCATCAAAGTAAACAAACTGGAATAGCGTCATTAAGCGAAAATAACTGGAAAAGTGTCTTTAGTGACGTTTTGGTTCTCAGTGAGCGATATTTGGTTTTTCCGATGTTTACTTTTAGTTTATTTTTTAGCAGCCACACGTTTATGTCATTAAATACTAGATTTGCTTCTGACTGATAGATTGCGGGATCCTCGCACGGAATAATCACAGAGCAGTCATCGGCGAAAAGAAGGACTTTTTTATTAGTGGCGTTGGGAAGGTCGTTAATATAGATTAAAAATAATAAAGGTCCCAATATACTGCCTTGAGGAACTCCCATGGTGACATCGGCTTGATCTGAGAGAACTTTAGTTAAAGTTCTTGTTTTTTTCACAGTAGTAACGTACTTCAGTAATTTGTGTTCTATCAGATAAGTATGTCTGTAACCAATTAAAGCAGTTACCTCGTATGCCGTAGTGACGTAGTTTATTAAGAAATGCGAAACACAGTCGAATGCTTTAGACATGTCCATGAAAATCGTGGTTACTGGCGTTGTTTTGTCTCTGTATGTTGTAATATCGCTAATTAACTCACATATAGCTAAGATAGTGGATCTCCGCTTTCGGAATCCGTATTGATTAAACTCAGCAGTCGGTTGTAGATGACTTTTTCGTATATTTTTGATAGAATTGGTATAATGGCTATTGGCCTGTAATTATCACACAACTCTTAATCTCCTTTTTTGAATATAGGCTTAATGATGCTTAGTTTTAAGCGATCGGGAAAAGTACCACTTTCACTGCTCGCCGTGGTTGTCCAATCCTTGGAGTCGTCATATGATAAAAAAATATATTCAAAGTCAGTCTAAAAAATAAATGTTTTATTAAATGTCACAATTTATGTTGTAACATTATTAATGGGCACGTTATAATAGTTTGCAATCAATTTTATAATGAATCTATCTGTAATTTCATATTATACGTAGTAGACAAATTATGCATCCTTTTTGATAGGTACTTACTTGTGTTGTGACAACTTTTCGCAACTTAAAATTAGGAAGTATTATGAGCACTTTATAAATTGTACTTTGTTCCATGCAATATTGCAATTAACGAGAAACAAACATAGATCTTAATAAAATTCTGTCATATTTCCGGTCTTCTTCTGGTGATTTTGGCCGTTAACATAACATAACATATTATGATGGACTTTTTGAGTCTTAGGTTAGTAATTGTCAGTTTTGATTGAAGGCCGTTACAATAATTACTGGTTTAATTTAAAATGAATAATTTTGCGCCTGGCGAAATTGAGCTCTGGTTGGAGCCATATGAGGAGTTTTTATATGATGAAGAAAAGTCTTGTGTTGTTCACTATGTGATCAATATTTTAAAGCTTCAAAAAAAAATGTTTGTTGTAAACCATGTCAAAAGTTTATCCCATCAAAATTACTGCGGTGAATATGCGTTATACTAAATTGGATAGAACCTTACGACGAACTAACATTAAGTGAACACAAGTCCCACATTTGTTGCTCCGCGTGTGGTACTAACCTAAGACTCAAAAAGTCCATCATAATAGGGCATGTTAACGGCCAAAATCAAACCTGTTTTTTATTGTCATTGACATTTTATGATTTTATCCAGTCCTTTAGAATAAGCTAGCCTCCAAAAGGGAGAAAAACATTAGTTTTTAGCCCTCGTGCATTTGGCAAAATAATCGGATCAGATAACAGAAGTCATCGCTGTACACAGCATCTTTGTAGCACATAACAGTGACTGCTTTCGGAGTTTAAGTTTTAAGTTGGCTCGATAGGGCATCGCTAAAGTGATAAGAATACCTAATGTTATCGCAGTAAGATACATGTGTTATACCATTTTAGAATCTGCATAACATGCCTAATTTATTGACGTTATTTGTTTGTTTCGTTTCTAGTGAAAAAAAAAACATGGCAGATGGTCAAAGTTGAAATTCGTGTGTTTGTGACAAATTAAATCAAGATTAATCAAGTTTTCTTCAGCATTTTACAATAGTTACTGACAAAATAACACTTAACACTTCTGAATTACCTATTCATGATTTGATACAAACAAAAAACTGTCATTAAAAGCTTCCCGTGTCGATGCTGGTACTAAAAATGTAAAAGAAAAGGGGAAAATTCTCAAAAGTTTTATTTCGGTAATAACTCGAAAACCGTGCAACTTTTACTGAGGTCATGTTAGGTTGGTTGGGTTCCTCTTGAGCTGACCTACCTCCAGTGTCACTGTGACGTGGTACTTCTGGGACACCCTGTATAGTGGAACAGTTTGAGCTGCCCATTGTATTCGTGTTATCAGTATGATGTGTATGATCAACATCAGAATTCGACAAGCCCGTGAAAATAGTATTAAAAGTATTTGCAATTATCTAACGGAGTCGTGATTATAGTTCCGTTTACATTTATTTTGTCAATTGTCTGTTTTAGGCGCGATTGTGATTTGCCAGTGTTTTAATTTATGATATTCCATGTAGCAACAACCACATTTTCTGAATTTGATATAACTTTTGTGTTATTATTTTTTTAGTTAAGTGCCATACTGCATTAAAACATTCCGCTCAATCTGGCGCGTACAATCGATAACTTCCAGAACGTAATAAGGAGTCACAGTTACTTTGGCGTTTACGACCTTTTTATATATCTTAAAATATTTCTCGTAATTTAATCCTCGGGCATAAAACTGCTGTTTTAAGACCGTCTATTGTGAAGGATGGGCAACTATGGAACTCTACACTGAGCGTGGCCCGACATGCCTTTGGCCGGTTTTTGTTTAAATAATCATTGATACCTTGGGGTTTTCGGTGCGCTAATGATTTGACACTAGGCCAACGGTAGGTAAGGCGTCAAATCAAATTATTCGTGCACCGATAACCTCGGGTTATGGTTATAATAATGTGAATAATACACGATGATTCTTAATCGGTGATCAGGAGTAGAAAACTAGATAGGTACATAGTCATCCTACATAAGTTATTGAAGTACGATACCTACGTTAAGTGTCATCGCTTAGGCGGGATTTTTAACGAAATTTTGCTTCGACTTCGTTTAAGTAATGACAAAGACAAGTTATTACTCATAAATTGTCATTGCCATTAAATTATTAAAGAGTTAGTAAGCTCACAGATACAGATTAGTAGGGTAACAACGAATTTAAGACAAAATTGGTTCCAAAATAAAAATTATCATAGAAAAATAAAAGATTGTTTTCAAGTAAGTACAAAAAAACTGTGTTAAGTACCAATTCTTTTATGAATTCTTTAAACCAACCAAACTATACTTTTATCCCGCCGTCATATCGCACTGTTACCATACGTAAAACAGTAACTATAGTCTGGCTAATGAAATATTACCCAAGGTTACGGCGGGCAAAAAATCTGCGGCTGGTCACACTTTGTGTAGTAGTAATTGTAGTTTTGGTACTAGAATATATTTTTAATTTTCCATGCATACGTAAGGTACCTAAGGAGTAAGGACATAAGTAAAAAAATATTTGTTGACGTGCTCATAGTCAGCCCACATATTTTCTACCACTATTTAGTATTTACAGCACGGTCAACGACAAACACATAAGGTTACACTTTCTATTCTTTCCATCTACAAGGCGAAAAATTAAATGTAGTGTAAATAAGATCTAGCTCGATAATACCATACCATATATTAATCCATCACCAAAAAAATTACAAAGTATACTATACCAAATTTTAACTCAATCGGAATTTTAGAACTAGTACATAAAGTATCAAAAAAAATTTTTAATAAAAAAAAGAACCGACTTCAGTAAAACTAAAAAGCCAACAATAACCCGTTCAAGTACAGATTACATTTGACTCACCGTTCGAAGTCGGTGCCAAACCTCGCGTAAACTATAATATATAAATATAAGAACTGAGTGAACGGGTTATTGTTGGCTTTTTAGTTTTACTGAAGTAGGTTCTTTTTTTTATTAAAATTTTTTTTTTTGCTTTTTAGTCCACCAAATCCTATTTACTGAATGTAAATTCTTGACTTTATCAATAAATTACCGAAAGCGCCGTACATGTCCCTATAATATTTGAAGAGTTCCCTCGATTTCTCCAAGATTCCATCATCAGATCCCGACTTAGTGCCAACGGGACCAACTCGGAGTTATACCCTTTCGATTAAAAAAATAATAATTGAAAATCGGTTCACGATTCTCGGAGATATCGAGTAACATACATAGAAAAAAAAAAAATATTAGTTCGAATTGAGAACCTCCTCCTTTTTTGAAGTCGGTTAAAATAATTTGAGGACCCACCTACTAAATTGTTTAAATCATAGACAATTGGTGATACCTCAGGGAAATACCTGTCAACATTATTTGGCTAGCCAGACTCTATTGATAAATAAAGGATCATGTTTTTACCTGACTACGGCAAAGCCAAAAGGAAGGGTTGTTATTTAAATTATAGGTACATTCATGTATTCTATTGAATACATGAATGTGCATTATTATGCATGTCCATATAAATTCTGTATAATAAATTTATTTTCGTCACCGGATAGCCGAGAAATGTCGAATCGTTAACTGATTTTAATCGTACTGTATCTGTATTTATAACACAGTATAGTATATTAAATTCGCTTATAAAACAATAGAATCTCTTTAGTTCTGAAAACGCATAGCGCATTCGAAATGACCAAAATGTACATACATTCATCGTAGAATCTTTGAATATCCTGTCCTCTTCCGTTTGCTTGTAGTAGGCGTTGCCGCGGGACAGGCGCCACAGCATAAGCTGGAACGCATAGGAGCGCCTCCGCTGCACCAAGCCTGTGATCACAGTCAGCCTGCCTCCAGTATCCGGGACGACGGCGACTGGAGCGCCGCCTTTGCCTTTGCTAAAAGAGACATAATCCTATAAAAGCGTATTTAGGTACATGTTTTATTTAGTAAAAAAAATCTTAAAAAAACTCTCCAAACTTAAATTTTCGCTGCTCTAAAGGTCAATCTCCCCTTAACGCATTCGCTGCCAGCAACCGTCATACAAGTTTGATCCTAGGCCACGCCCCCGTTTTGCCGGTACACCCGCCATTCTGACTCTCACGCGGCACCAGTATGATAATCACCTAAGAAAACTTAGATCCCTACAAGAAACGTGTTACGAAGTCTGCAGCTCAGGCACAGAAAATAACACTTCGTGGTACCAAACAGACACGGAAAGACTGGACACAGTTGCGTGTCGTGTGTCATGTCAAAAAAAATATATAATTGATTCAAGGCTGAATGAAATTTTAACATTATGTTGATTTGTTAAGGTTAATGTAAAATTATATAATTTTGTAGTTACCGCTGCTGGCTTTTCTTAATGGCGCCAAGTGCAGATTGCTCGTTTAAATCAGCGTCGCCAAGCATCTCCCCGACTTCACTCAAAACATAACTCATCTCTGTCATCTCCTGGTAAGATTTACTCAGCTGCGTCATGTTAGCGGTCATCTCCACTACAACTCTTTCCCATTTATCGATAGTAACCTGAAAAATGTGCGACACATAACCTGTAAATGTTGTTCGTTTTGTTTGTAAAAACGGCATAATCTTGGGCTGTCTCTGTCTCATTTGTTTTTCGTCAAGTTCTTGAATCGTCTCATTCTACTTTTGTCACCCATTCTTAGTACATCATTTTCGTTGGTATTCTTTGTAATTTTTGACAGACCTTTAGTCTTCGGTCTTTCTTATTCAGCTCCTTTCAGTGTACGTCACTGTCATCTTTAGACAAATATATATATGTTTATATCTACGGCAAAAAGCGGAAACCTAGTAAACATCATGGGAATTAGTTGCCTTTTACCACGTTTCCGCTATTGGCCCTCGATATGTAGATGAATATTACTTTACCGCCCGGCTGTGCCCATTAAGGCCGGTCACGTATCTACCAATTATGTTTTGTTTTAGTTAGAATAGAACAGAAAAGATTTGAAACCGACCTAAGCCGGATCGTTTATTATGTATAATAAGTCTCACACGGCAAATTAAATTGCCCCCATTTTGTGCTTGACCGGCTGGCTTATTATTAAAAACTGAACCTCGTAGGCAGGCATTTCATGAAGTTCCAAGGCTGGAGGTTCGCCCACTTCTTTGGGTATGAAAAGCTCTTCCTCCTTCATTTTTTCTCCTATGTAACGCATCTTTCTCTCCATCTCCGCGCATCGACATATTTCTATAATATACGTTCGCTGGAACAGATTGAGATCTTCGTTCAACTGGAACAACAAATTTGGTATAAATTGGACGTATTATTAAAAAAGCCGTATTTCTCTTCTCGGAATACTTTCTGACTTTCAGTTATAAATCGTTTCTACTTTCGAATAAGACTTGCAGGAAAAATTGGGTAAAACCGTGTTCGATTAAACGAATATGAGTGGCGATAACGTTTTCAGGTTCAGGGGATCATGGTAGACAAGGTCCCGAGCCATGCAATGTACTTATATATAGGTAAAATAAAATGTCGACGCTTGTACCAAGGGGGATTCACTCCCCTGCGTGTCACGAAATATACCTACAAATTTCGGGTGTTCCTCCCTAGTGGGACAACGGAGCCTGATTTCAATAGAAATATGTACCAATTATGTACCTTATGTACCAGGTCGGAAATCGTATGTTTTGAAGATATTATTAATTTAACGTGGCCCGGCTGCAGAGAACACTCCGCAGCCGAACCCCGCCAGGAACCACTGGTGGATACCAGTGGTTCCTGGCGGGGTTTTAAGATACGAGTATGTTGTCGATAACAGAATAATGTACATACTCGTATCATGTACCTTCCGAATAAACCTTTTTTATACAAAAATGGCTTCACATATAATTATTATAATACATTATAATAATATATTATAATACATTATAATACATTATAATAATTATAACTAACTAATAGATAGCAATATAATTATGGGCCCACTAGTGAAACGCCATATACATTGCTATTATATTTTCACAGGCGCTTGTACGCATAGAGTCAATGTACTTGGCTTGGCTCTCGAGCCAGTATAATAAAATTGACCTGATGTTGGACTCTGGAAACGTCTGGAAGATTGGTTCAACGCAGACATGTGCGGTTTTCACATTTGGATTCACCTCAATGAACCTTTAGACCCAGTATCAAAATTTGCCTGATGATGGAAGTGCCTACTGGATCTAAGGACTGGTTTAACGTAGATATGTGAGGTTTTCGTTTTTCAATTCACCTCAATAAACATCTAGGGCCATTATCATAAAATTAACATAATGATAGACCCATTAAGGTAAGTAGTTTGAAAAATTAAAACCACACATGTCTGCGTTGAACCAACCCTGAAATCCAGTGGACATTTCAGGGTTCGCCATTAGGTAAATTTTATGATACTGGCTCTAAGTGAGTGAAGTGCTCATCGAAGAGAATCGGAATGCGAAAACTGCACATATGTACGTTAAACGAATCCTGAATCTAGTAGGCACTTCCAAGGTCCATCGTCTGGTCAATTGTGTAATACTAGATCTTACAGCTAATCAATGTGGTTTACAAAGCGAAAACCACACATGTTTACGTAGAACCAATCAGCAGGCACTTAGATCCGACTTATTTAGGACGACTTCAATAAAAGTGTAAAACAACAACCCTAGGAGTAGGTATGACGCCCCACAACTGGCTACAACCAATGGCTGCGCTTCACAAAAGCCGGCAAAGAACAAAATAGTGCGGCTTCTGTAGCGTCTTTATTCTGTGATTTTACTTACATCCGTAAACTGCGCACATCCCGCTTCACCTAGCCTTGACAGTATCGAGAAGGAAGTTTCTGGTTGCAGGAATATTTCACACTCGGTCATAGGATCACTTCTCAACATGCAACCCATCTTTGCAGTTGCTTAATTGCACAACAGAACTTGAGGAGAAAGTTTAGTATTTCATAAACGTACAGTCGAAAGAAGCATAACAAAGCGTTTCATGCTTCCGTCCTCATTGTCAAATTGACACGAGTAAGTGAAATATTGTTAATTTCGTGCTTTGACACATTTTTTGAAATGAGAACAGAATATTTTTAGTGTTTTGGCTCTGGCATAAAGTTTGAAGTTTGAGTGTATTTATTCCTCAGAGTATGAAATGTATAAAAGGAGGAGCACTATCTTTGTAAAAATCCAGAAGTTATAAATTATAACTTATAATTTATTTCTATTTATTACAGCTACTGTTTGTTTATGCATTTTTAATAAAAGTCCTAAAAATTATGTCTTTTTCCTGTATATACTTAAAATAACTAAGTAGGAACTACTCTGCTCGCCAAAATTTGTTCAACTCGAACTCTTTCCTCCGTCTAAAACAGTGTTTGTAGGGTTCCGTAGTCAACTAGGAACCCTTATAGTTTCGCCATGTCCGTCTGTCCGTCTGTCCGTCCGCGGCCTAGCTCCGTGATCATTAGTACTAGAAAGCTGAAATTTGGTATGAGTGTGTGTATATATCACGCCGACAAAACGGTAAAATAAAAACTAAAAAAATTTTTTTTTTCGGGTACCTCTCGAACACCTACAGTGGGGGTGAATTTTTATTTTCGTTTCAACACTAGTGTGTGGGGTGTTGTTGAATAGGTCTTAAAAAATAATAGGGGTTTTCAACCATTATTTTTTGATAAGGTCAGCAGTTTTGTAAATATTCGCTCCGAAAATAAAAAAAATAGTGTCCCCCCCCCCCCTCTAACTTTTCAACCACGGGTCAAAAAATTATGGAAAAATTATGAAAATGAGGCTTTATAAGTACTTTCCATGAAAACTAAATTGAACAAAATCGGTCGAGCTTTTTTTGAGTTATCGCAAAATTTCATAATTTTCTTAAAAGGACGTAAGTTGACTTCCAGAAGGTAATAAGTAACTACAGTTACTTTGGCGTTTACGACCTTTTTATAGAGCTTGAAATATTTCTGGTAACTTAAGTCTATTGTGAAGGATGAGAAAATACGGAACCCTACACTGAGCGTGGCCCGACATGCTCTTGGCCGGTTTTTTTTTTCGTATTATTTTGCTACTAGCGCCTTTGTGACATAATATTATCGTCGGCTATGGAATATATACATATTATACTGCTTACCTTACCAGTTACCACTGGACATTGTACAAATATAATATCCCATAAAAGATAGTGTTACTCTTCTTCGACACACATGGTACAACGTGGGAGGTCATCGAATGTCACATAATATACTTAAACAAATTAATTTTCGCTAAAAACGTATAGGTACAATAACCACAATATTATAGTTACTTATATATAGTTATAGTTACTCCTTTGTATTGTACATGTTGCTTGGTTTGTCTACCATTTACTTTTGTTTAGCACTCATTTGCTCAAAGGTTAACTGGAAGAGATCCCTTAAAGGGATAAGTTCGCCTTTGTACATGCTTATTCCTTTGTAATGTGTTTTTCTTGTTTTTATGTACAATAAAGTGTTTACATACATTCATACATACAATAGCTGAATTGTTAATCCGCTGTTTTTTGAGATAATTGACAACATTTCGTATTTTTAAGACTACAATTTTATTAATTTTCCGATTCCGCTTAGAAAGAGGATGTAAACACTAGGCATTGGACTTGCGTTAGCACGGTAAGACTTTAGAGAGCTATGGAGCCGATATTAACATACAATTCAGACTCAGAAGAATATACAAACCTAATTTGTGCGGGCATTTTTTTTTACCGTCATAAAATACGTAAATAATTGCGACTTTTTCCATGTTTTCTGATGGAAATTGTGTTCTATATTGATCGAATAACCAGTTATGACTCGAAGATGAATAAAATCGTCAATTAATATAGTTAAATTTATGAATTTGTAATATTTTAAAATAGTTTATTTCGTAATTAAATGCTTTAGGATTGTTAACCACAATAACCATAATGGTAGTTTGGAAATTTTGGAATGAAATAGATGAATGACTATGAATTGTATTTTAATGGTAATATCGGCTCCATAGTTCGATCTCTATAGTCTTACCGTACTATCAGAAGTCGTCCAATGCCGACAAATCAATGCTTTTATTTATTTGCTGAGATTACTAATTATTTTATTATTAATTTAGAAGAATATACTCATTCTAAAATGTAGTATTCCAAAAAAATAATGGAAGGGTACTTTAGTCTGGCGTCTAATTAAAAAAAACGATTGACTTTGTTTGCTGTTGTTTATATTATTTTCGCAGATCGGTCGCGGGCGATAACTCTATCCAGACCAAAGAATCTAAGTACTGATCCAGACATAGCTGTCGTAGATTTCGGTTATTTAATGTATTTTCTTATTTTTTTTTACGTACAGAAAGATTAATCCAATGAAATATTTTAGCGTGTACAGGACGCTAAGCTCTCTCGATTATATTAACTTAGATATAAATTTTCATTGGTTAGAAATATGAAATGTTGTCAATTGTGCGCATCGGGTTACAAGCACGAAATTTCTACCACAGATAGTGTTCCGTGGTGATTATTTTCCCACCAACCGGATGTGGAGGAAAGTTACTCGTCCCCTGTGTGGCGGGAGAGCGGGTTGAATAGGTCGAAGTACAACTCTTTTTCTTCTTTATTGCTGGTCAGTTAAGTCTACTAGGGCTTGTGTGGTATCGTTTTCGTGTAAAACAAATATGAGTTTTTTTTTATGTTATTTATGTAGATCTATCTATAGATCTATATAAAAAATATGGGTGTATTGCCGAAAGGGTAAAATCTCAACAAGTTTTTTTTAAGGGAGGTAAATTCGTTATATTTCCTTAGTACTTACAATTACAAAGAGCCAAATTACAAAGATGTATACGTAAGTATATAAAAATAGCAAATTTAGCACTTTGGGCACTTATACAAAAAGTAACTTATAAAAAATAGTATTAT
Organism: Apotomis turbidana; assembly: GCA_905147355.2. Lineage (NCBI taxonomy): Eukaryota > Metazoa > Arthropoda > Insecta > Lepidoptera > Tortricidae > Apotomis > Apotomis turbidana. The sequence continues at coordinate 20,751,806 of LR990280.1, forward strand.
GTAGTTGTTGGTTTTGTGATGTGATTAATTTATGAATGATGTTAACATTGACTCACGAAATAAGGAATATTAGGAATGTACGTTAATAATACGTAACGTTACAATGACCATTCAGTGTAAAACGTACCGTAGGGCTGTTTACTTGAGTGTAACCTAGAGTAAATGTTAAATGAAATGAAATGACATCATTTATTCAGTAAGTAGGCCACAGGGGCACTTTTACAAGTCAGTTTGTGAATCTACTGGCATTTCGCAAGAGGAGACCGCTGTTGAGAAGAAAGCCGAAAGAAACTCAACAGTAAGTCATTTTTTCGCAAATAATTAAAACAATTACATGATACATTTGTGTTATAACTAATTACACTGGTACACGTAAAGTAGGAACATTAAAATAAAATTTTAACGATAAATTTAAAATATTAAAATTAGCTCGGAGATGTATAAAGTCTCTGGGTGTCACAACATGCAATAAAATATAATTACTTAATTAATTTAATTCCACAAAGATGTATAAGGTCTCTAGGCGTCAACGTGAATAATTTACAATAGAAAATAATTATCAAACCTAAATTTATTTGAGATGTATATGGTCTCTAGGCACCATAACATGCAATAAAATATTTTAAAATTATTTAATTTCCTCAGAGATGTATAAAGTCTCTGAGTGTCATGTCATACTACACTAAGCTATTTCTTAGAGATGTATACAGTCTCTAGGAGTTCAAAAAGATAAAAACAACATTGAATAACTTCAATCGAGCACAGGATGAAGTTTCTCACGTTTACTTAATTTAACACAAGTATGCGGTTGCTACATATTTAATTTGGCCCTTGCTGGCATGAACAGACCGGACCCCACAAACGACACCCGTTCACGAGTATGACGCATACGGGCATACCTCAGCCATAAAGTGAATTAAGTATGCATATTTTAGTTATTTCCTCACAAGTGGGTTGAAAAATGGTTGAAAATCGTCGTTACATCGTTTGAATTATTATTACACGGCCAGCTTTATATAATAGCCCTAATTCTTACTACAATGAGGCTGCAAAAAGTCAACGTGTTTAATGACCAATACGCTCGTATTATAATAATATACTTCCTCGCATTAGTCGTGAAAATAGCGCTATGTTTAGTCTCGGCTGAAAGTGCAATATATGAACTCGTATTAAATTTACTGCTGGAGGCGAATGCTGGGGATATCTTGGACCGAGTATCGTACAAATGTGTCGATACTTCAGGAACTTGGCATCAAGCAGCATCTATCTGCTCTTGTACAATCACGCATACTCAAGTTCTTCGGACACGTGTCGAGGCGGAATAGTGACTCCATTGAGCGCCTAGTTGTTCAGGGGAGAGTGGAGGGCACGAGACCACGTGGTAGATCACCAATGCGATGGACTGACCAGATAAAATCTGCTCTGGGCAAACCGTTGCATGAATGTACCAGAAGTGCTGCGAACCGGACGAGATGGCGGGACATCGTTAGGCGGGCGACAGCAGCCCCCAAGCCTCCCTCGTGATGACCACGACCGCTGTGACAAGAGCGAAACGAAGAATAAGAGAGATTAAATTTACTCGTTCATCTATTGCTTACTTTACAGCCTCTACAACAATGTACGATTATCTCAATTTTGTTTTTTAAAGTTGTGAGTGATACGATATTACTCCTAACATTACACCTAAGTTATGGTTATACTAAAATTAACGCTAATCAGATGTGCTACAAATTTAATTTCTTACAACTTTTGTCATAGTTTTCGCCAATATTTTATTAAGAACGAGACCAATGTGAAATAAATTCATTTGGAGATAAAATCAACTTTGTTCGCTGCCATTTCTAGATTATATATTATTATCAGGGCTAAATATCCCACGGGTTCGACACGACAAAACTACCTCGACTCAACTACAAAAATGACAAAATTGAAAATGGACGAAGTATAGGTATACTCGTATGTAACTATACCAGTAGGTAAGTGTTTGATCTGCCTTGTTCGAGTGCAGTGTTCAGAATACACAATCGATTACGGATCGCTACCTTGTTCTTCTGTTATTCTTCGACAGTCGAATAATTTACTGTTGCCCAACTATGTTTTGAGGTCGGCTCGCAGCTCCCGCGGGTTTAGGCCTATTTTCTCCTCGTAAATTACAGTCGAATGAATGTTGGGACCTGAAGAGTAGCGAGTAGCGATAAGTTTAGTTTTAAATAAATTATAATTTTAGGGGTTTTCTTGATAGGGTACATTTCAGCATCCGGATCTGGAAATTCAAAATACACGTCGTGGCAATAAAATGACATGAAGTTACTGTGTATTTTTTTTTATTATTATTTACCATCTCATATTTTACCGGGAAACGACTTTGTATTTCTTTACAATAAATTAGTACCTAGTAGTCGTAAACATAAATAATAAAGAGAAATCATATCAATATCACTACTGCCTACTGTTGTGCCCGTTTCCCATTTAGAGATTATTCTTTCTTTCTTCGACATAAATTTTCTACGGCATATTTTTTTAAAATTTTCCTATATTTTAATTTACCCACCGTTTTATTGAATTCTCCAAAACTCAACATATCTAACCGCACAAAAAAGGAAAATGAATAACAATTGTATGTGAGTGTATCAGGACCGATCTTATATTTATATAGCATACTATTTACCCACCCAAAGGAAAGGTAAAGCAAATACTATTATTGTTTACCAACCCGCGAGAACAAAGTTGCTTTCTAGCTCATCATAAAACCAACTTCATCCTTGCATTAACTCAATAGAGACTGTTAGCATAGCTCACTTTATCTAAATAGACTAAGGTATTAGATACAAATGGAACTAACTCGACTTGCGCTAAATCGCTTTGTTGTAACAAGGAGCACTGCTTGAGTGTACAGTGCCTATGGATGGATAAAGTTTGGCGTTCTCATTGCTAAAACGGAGTCAGCGCTAATATGCTGCAACATTTGATTTGCTACAACACAATCTCGAGAAACTTTGGAACTTCGGCTCGTCAATACTCAGTAATTTGACTGGGAGCAGCCAGCATCTTACGTATCAATCAGCTTACTAAGTGAACGGGGTACCTGACCTGACACACTTTTATTCTTCAGTGTGAACTATATTAAAATCATATGAGACTGTATTTTTAACCAGGAATTGAGTTTGCATCACAATTAAAAATATAATTTAATGATGATGAAAAGCAAATATTATGTAAGTAAGTCATCAATTGTTTGAGAGGTGAAACTATTGATGAATTGTTAACCTCTTGTGCAAACAAAAGTCTAAATGAAAGAAAGTTCACCACGCCAAAAGAAATCAGCAACCACTCTTATTCTTCTTACTTATCTTGAACAATTCGGACTAAAAGGGAAAATCACTAGTGAGCTCCAAACAGGAATTATATGTAAAAAAAACTTCATTATTCTGATTCTGAGTCTTAGGTAGTTAGATAGGTATTTACATTTGCTACCTATTTTACAAGATTTTTTATAGCGGTAATAAGCACTGTTACGGACAGCTAGGCAAATGTAATAGATAAATTAATAAATAATATATGTGTGTAAAGGTTAGGCGAAACTAGAATTAAGACGAAATAAATAATATATTTCTTATTTTCCTAAATGCCCTAAAAAGCGGCAATTTCGTGTGTATAACACTTATTTTCCTGAAATAATTCACTGTAAGAGAGCTCCCAAGTACTATGTAGAATAGTTAAAAGACCACGGCGTCTTAAAAGTAAACAAGTATGACTCATCCTGGTAACTTTCCACTCGCAGCGCGAGACAAAGGAATCATGTTTGTTTACGTTGGATGTAAAACTTAAGGATAAAAAATTAAATAACTCTGAAACTTCGTAGTAATGTTCCTTGTAGTATTATAAGTAAAATCACTTTACATTATACCGGCCGCAACTTGCTGCGAGCATGGCAAACAAAGAAATAACACGACGCGCCGAGCGCGGCGCGATATGAGGGACAAGAAAAGTATAGATCTCGACCCGTGTGAGCGAGACGGCCTCTGAGTCGAGACAAAGAAATCGTATAAATTTTATATCACTGTAATTAAGCGGGAGCTCTCACATGAAAATCATAAATATGATTATGTTCTATAAACGAACCTCCATGTTATTCATAAGTTGAATTTAAGATAACTATTGTAATTTAGCAGAAAATCAGTAAAATGTAACGGAGCGGGCGTCCCCCTAAGAAATGTAAACAAACCCTGAACGATCAAATAAAAGGACGCCCGTTTTCCGCAAAATTAGTAGTATCACCTCAGTCTGCGTAGAGTTACGACTCCGTAGTCAGTTAGTAGTACAACTTCAGTCAACATCGAGTCATCACTCTGTTACTCAAGTGCGTAGATCAGCGATCCGCTAGTACTTCCATCCAGTCTCTTACTCCTGTGTATACCATTTTGTTAGTCAGTGTTAGATAAAGGACTACATTAGTTAAGGTTTAATTGTAAATTCGCGTGTTAATTTTGTGTGTTAAATTTAATTGTGCTCCGATCTTTATTTTGTTAATTTGTTTGTGTTAAATATATATCGTTTTCGTTTACCCTTGTGTTTCTTTATATCGTTCTACAACTGAGCTATCGTAGATGTCAGTGTTGGGACCCGGCCGACGAGGCATTCCTAACATTGTCTTGGTCCTTCGAGCCGGATCGGAGCTAGTTAGTTAGTTTAGGTTTCGTGTGTTAGGTTTGGAAGTGCGGTTTCCAAATAGTTAGCGATGGTAAATACACGCGGAAACAAGAGCGAGGAGAGTGCGCGCGCGCAGCGCGAGCGCACACAAGCTGCAGTCGACCTGCAGCGATTTGCGGTGACCAATGTCGCTGTCACGCATTCACCGCCCGCTGCCCATGCCCGACCGCCTACGGGACTGCAGTTTCAAACAGACTCGCCCGAGTCTCCCGCCGAAGAAGTTCCAGTCTCGCCGCCAACCGACACTACGGTTTGGCGCAGCGAACTGGACAAGCATCTGTCGAAGACTACTGCGCGCTTCGACCAATCGCAGCACACCGCGCCGGCCACGCACGCCGGCCAATCACTGCACTCCGCGCCGGCCGACCAATCAGAGGCCCGCGCGCAGCGGCGCGAGTTCAACGTCACTTTCGGCGATAAAACCTACGCGCCGCCCCGACCAGCGTCACTTCACTCACGCGCGTCGAACGCGACGGACGCGCTCCGCCGCGAGGCGGAGCTCGCCGCTATGGAGCGGCTCAAACAACTTCGCTTCGAAGAAATTCGTCTTGAACGCGAGCTCGTTGAAAAGAGACTCGCCGTCGAAATGGAGCGCATCGACGAGCAATCTCGGGCCGGCGGATCTCAAGCCGACTCACAGCGACGCGTCAACGATTGGCTGTCCAACGTCCACCCTGCCGACGCGGTCCACGCGAAGCAGGCACGGCCCCCTACACCGCAACGCGACACACGCAAGCGACACGAAGAGGAGCCCCGGACACCATACAGCCGTCGAGAACGATCGTCGAGTCGAGACCGTGTGATCGACCGCCTCACCGACACTATTGAAACAATGATGCGACCTCCTCCGAAGCAAGTCTACGAGCTGCCGCCATTCTCCGGGGAGCCAAGCGAGTGGCTCACTTTCTATAACTCATACACTGAGAGCACCGCACGCTACAAGTACTCCGCATACGAAAATGTCGCACGCCTGCGACACTGCCTACGAGGAGAAGCCCGTCAATGTGTGCAGCACATGATCGCCTCTTCCGCTCGACCCGACCTAATCATACGGGTCCTTAAGAAGAATTTCGGGCGCACCGATCTCCTCATTGATCGCGCCATCGACGAGCTGCGCAGAATGCCGCCGCTCGGACCGAGCGCCAACGATCTCAACCAGTTCGCCATACGCATCATGAATATCGTTTCTACGCTTGTGGACCTGGACCGCCGAAGCTACGGCGCAAACCCACTTCTCATCCGGGAAGTCACCGAGCGACTGAGCCCACACTTGCGCAGTCGCTGGTGTTCCTACGCTAAGGAGCACCTGAGCTCCGCCGAAAACGAACTCATGTTGATGGCGGAGTTCCTCCTTGAAGAAAGCGATGCAGAGATGGAATTCTCGCACGCTAAGGCGCCGCATAGAAGACCGACGCCCGCCGCCGAGCAACGTGGATCGCAGCGCGTCCCAGAGCAACGCACGGCGGCCAACGCCGGCAGAGGAGCCGTACGACGCCCTCTGAGAGATCGGGTGCAGACATACGCACTCGAGCAACCTACCAGCTGCCTATACTGTGGAGGCAGCCACCGCACTACCGAATGCCGCAAACTCATCGCCGTGCCAGTCGGAGCCCGATGGGATTGGGTGCGACAGAATCAAATATGCTTCAAATGCCTGGAGCGCAAGCACCGCCGCGACCAATGCAACGCCCGCGGCTGCAACGTTCCCGGCTGCACCTATCCACACCACCGACTGCTACACGCCGACAAGACGCAGACGCATACACCGAGCGCCTCAGCGCCGTACATGCCTGCGCCACAAGCAGCGCCGTACATGCCTGCACCTCAAGCAGCGCCGTACATGCCTGCGCCACAAGCCACGCCGTACGCCTATCAACCGTACGCACCGGCTACCTACGCAGTCAAGCAAGCCGCTACCATGCCAGGCGCTAGACGAAGCGCCACGCCGACTGCCCCGCAACAAGCTGCCGCTGCGACCTATACCGCGGCGTCGCGACGCCGCCCTAACACGCACGCAGCACCAGACGCACCGCCAGAGACGACGGCGTGCGTCGAAGAATTCACTGCCAACACAGCCGAATTTGGACGCAACGTGTCTTCGGTCCTGTTGAAAGTGATCCCAGTCATCGTCGGCGGACCCCGCGGCGAGACACTCACCTACGCCTTGATGGACCAGGGGTCCACAATCTCACTGATTGAAGAGAACCTCGCAGATGCCATCGGCGCCGACGGTACGACCTCGCGCCTGCATATCCAAGGCGTGGGGTCAATAACGACGCAACAGAAGAGCCGTCGAGTGCACGCCCATGTGCGCAACCAGACAGGCGGTCCGGCTCATCCACTAAGCCTACGGACCGTCGCCGACCTGGGCTTACGTGCACAACGAGCAGAGCGAGACTACGTCACGCAATTCCCGCACCTCGCGGATATGAGCGCCGCGTGCTACGACACAGCATGCCCGCGCATTCTCATCGGCGCCGACAACTGGCACCTGATGCTGCCATACGAGCTACGCGTGGGCAAGATTGACGAGCCCGCCGCCATGCTGTCTCCACTCGGATGGGTGCTATTTGGGTCGGCGCCACAACAGTACGCGAGATGGCAACAAACCGTACACTGCTACGTCGGGTACGAGGCGCCGCTACAAGAAGAGGACGCCGCCCGACCCGCAACCACGTCGGCGGCAACGACGGAACAAGACTGCCGCCCGCCACGAGATGATGACGTCAACGCCGAGCGGATGGAGCCGGCGCCGAGCAACGCGCCAGACAGGGCGCAATCAGCACCGCCACGAACTTGGACGCCGAACGCGCCGTACACGAAGATCGCCACAGCGCCGTGTACAACCGAGCCGTTCGCCTGCCGCCAGTACGTGCCGGCACCTCACGCGGCTGAGCAATTCGCCGCGACACCGAACGCACCGTATACGCTGAACGCCCCAGCGCCGTATACACCCGTGCAGCATGCCGTCCCGTACGTGCCCTATCCGTACGCGCCGGCCACCTTCGCGACTGAGCAAGTCGTCGCGACACCGAGTGCTACGCCAGCTGCTCTGCCGCCCACTGAAGCCGCCGAGTTCACCAACTGGCTACGTGGATCACAGTCCGTAGCCACCATACGACTGTCGCGCCCCTATGCCTCTACGGGGGGAGATGACGACGCCCGCTGCCTACGCCGAGATGACGGCCACAGCCACGCCACACACCAACACGGTGTAACGACGCAAGCAGCAAACCCGCAACGAAGCCTGCCAGAGACGCCAGCGGCGTCACCCCAACTGCGCGCTACATCAGTGCCGTCGCCTGCCGCGACGCCGCACAAACAACGCCGACGGCGTTGGCCCCGTTTCGGCGCTACGAGTCGACGGGGGGAGGAAGGCGTCGTAACGCGCACGACGGCGCCGCGCGCGCAGACAACACGTCGACAATCTCGACACGATAAGAAGAGGAAGCGGCCAAGCAGACTACGCCGACGGCGTCACCCCGAACACAACTACAACCAACAACAGAGGGTGATGTCGCACGCCGCGACGCCTGACGCGTCGCCTGCCGCTGTCCTGCCGCGACGCTCGCCGCGTCGCCTGCCGCCGCACCCGATGCGATGCCTGCCGCGTCGCCTGCCGCTCCTCCAGCCGCGACGCCACCCGCGTCGCCTGCCGCCACTCCTGCCGCGGCACCCGCCGCTACTCTGGCCGCGACGCCACCCGCGTCGCCTGCCGCCACTCCCGCCACGGTGCCTGCCGCTACACCGGCCGCGCCGCCCGCCGCGACGCCTCACGCGTCGCCTGCCACGGCGCCCGCCACAGCCTTGTCGAGCTACGGCAGCCGACACGAAGCGCAGCCACCACGCAGCGCACACACTCAACGCCGGCAGGCGTTGCTCCCTACGCTGTCGCACAACGGGGGGAGAAGAGCGTCGCGTCACACACGACGACGCCGCGCGCAATCATAGCGCGCCACCTGACGACACCGTCGCGGCGCGCTGCCACAGCGCGCGCCCAGACGACATCACGCGCCGAGACGGCGCACCCAACCAAGGCGCCAAGAAGAAGACACTGCGCGCCGAGGCCGAGCGAACTGTCAACGCTCGGCCACTCGCCCATGTGTCCGTCGATCCGGCCGACAACGAGGCGCTGACGCCCAATTACTTTGCTGGGCGCGCCTACCGCAGCTCCGCTTGTCGGGCCCTGCCGAGAAGCCGACCGACGCACTTGGCGGGCCAGCCAGGCGCTCGCCGAACTCTTCTGGGCGCGGTGGGTTCGCGAGTACCTACCTACACTCGCGCCCAGGCAGTCATCACCGACGGGGAACGAGCGACGCATCCAGCCAGGCGACTACGTCGTGATAGCCGATCACACGCTGCCGCGCAACGTCTGGCCGAAGGGGATCGTCGTGGCTACGCATCCGGGTCCCGACGGAGAGGTGCGCAACGTAGAAGTCCGCACCAAGGGAGGAGTTTTTCGCCGGCCTGCAAGAAAACTAGCTGTCCTCCCCTTGCAACCCGAGCCTACGCGGGAGCTCGGCGGGGGGAGACTGTTACGGACAGCTAGGCAAATGTAATAGATAAATTAATAAATAATATATGTGTGTAAAGGTTAGGCGAAACTAGAATTAAGACGAAATAAATAATATATTTCTTATTTTCCTAAATGCCCTAAAAAGCGGCAATTTCGTGTGTATAACACTTATTTTCCTGAAATAATTCACTGTAAGAGAGCTCCCAAGTACTATGTAGAATAGTTAAAAGACCACGGCGTCTTAAAAGTAAACAAGTATGACTCATCCTGGTAACTTTCCACTCGCAGCGCGAGACAAAGGAATCATGTTTGTTTACGTTGGATGTAAAACTTAAGGATAAAAAATTAAATAACTCTGAAACTTCGTAGTAATGTTCCTTGTAGTATTATAAGTAAAATCACTTTACATTATACCGGCCGCAACTTGCTGCGAGCATGGCAAACAAAGAAATAACACGACGCGCCGAGCGCGGCGCGATATGAGGGACAAGAAAAGTATAGATCTCGACCCGTGTGAGCGAGACGGCCTCTGAGTCGAGACAAAGAAATCGTATAAATTTTATATCACTGTAATTAAGCGGGAGCTCTCACATGAAAATCATAAATATGATTATGTTCTATAAACGAACCTCCATGTTATTCATAAGTTGAATTTAAGATAACTATTGTAATTTAGCAGAAAATCAGTAAAATGTAACGGAGCGGGCGTCCCCCTAAGAAATGTAAACAAACCCTGAACGATCAAATAAAAGGACGCCCGTTTTCCGCAAAATTAGTAGTATCACCTCAGTCTGCGTAGAGTTACGACTCCGTAGTCAGTTAGTAGTACAACTTCAGTCAACATCGAGTCATCACTCTGTTACTCAAGTGCGTAGATCAGCGATCCGCTAGTACTTCCATCCAGTCTCTTACTCCTGTGTATACCATTTTGTTAGTCAGTGTTAGATAAAGGACTACATTAGTTAAGGTTTAATTGTAAATTCGCGTGTTAATTTTGTGTGTTAAATTTAATTGTGCTCCGATCTTTATTTTGTTAATTTGTTTGTGTTAAATATATATCGTTTTCGTTTACCCTTGTGTTTCTTTATATCGTTCTACAACTGAGCTATCGTAGATGTCAGTGTTGGGACCCGGCCGACGAGGCATTCCTAACAAGCACATTTTTTAAAAGTACTGTTAAAATCAGAATTTAAGAGACCATACATTGTAAAATTACCAGAAACATTTTATTTTTATATTGTAAAATACCACAAACCGCAATACACATTCACGAAAATAAGTCAACGTCAGGTCAACGTAAATATAAATTCAATTGGGATCATTCGCATCAATATTTGGCGATCTTTCAAATGTCACATCTAATTGACACTGTGAAATATTTGCTCCGCCAAATGTGTAGTCCAGCCGAGTTTTCATTTCTTTTCCGACTAGGAAATCATTGTAAGCAAAAGTCATCACGTATTATTTGAGCGTGGCTCACAGTTAAACATAGTCACACCCACACCTCTCTTGCGCCGAAATCGTCGTCAGGGCGGCCAGTCCTGTCCGCCTGCTCGCCGTCTTAACACGCACCAGGTTAGTCCACTTTTTCTTATTTCTTTTCTTATCAAGTGTAAAGCAATAGATTTTTATTAGTGCATGCTTCGTTTGGCGAAAGTGCTCAACTGATTACATATCGACTTTTCGATGCATAGCGATTTTCTTTTTCATTTGACCTGATATTTTTTCTCATTGTTGTGTTTATGTAGTTTGTCAAAATACAAGCCCATTTCTAAATTCGACGTCATCCATTTTTTTCGGGATACGTGCTTCAAATTCCGTCTTCGAGTTATTTTTAGCTGTGCCGTTCAACATTCACCGAGTGCATATCACAATACCTCGTGTCGGACAGACAAAAACCGGGTTTTCGTTACTAAAAATATACCCGTATCGAATGTTTGCGAAATCTATTTTGAAAATGTTCCACTGTTCGCATCGCCGACTAGAGGAGATCATTCATCAGAGAGGGTGATCGATCGAGTGAATTCGAACACGACTCGGAGCTCGGTGTAAATACCACTCTGGTTATTATTTCATAAATTACAATATCGACGCAGGCTCGTGGTTAGTTCGGCTGTAGTAAATACGAATCGACCTAAAAAATATTCATTGACGCCGAATATTTTCAATGACTTTCTGACGGCCTGATGCCAAGATTTGGTTTTTATCGCGAGTTAGTTAATTGTGTAGGATTACGTCAATTTAATGTAGCCTGCACACGTTCTTCTAAAAATATTTTTATGTTTAGATCCGGACCGTAATCACAAAATTAACTTTACACGTAAAGCAGTTACTGCTCATATACGATCCATTGATATGTTTTAGGAGCTTGTAAAAATATTATGGTCGATGCTTCAGCATTAAATTAGACATAATAAACAATTGGCTTTTCAAATCTAATTAGATAAGCATGCTGGATATCATAGAATAACAAAGGATCAAGAAATGCACTGAAATATCAAAATATATAAAATAGTATTGAGGACAAACTAAATAAACAATAACATAGAACACTGCACACTGTTACGACGTGATATCTTTGATACTAATATCTTACCTAGTGTTTGATATCGTTGTTATAGGACATTTCCAGCGTAATGATACCCTATCGCAGCCCACAGACATACATTTCGCATTTTTAAAAGAAGACAAATTCATTGTTTATCTGTCTTTCTCAAATTATATTTGTTTATTAGAGAAAAAACAACATAAAATTAAAAGTATATAACTAAACCTTAACAAACTTAAATGATGATCTAATTAAACCTAACTTAAACTATTGGGACCTAAACTATATGTACATATATCCCCTATGTCGCTACCATATTACTTGTTTATATTTAAATCTTTTTTTTTTTTTGCGGTGACAATGGTTCAAATCATGTTAGCAAATATAGGGAGTTAGTCAAGAATATGAAAGATATACGAGTATATTATTCTTTAAGAATACACGCAATAAGTTCAACAGTTTTTTTATTTTATCAGTGAATATCATAAATTAACTATGAAATTTATGATGTTTTTGATTACCACAGTAAAAAGTAACCTACATTCAAAATGTACGTTAACTCTAGAACTATATGGAATCCTGTAACGTACCTTAAGGGATCACATCACAACGGTGGAGTTAGCAATGAGTTTCATTTGTCATCAACCGGGACAATTGATTTATGCCGAGCACTGCACGGGATCAGTAAATAATCGCGTATTTGTAGTTTGCCCCGATATTGCGTTAAGATGCCCTTTTATTTGCTCATGAAAACTATAATAATACAACTGCATTTCCAGGTCCTTTGCAAACTAAATCAATCAGACACAAACATTATCAGAGTCCGAATATGATTCACCTCTGGGCACTTTATGAACATCTTGATTGCTTTGGGGCATTAAGTCTTTGTATGTCACAGTATCAAAGCGTAGCCTATTGGTGTGCCGGATATTATATGTACATGCTTTGAGCCATGGGACATGCGACACAAAGCTACCTATTGATGCGTTTAGTACGCATTTATGGGAATTAATTTGCTCGATACAATCAAATTTATATTTATGTAAGTAAACATCGGGTACCCTTTAGTTAAACTTCTCTCACTTGATGTTGATAGGTGTCATCATTCCTACATTATGAAGTTTAATCAGACTGTAATTTTGTTAGGATCATCACCATGAGCCGCCTAGGTAGAACCCGGCGCACCCGCGTCTACGACTGCAACTACGACAAAGGAGAGAGCTATTACCGGCCGGTGCTGGACCGGCTGGACCACAAGACGGCGCCCGGTGCCGACCAAGCGGACCGGGAGCGCATCCGCGCTGACGTGGAGAGCCGCATCAAGACCGCTCTCGATGGCGTCGAGGGCGAGGCCACGAGAGACGAGCTCTTTGACTCCAGGGGCCTCCGTGCTTCGCGCGGCAGGCCGCTCTCTTCGGCTCTAGAAGAAGATGACCTCACTGAGGATGTAAGCTTTGCACTGTTTACACATAATTTTCATCTTGATGGTGCGCAACGTCGTAAATACCATATCCCAAGTGCCCGTGAATATAATAGTAGTTTATGCAACTGCTACGTAAAATGCTCTTAAAACATGAGTGTGATAGTTTGATACTGTAATGGTGACCTCGCGTAGGCTACGGTATACTGTTATGAAATTGCATCTCTGATTTTGGTCGTTGCCAAGTACTTAATCTAGGTCCTTACCTGATATAATATCTGAACTTGTTACGGGAATTGAACAAGATGGGTCTAGATAAAGTATGTACACATTCAAATCGAGTTTAAAATTGTCATTGGATGAAAGAAAATTCGAAATTTAATTGCTACAGGCGACAGATTCGCTGAGCATTTTCAGGGTAATTTAAATTAGATTTGATGTCATTCTGACAATGTTTAAATTTTAACCCACTTTCACCTAAACGAACTGGGAACCTGGGTAAATTTTGCGATGTCTGAAATCGCAACAAGCATTAGAGTAAATTATTTAAAAAAACATGAGCGGTGTTATAACACCTGGTCGGGCTATCTGGGTTAACTCATCAAAAGTCAAACATAGAACCCTGTAACATTGAGCCAGCAAGATTTCAAAATAGAAAAACGTATTACTTACCTCACTTTGATAGAAGGAAAAAAACACGGAATTTATGAGGCTTTATTATATTACTAGAAAGTGCCCGCACCATCGTGTGCGTATTTTTTCATTTACCATACTCGGGTAAAAAATATCCTATAACCTATACCTATACCTTTGGGTCCAGCTGTCCCTGTACCAAAAATAGTTAAAATTTATCCAGCCGCTTCGGCGCCATGAGAGGACAATAAAATCATGGCGCCGCGTGCCCATACAAAACAAAAGCCGATTCTGCATCGCGCTATTAAGATTTTTCCTGAAATCCTGACAATCTAGAATACATACAAAATGGGATACCGGGCACACGAACAAAGTAAGCAACAGTAGTCCACTATTTGTACCTTTACTTTTGTATTCTGTGCAATAAAGTTAATATAAATAAATAAATAATCCATAAAGTCCCATAAATAATTATGTTTAAGTAAGTGGGTGTACAACTCTTTGGATTCATTACCTACGTTATTTTAATCCAAACAAATTCTGTTGACGGACCAGTTCTCGCCGCGAAGCACGTTTCGTAATCCCGTATAAGCCGTACACTTCATTTATTTTTTAATTTTCCGCAGGATTAACACACCTGATCTCGACATTCTTCCTATTTATTTTTATATTTTTTCATAACATGAGCGTAACTAGTTTTCCGTTGATAGATAAATCAATATTTTATTATACTACCTAAATACAGGAAGTGTATTATGCTCGTAATGTATTATAGCTAATTTTATTAGATACTTGCTATTGAATCTCGTTATTCTCGTTAGAATGGAACTCTCTTAAGTGTTTGTAATTTGCGGACCATAATATGCAGTTCCTCCGAAAACTGTATTCCTACTCAATAAATACGTTGATGATGAGGACTTTGACGTTAAATGAAGGTTTATTCGCTGGTTCGGCTCACTACTCGTACAGTATGAAATCCCAGCCAGCATGCGTATCGTGGTATTTGATTTTTCGGTACCCGTACATATCGTCCTTTATTACTTTTCGTGTAGATCTGTCTGCTTTGCCTTGGACACGACGCGCAATGCAAATATTTATTTGTTTATGCGACTACACGAAAGCTAAAAAGGTTTTTACATTATGCAATAAGTTTCTGTCAAAAATTCAATTTTTGTTACAAGCTTTTATAGCCAACTGTACTTTTCTTTGAACATCCATCAATTGCTCACAGTGACGATTCTAAAGAGTCCAAACTCGATATAATTGCTTTATTTATTACGGAGTTCCTATGGCCACCTTCCAGCTCCATCATCAGATCACGTCATCATAATATTGCATTGTCACGCGATTTGCATATTCGTGCAAAATTTCAGCTCAAATCGGAAACCGGAAAGTGGGTCAAATTTAACTTTCGAAATTCCATTACAACGACAGGTGGAAGTAAATAAAAGCTTGTAATAAAAAAATATGATACACCATGGCATATTCCATTGCCTGTATGAATTATATTCAATTAAATGTGAACGGCTTTAATAACTTCTTTTGGGAAAAAGATAATAGTGAACATAGTCAGCTCATGATCATCTTACTTCCCTTCGCTATACTCCGATTCAAAGCATCCTATAACAATCATTGCATGTCTACTAGCTGTTTGACTAACTATAACAACAAAATAGGTGGTAACAAAACCTTTTCATAATGTAGTTACAGTAATGCGTTATATGAGTCAATTTCAAAATACATGTACATGGTTAAAGGCTTAATAATTAAAAACAAAATTACGATCGCTTCTTTTGTGTTACGAAAGTTACTCATACAATAGTTATTTGTTATACAAGGGGGGAAAGTTGTATTTTACCCGCGAGTGTTTATTTGAAACACGAGCTAGCGAAAGGATCCTATGATTGACCACGAGCGAAGCGAGTGGTTCAAAATAGAATCCTGAGCGTAGCGAGTGTTTCAATACACGAGACGTAAAATAACTTTTCGCCCGAGTATAACACAAAACTTTTCACCTCACTACAGCGAGGAAAAAAGAATAAGGGTTTGTACTATATCTTTGAAAAATAACTGCAATAATCAACCAATTTGCCATTTATTAAAACTAAGGTCTAATTAGCTTTCATGTAGGTATTTTAAACGGGATTTTTCAGAAAATAAGCTCATGTCAAATTTTACTTTAGCTGCGTTGAAACGTCAAAACTCTTTCTCCACATGTGGATAAAATGCGATTTTCTCAATAGATATCAAACAAACAAACTGGGCTTTCCGAGCTAGTGAGGTGAAAAATATATGGGTAACTATCGTAACACAATGAAATCAATTAAGTTTTGTTTTAATTAAAGACCTTAACTATGTACATGTATTTTGAAAATGACTCATATGTATACACATACGTGTACTGTAAAGGTAACAGGAAATTTTTACCCTTATTGTCATTGTGATACGAGCGAAAAGTTACGAATTTTAAATTTCCTTGACTGGTTTAGGTGAACATAAAAAGAAAAATATAAAATAGATTTGTGGGAAGAGGACAAGTTAAACTATAGTACTCTGTACGAAACTCATGATTGTTGCGAACTTAGTCATTTTGATTCGGTTTTACTGATGTAATTTACACATTCGAAGTATTTTTCAAGGTTGGCATTTAGTTCATAACCTCTTATCTGTGGTCGACCCGATGATGGCCTCACCCCGCATCTGTGGGAGACCCGATTTTGGTCTCTTACATTTGTGGCGAAATGAATCAATTGAATTACTCGACATTAGAATGCTTGTCCGTGGGACGACCAAAATCGGGTTCACAGATGCGCAAAAGTGGCCATGTTTATCCTCCACAGATGAGAGGATAAATAAGAATTTTCTTTAAATCGTCTTCTAAGATTTGCTTATAAATACAGTGTGATCATGATCAATCCAAATGGGCCAGTAGGGAATTCAACCATTCAAGTTTATATGTTGTATTGTCTTAGTTGCTGATTTGATGATGATATTATTAAGACGAAAATGGATTTACAAAATATAGCAATATAAATTTATGCATGCTTACAAATGCAGGTCAAGTGCCTATATTAATGTCATTTAATTACTTTTTTATTTAATTTTAGCAAATTCCAAGTACAAGATCATTTCTGGGAAATTAGTTGCATTTGCTACGAGTTTAATTTCGAGTTTAAAATAAACATATATTAACTATGTATACGTTTATTATAATAATTATATTGTTTAATTTGTACATAAATATGTACCGACGCTGTATTACGTACATATAATCCAATATAATAAAGTGAGTAGGTAAAGTACAATTTAGGTAATTGATAATACGTCATACTACTAAATTTAGAATGTCCACAAATTGTTTCGTACTTTGCCGCACACACGTGGATTTATAATTAGTCCACCGCCTGTGAGTAGGTCGCAATCGCAAATCATCTGGGCTTTTATCAAAACGATATTTATTTAAAAAAATATTAACGAGGTAGAATCGAATTAATATACCAATTAGGATTTAAACCGAGCTGTTATCCTTACGCAAACTATACAATTTTGTTCATAATACTACGAATTTCGTTATTTACGAGACGAATGTTGTAAAAAATTTAAATGACGGCTCAGATATCTTTTGTAAATTTTTAGAGCTCCGTAGTCAACTATATTAGGAACCCTTATAGTTTCGCCATGTCCGTCTGTCTGTATGTCCGTCCGCGGCTTAGCTCCGTGATCATTAGTACTATTAGAAAGCTTAAATTTGGTATATATTACGCCGACAAAACGGTAAACTTCTTTTCGCGTAGGTACCTCCCGTACACCTAAATTGGGGGTGTTTTTTTTTTTCGTTCCAACACTAATGTGTCTTAAAAATAATAGGGGTCTTCAATCATCATTTTTTGATAGTCAGCACTTTTCTAAATATTCGCTTTAGAAATCCAAAAAAGAGCCCCCCTCCCCTTTAACTTTTCAACCACGGGTCAAAACATTATGGAAAAAAACATAAAAATGAAGCCTTATAAGCACTTCCAATTAAAACTATATTAAATAAAATCGGTCGAGCCGTTTTTGAGTTATCGCAAAATTTCATAATTTTCTTTAAAATGACTTAAGTGCCACATATTAGTTAAGTGCCATACTGTATTAAATCATTTCGCTCAATCTGGCGCGTATAATCGATAACTTCCAGAAGGTAATAAGTAATTACAGTTACTTTGGCGTTTACGACCTTTTTAAAGAGTTTGAAATCTTTCTCGTAATTTAAATAAAGTCTATTGTGATGTATGGGCAACTACGGAAACCTACACTGAGCGTGACCCGACAAGCTCTTGGCCGGTTTTGTTATAACAAGCTTTTATTTCTGACTTTATGACTTGTAGGTACCTATCACAGACCATAAGCTATAGACAAATCGAACAAGTTCAAACTTAATTGTGTTATGTTCATACATCGGGGATTTCAGAGCGGGAACGATTTGAAAAAGAGTAGAGATAAACAGATACGTTAGTCTGAGAAAATATCATATTATGCCTAATGAATAACTACCTCTCTGCGAATTGTATACACTCTATGAGACAGTTTTATTTTAATTCATGTAGTACTTTAGCTTTATTACCAAGCCTCGGTAGATAACAATAAAAATAACTTTAATTAAATACCTGCACTAAATTTAGTAGTTGACATGATTTTCTGAATAAACTATAAATATTTTTCCATAATTGGAATTGTTAATCTGCGGCGTCTTGCTGTAAATATCCATTTCAATGAACTGACCGATCTTTCCACGTCGACAGTTGTAATAGGTGCATATTTAAACTTTTTGAAGGAATCAATTGATGCACGAGAAGTTTGCGATTGGAGTTATATTTTCTTTGCCTTTTAACAATTTATATTTAATTTTTAGCGTGCTAATATGGCTACTATGACATTAGCTATTTGCCGACCGACACCATCCGTGGTTTCGTCAACACTGCCGTAAATATATTATTTTTTAAGCTCATTTCGTATTGTATTCATTTTTTCATCGTAAACTTTACTCAAATGAACTGAAGAACTTTTTTACAGTTTTTCCAAATTTACTGGTATAGTTGCCGGCAAACTTTTTTAACAAAGATGCCGGATCTGCACATGTCACACAAATCATTCACATTTGTACGTAAATCAGCTACTGCGCAGTCAAAATTAATATCGGATTGGTTACCTGCGTCCATGGTAAGTATATTAATATTACAGCCCACAAAAAAATTCACGAGCTCACTATTGAAATCATATTTTATACTTGTGTGTTTATTGGACGCAACATGTCGCGTCGCGTTACACCAAATTTCGTTTGAGCGAAGCTAACATTGCATTTGGTGCAAAAAATAAAGAATCTTGAACCTCTGTCTGGATTATTTTCTATCCATCACGAACGCACAAACTCGTAACGAGCTTTTTTTCTTGGAGGCATATTTGTATTGATTATTATGTATTTTTAAAATTCGATTGCATTGTAAATTATCTATTAGGGTACGGTATGACAATAAGTGCCTAATATAATGTCAATATTGATATAAATGAGTAGGGACTTAACTGAAGAGGTTGATAATGACTGACCATTATAACATGTGTACCTATATGAATGATTATTATTTTATATTTTTCAATTAATTATTCATGACGTAGAAACCTGCTAGAGTACATTCTGTTTTTTAAGTCAATACCTACTCTTTGGCTAATGTCAAACGTTCCCGCTCTGAAAACCCGAGGTCAAAGAAACTATTGTAACAACATAACTTATGTTGTTACAATAGTTTCTTTGACCTCCTCCATGCTCCGTAATCTTGCTATCGTCACATATTTTTTTTTACAAATCTCTTTGCATTCTGTGTGGGTGTTTAAATGTGGGTGCCGATGCGCGCGTGTTGGCGAGACTTACCTTTCTATGAAGCTGCCTATATACCTACTGTTTATACTATAGCGTGCAACATTCGAGGCAATATCAAACTTGCTTCAAATAGCCCTGTTGATTCATCAGCTGAATGCGCTCGATGACTGAAGCGGTTCAGAGACGGGCCTTTCAACCTGTTCGGCTAACTAGATTAATCCAGGCCGTAGATACGGAAGCAGATACTCTAATAAATAAACTTCCATTACGGACTGCCACTGTATCCATACCTAATGTGCTCCACAAAACCTGACATTTTACACTTGGTATTTCGATGAATATAAATAATACAATTCTGAATATAGCAGTAGCACCCAAACGTAGTTAACTATGCAATTAAAAAAGCATTAACTACTTAAACTGTATGTAAAGTATATTCACGTTACCTTTTAGAAAACAGTCTCGGGGTCAAATAAAGTTAATGTCCTAGACAATAGTATCCTAACTTATTTCTGTTTTTTTTTTATAATTTAATTCAGTAAATTAGTGAAAAACGTCGTTTGGTTAATTTGCCTATCGATATCTAAAAATACATAAATTTTAAAATTTTGTTGCTTTCTACATTCAGACCACAACGTTATATAATGGCTAATGTTATTGGTACTAATTGCCGTTGACGCAATATTAGATTTAGTATGTATTAACATTGTTTTTTTTTTCATACTAGAGAATTGCATAAACTACAAATATTAAGTATTGGCCACTTAATATTTGTAGTTTATGCAACTGTTACGTAATGAGTGATGAGAGGTCTAAAAACACGTGTGCGGATTTATTTAACGAGCCGCAGTTCAGTTTCATAAATCTAGTGTTCAAGGCCTAATTGAGTCATTTCATTTTCAAAATACATGTACGTAGTTAAGAGCTTTAATTAAAACAAAACTTAATTGATTCCATTGTGTTACGATAGTTACCCATATATTTTGTATGAGTAACTTTCGTCACACAAAAGAAGCGATCGTAATTTTGTTTTTATTAAGCCTTTAACTATGTACTCGTAAGCACATGTATTTTGAAAAAACTATAATTGAAAATGATTCAATTATGTACGGTTTAGCGTACACTATTTAATCTACACACATCGATTATCATAGATTTTCCTTTCTGTAGATATGAAGTAGGTACTACCAGTTCCTCCTTCAATTAATTAAGCAGCGACGGCGGCGCCCCGGGGTCACCATAACATCATCATATACATCGAAATGTTATGAAATAATATCGTCGATATTGTTTATGTAGATATGAAGTACTCAGTACTACCAGTAAACCCTGGAATGAATCAAGCGGCGGCGGTGGCGGCACGCGCGGTGTCGCCATGTCATTTATTTTATGAAATAATATCACCGATTTTCTACCTCCATGTTACACCGTCATCGCTGCATAGTAATGTAAGTCTTTGATTATAGTATCTGAAAGTAGTTTATGTGAATGTGTTCGGCATTATGTCCAACTTAACGTAAATCATCAAAAACATCCGGTGTAGTAAATGTTGAGGTACATGTAAAACATTGATGAAATAATATTTTTCTACTCCAGTACTTTCTTCTGTCATTTATATAGTTACTAACTCTAATATAAAGACATAAATTATGAAAGTCTGTAAAAGTCTATACTCTACTGCTCAAAAACACACTGCTAACCGATGTTATAATGTCGCCAAAAAACCATCACTTAGTACCTCAGATTACATGATGAACAGATGCATTCACACAATATGCAAATTAAAAAAAAACTTTTGTACTAAGGCATTGCTGCCAACTTAAAAAAAAAGTTTTATCTTCAGTGCATGGATGTTTAGTATAGTGAACGTATACCTTTATGTATAAGTTAATATTTTTTTGACAGATGGATGTCAATAAAAAAAAAGTTTATCAGAGACAATTTTTCTTTTTAATTTTGTTGATTCCGAGCGGGAACATGTAATTATTTTCTTTGTTGTTTATTTGCATTTTATTTATGAAATGTCGAGGCGTAGAAAAAGTATTGTATGCAACGTTGTATAAGTAGGTCAAAAAACGCTCGTGGCATCTTTCTTACGATGTTCGCTGCGCTCACATCGTAACCCATGCCACTCGCGTTTTTTGCCCCCTCTTATACAACGGTTGCATAAAATACTATATTATATCGCTCACTGAGAACCAAAACGTCACTAAACAAAAAACACGTTTTTTGGGTATAGAGGTTTGAAATTTTTAAAAACTACAAACGTTTATAATTGCTATATTTTGTAATATAATTAATGGTTTTTTATTGTTCTTGTTAGCTATGTGACCTGGCTTGTCACTTGTGACAAAAAACCTATTTTTTTTTATTAATTACATAGATATTAAAGTTAAAAAAAAGTTATGTCATATTTCCAGTTATTTTCGCTTCATGACGCTATTCCAGATACGATATTAAGCAATACCGTCATTAAGAATAAAGTGTCACTTTTCACCTTACAAAATGTTAACAAAATGTTTAAACAAAAGAGTCACTAGAAGAGGTTTGAAATTTTTAAAAACTACAAACGTTTATAATTGCTATATTTAGTAAAATAATTAATGTTTTTTTATGGTTCTTGTTAGCTATGTGACCTGGCTTATCACTTGTGACAAAAAACCTATTTTTTTTTATTAATTACATAGATATTAAAGTAAAAAAAAAGTTATGTCACTTTTCCAGTTCTTTTCGCTTAGTGACGCTATTCCAGATACGATATTAAGCAATACCGTCATTAAGAATAAAGTGTCACTTTTCACCTTACAAAATGTTAACAAAATGTTTAATCAAAAGAGTCACTAAAGCAAAAAATATACTATGGCTTGAAATTAAATCTTAATATTCCTGCTACATGAAAAGTCAAAACTGACATGTTTCGGATAATACCTACGTTTTTCCTGTAAAAAAATTAAGTACTTTACCGCATACTTTAATGTCAAACCGTCCTTAGCCCAAAAATGACGATGTTCTGTACAGAATAATCCTTGAACTCGGTCGGCATCCTTGGCACTAATGCGAAAGTGACAGTGTTCCAGTGACGCTCGCGTTCATCACCGCTATTTGCCATAGTGACATTAGCGCCATCTCGCGCTTAATAATTGCCCTAGAGCGATCGGAGTTTTTGTATTGTATTCTTTACCATCAGATTGGCTAGATGGGGCTGACAGCCCAAAAACTAAATTTTTCGGATAGTGACATTTTGGATCTCAGTGAGCGATATGTACTCAACTGCATCGAAACGTATGTTTAATGCAATATTTTATAAAACTTCATGGGTGGTCACCCATGAGTCGTGTATTATTTATGGCCGCTTCACTTTTGGCAGAATTTCAAATCTCCATGTGTGTAATGTAATAATTTCTAAATGCGTTGATGTTACGTAATTTGTTTCTAATTAAAAACAGTCAAACCCTTTCAGCAGTAGAAATTCTGCATACGCATACGGCCTGTTGCGTCACCAAAATAAACCGGCGTGGTCTTTTGGCAAAGTTACAAAAACTAAACAATATTCAAAGACTTCACGAGCATTTATAATCGCGTTTAGTGTCAGTTTGCCAATTCCCATAGAAACTAACTTCCCTAGGATATTTTTCTACAATATTTCTTTTTCGTTTTGGCAGCTTATATTCTATAGTCTTTCGTAACCTACGATTGTTTACAAAACATATGGATTTACTTAAATTATGTTTTCTTTTGAACCGCATTTTACGTACTTAAATTAAATATAATATACACATATCATCATCATAAGCCTTTACATCTTTATCAGATGATTTTATGCAGCGTTTTTGTGATGAATATACATGTGTACACGCACTACTGGCTCAGTTTCATTCGTCGATAGGGCCCGCATGCGGGGTGCGGTAGATTTCCATAATGCGTGTCATTATGAGTTTCACTGGTCGTTATACCGTCTGCGGGAGTCCCCGCATGCCGTTTATCGAACGAGTTATCGACCAATGAAACTGAGCCAGAGTTGTGCAAGGTAGCGGAAGAGTCCAATGATGTATAGCGAAAATGGAAATGCAATTATTGCTTGTTTTATAGGTAAAATTCTATCTCCTCTTTGCCCAATTCCAGCAAAGCTGTGCTGATTTGCTGATATTGGCGGATCTATTGCACGCACGACGGCGCGTAGCTCCCTCACACGCCAAGTTGAAGCGCATCTTCAATCCAAAATTGTTTCATGAAAACGCGGCCTTGAGACAGGCGCAGGCTGAAAGCAAAAAATAATAATAATCGGACCTTAATTATTTGTGGAAATAATAAAATCATAACTAGAATTCCCAGGCAAAAGGTGATATTCTGGAACCAAGTGAGAAGAACTGTTAATCGCTCAGAAATTATTTGTAGGTAGGTGAAAAGAAGTGCCGTTGACTCACTTTTTTATTTCGGTTTTCTATTAGTCTCGTGTACCTCCAGGAACCACGAACTGTGGGCCTATGATGGTTGATTTTATTTTCCGTCACGTTTTTAACCCCCGACCAAAAAAGAGGGGTGTTATAAGTTTAACATGTGTATCTGTGTATCTGTGTATCTGTGTGTCTGTCTGTGGCATCGTAGCGCCCAAGCGGATGGACCAATTTAAGTGCGGTTTTTTTTAATCGAAAGACTTTTCCGTCGAGATGGTTCTTAGCTATGTTTGGTGGAAATAGGACCAGTAGTTTCCAAGATATTCAGCTTTAATTGGAACAAGTGACGAGATCTCAGCCAGTAATGAAGTCAATAATTCGAAATATTGGCTAAATGTTAAGTTTTACTAGCATTTTCTATATGACTCACTAATTGAGGGTCTCATGATGACCAGGTAGTTGTGAATGGATCTCAGCCAATATTGAAGCTAAGGATTCCAAATTTGGGTTATATGTTAAGTTGTATTAGCATTTTCTATATCACTCAATAAATGAAGGTCTCATGATGACCAGCTAGTTGTTAATGGATCTCAGCCAATATTGAAGCCAATAATTCAAAATTTTGGATTAAATGATAAGTTTTATTAGCATTTTCTATATCACTCAATAAATGAAGGTCTCATGATGACCAGCTAGTTGTTAATGGATCTCAGCCAATATTGAAGCCAAGAATTCAAAATTTTGGATAAATGATAAGTTTTATTAGCATTTTCTATATCACTCAATAAATGAAGGTCTCATGATGACCAGCTAGTTGTTAATGGATTTCAGCCAATATTGAAGCCAAGGATGCCAAAGTTTTGGTTAAATGTTAAGTATTATCAGCATTTTCTATATCACTCAATAAATGAAGGTCTCATGATGACCAGCTAGTTGAGAATGGATCTAGGCCAAGAATTTCTAATGTTGGTTAAATGTTAAGTTTTATTAGCGTAATCAACAGATTAATAAATTTTTGACAGTACAATAATTTGGTACCTTGGAGCTGAAGATGGCCGTAGGTACTCCTAAACGGCACAAGATAAACCCATGGTGTTTGGGCTCGTCTGATTGTTCTTGATGAGCAATTAACATTTGTGTAAGAGAGTACAGTCAATAATAAAACCGAGTCTCGCAAAAACTTTTTTGACAAAAAAAACTCATTATAATTTCTGTCACAGTACTGGGTCACTATTTTTAAGTTTCGGAATTCTGCTAAAGCTGAATTGTTATTAGGACTATTGAACAGGTTCCTTTGATTGAGGTCACAAATAGCAACACCCTGCAAGATTTTACCGCGACTAAATGACACGTAGTTTTAGCAAAAGTACTCTTGCCTAAGTGAATAACAGCTTTTGAGGATTTTGTAGTTTGTGTCAGTCTGTCCACAGCTTAGCTCAGAGACATAGTGGTTGAATACATTTTTAAAAACAATTTTTTGTGTACCTTACCTACACGTAACAAAAGTAGGGTATCTCAAAACTAAGTCAAGTTACCTACCACCAACTGCAATTTTTATGGAGCTAAGTAAGCCACCCGTACCTACTATTTGGATCCTGTGGAATAGCAACCTGGTTCTGTTTTAGGCCATAAGAAGCAGGTTCTTGCGACTCATGCAGTGCATTTAAAGTATATATTTTGATTGTTTTGTCTAATAACTTCGCCATTTTGCCATTATAAGCATTAACTAGTCTGACTTTAACGATATTTTCCCAGAATGTTGCTTAAGGCTATTGAAATCAAAATATATCCTAACTTCAATCTTAGAGAAGACGGCATTCATTACCACTGGCTTGGGATCCTGTTGTTATCTACATAATTATAGTCAAGGATCAAGCTCGACGAAAGATTGGAAACCCTGGACCTTAAACGGTGTAAAACAAAAATAGTGTCAAAAGAAGAAAATTCCGGGACGAAACTTCTGTTTGTTTAAAAAATATATAATAAAAATAAAATTTAAAATTTAAAAAACCCCCGACATTACAACCAATAAAAAGAAAGAAATAAAATCTACGAAATGTACCTATACAATGAACAGTAGAAAAAGAATCCAAGCTTCGTTGCGTCGGGGGACCGCTAAGTAAATGAAATGCAATGTACTGAAAATCGTAAAGTGGGAAGCCCAAATGCATACTTGCAATTTTGCGTTGAAAAATATATTTCATTTCATTTCGGTCCCCCGAACGCAACGAAGCTTGGATTCTTTTTCTACTGTTCATTGTATAGGCACATTTCGTAGATTTTATTTATTTCTTTTTATTGGTTGTCATGTCGGGGGTTTTTTAAATTATAAATTTTATTTTTTGACAAAATGCGAGTTAGAATGACAGATGCTTTGTCACTTATTTTATCACGTAATTAACGCAACTATTTACAACCTTAAACGCCTTGACAACCTTAAACCATATCGCAAAGCAGTCGAATCACTAGAATCCTGATTCTTTCTACGATGTACAGATGAAACAAACTGCTAGTATAGTTTTATTGCCGCATCAACTTGGTTTACGGCTTTAAACTACGTAGCACCTTTTTTATGCGAAAGCATTACATAAATCGTATCAAATTTTTCTCGGTTAAAACTGGGTTCAAGATATTTGTGTTTGTTTGTAGTGTTCTTCTACTTCCGAAATAAAAACTGAGGCTGAAGAGGTGTAAAATGGACCAATACCATTTTTAAAATTGAAATGCGCTACTTATGGGCTTTATTAAAACGCAGCCTGATTGGTTCAGTGGACAGACAGCCTAAACCCATTAAAATTAATCACAATAAGATTATACAATTAGCAAGTCTCTCGAGGTGCCCAGGATGCACTTAGATAACATTTTCTGAAAATAAACATCATTGCAGGACATAGGGATATAAATTTGTAGAGACGAGGTTTGCCGCGTGATATATTTACCTTATCACGAAGCAAAATTTAGTGTTGAAAACGCCCCTATAATTTAAGTATATATTATGTAGGCAGCGAAGTAAAATGGCACCATTGTATTGCACACCAGTCTTCACGTTTGAGTGTAGGTACAATACTATAATAGCTCATCTAGGAAGCTTTCCTTTAATAGACTATTATACAGCGGTTGTTACCGCTCTCCACAGCGTTTCTGTATAATATAAAGTTTCAAGAAAGGAAGTAAGCAAAGAGAACTGATTGGCTTGAGATTGGATTGTGTTTATTTATCTTATCTGGCACGTATTTAAAAGGGAAAATTATAACATTTATACTCAATTTTTGATAAGGTGTGATTTTTTACGTACATCTTTAAATAAAGTATTTAAAGTTTGTTTTAAAATTGTATGAAACATCCATCCTAACGAATAGAGAACTTCTTATTTCTCGAAGTCTTTCTTTTTCTTTTTCTTTCGTTCTTGAAGAAAAATTTATGATTTGTGTACTTACTCGTATGTCAAGTACCACAAACTGCTAACTTGCTCTACAGCGACTTTCCGAACTTTGAAAATAAGTAATAGTTGTTACCCACGAAACAGACTGGCCCTAACAAGGGTTCCCAGTTCCGATGTAAGATTGGGACCCGACCAGCCGACCCGCCGCACAACTTACACTCCATTGTGTAAGGAAACTTGGAGATTCTTAATGTTACTAACACGACACAACGCAAGTTTTGATCAATGTGGAGGTCCCTCAAAAAACTTTGAATTAGATTACCAATGTGAATACAATCCAGTTCAACTAATTCTACAAAATTCTCATAAGTTTTGATTCAATTGATTGCCTCTAATCGAGGCTATGCCAGCCATAAACCTTGCTACCGTCTATTTTCATAACAACTGTAAACAATGCTGTTGGTATTATGTAACAGTCTTGTTAACCTCGACTTATGTCGATTTCACGTGAATGCAATGCAACTACATACATATCAGACGAATGGGTTATAGGTTATGGGTTATGGGTTACAACAGTTTCAAAAGAGCAAATTGCTCTATGTAGCATAACAGATCATCACTTGAGATGAAAATAAATCAAGATGGATGTAAAAGCCGCGAGTAATGTTACGTACATATAAAGACTTATCCGCATTAAATATCTAAGGATACCGTGATTTACCAGCTCTACCAATGAAACTCTTCATGTGGAGGTATCCTTACTAGACAAATTTGAATACTGTTCCAAATCGAAGCGTAAGATTTTATTGACATCCTAATAATAATTTCCCTAAAACTAAAATCATACATTTTGATGCAAATATTTCATAAAAGCTTCCGCAAATAAAATATATCAAAATAATTATTCAAATATTTTATAGTGATCATTAAAGCTACTTTTATTCTCATTCTCAAAAAAAATGGGACAAAGGCTAGGAGGATGATGATTAAAGCTACTTTTATTGTTATTGGTCATTCGAATAAACTTATCTTTGACACCACTATGCGCGCAAAACATCTATTAACCTACAGACTGAGGATCCAGAACCTTTTTTTTTGACATAGGGAAAACCGGTTTTAAGCTGGTGTTGAATACTGACGTAGGTAGTACTTTCATTATTAGACGTCCGAATAATGGAAGTGATGCTGCTGCAAACAAACTACCCCCCCATATCCTATCTATACACATAATTATCGTCGGTTGGTATAAGTAAAATGTAAAATATAGTTAGTTACTTGATACGGTTACTCGGCTGCCGACTCGCCGGCCGATCGCGACCCCACGTAATTAATCTGTCAATCTAGTGGTAGACATTTTTTTATTCATATCTTCGGTTTGCGACAGTGTCTAGTACTTTTATTTATGAAATATCTCAACAAAACAACGACAGTATGTTAGCGGACGCTAGTATTCTGCAGTGTATAAATGTTTCTTTAAATTAGCTTTCCGAATTAAGATGGCAGAATATTTTGGCCTTTTATGGAAGCAGGCTGGTTTGTTAATTTTACTCCGCGTTGCTTCTATGACCAATAGAGTAATAGAGTAATATTAAAGTGAATAGGATCAAGATGACAATTACGACTATAATAAGAAATCACTTTGGCGTGTGGCAATATTGTAAATCATATTTTCTTTTTTCAGATCACTGAATCGCTAAAGCGACTCCGCGCTGGCAAGAAACAGTCTCGTTTCGCCGAGGACATCGATTTCGAAAATTCCGTGTCAAATCTGGAAAACCGGATGAGAATCTCGGATAAAATTTTGGAGACGGTCGGCATCGGGCACGCCGAGGTGAGCGGCGCGAGGCGTGCTTTACAGGAGAACGAGGAGCGCACAGAGAAACGCATCGCCCGCAGACTAAATGAGGAGAATTCGCTGACGAAGTGGACGGCTTTGAAGTCAGACGACGAGAGCGCGGCGGCTCAGAGAGCAAAAGTCAGCCGTGCGCGTCTTTCCGATCTGGAAGACGAGATGTCCGCGTTGACAGAGCGCAGCGAGGCGCGCGAGAAGCGTGCGGCGCGCCTGCGCGCACTCGTCGCCGATTCCGACGTCTCTGACTCCGCCGTCGCTTCCACCAAGATCACCATCAGGGAACAGCGGGAAAAGAAACAAGTCACCTTCTAAACTAACTCCTTATGTAACCATCTTTAACCTACTGGCACTCTAAACGCGTTTAGATCACTGTCGAGTACGTTAACATATTGTTATATGTATTGTTTGAGGTAGAAGAGTTGGCTAGAAAGTACGCTCCTGCATTTTCTCTGTACAACTGCGAGTTAATGATAATTTTATACTTGTTGGATAGAATAAAGCGCTACGTATTTCCCCGTTTTATTTATTGTTTTTTACGGAAATAAATAATCATTGTTGTGAATTGTGTTCCTTTATTTTATCAATTACGGCTATAATAATAATAAATAATAGTAAAAAATATAACGGGGTCATCCTATCATGAAATCATGCACGAATCTTTCAGTCATGAAATACCTACCTACAGTCACATTGTTTGTTGAAGGTATTATTTCAAAAGTAATAGGCACACCATTTACTACAAACTTCAATTATTTAACAAACCACGATTATCTAAAGGCCTATTTAATTTGCGTTAGTGACCCCTGAAATGTAAAGAGAAAAGAACGTTCGGGAACGTTTAGTTCACATCCATCTGGACAAATGTCACGTATCTCCACGAGAGTTGAGGTGAAAGATTACATACTCTCTACATAAAGTGGGTATTGCTAAAAAAGTAGTCGATGAATGGGATGAATGCGGGACGCTCTCATTACAGAAAACAGTACTGTGTGTGGTTTTGTACCTCATTATCGTCCGTCATAAAAGAGAAGGATGCTTCATAGATAAGGTGTCATTTAGATGGATTATCATATCTAAGGCCTTTGCCAAGAAATGGCATTTATCTGGCATTTGTTCGCATCTCAAGGAGTCGGCTAAAAGGTAAAAAAATAACCCCAATTTCCATATCTCGCTCACTGAGAACCAAAACGTCAGTATCCGAAAAATTTTGTTTTTGGGCTGTCAGCCCCATCTAGCCAATCTGATGGTAAAGAATACAATACAAAAACTCCGATCGCTCTAGCGCAATTATTAAGCGCGAGATGGCGCTAATGTCACTATGGCAAATAGCGGTGATGAACGCGAGCGTCACTGGAACACTGTCACTTTCGCATTAGTGCCAAGGATGCCGACCGAGTTCAAGGATTATTCTGTACAGAACATCGTCATTTTTTGTCTAAGGACGGTTTGACATTAAAGTATGCGGTAAAGTACTTAATTTTTTTACAGGAAAAACGTATCTATCCGAAACATGTCAGTTTTGACTTTTCATGTAGCAGGAATATTAAGATTTAATTTCAAGCCATAGTATATTTTTTGCTTTAGTGACTCTTTTGATCAAACATTTTGTTAACATTTTGCAAGGTGAAAAGTGACACTTTATTCTTAATGACGGTATTGCTTAATATCGTATCTGGAATAGCGTCATTAAGCGAAAATAACTGGAAAAGTGACATAACTTTTTTTTTACTTTGGTATCTATGTAATTAATAAAAAAAAATAGGTTTTTTGTCACAAGTGACAAGTCAGGTCACATAGCTAACAAGAACCATAAAAAACCATTAATTATATTACTAAATAGAGCAATTATAAACGTTTGTAGTTTTTAAAAATTTCAAATCTCTTCTAGTGACTCTTTTGTTTAAACATTTTGTTAACATTTTGTAAGGTGAAAAGTGACACTTTATTCTTAATGACGGTATTGCTTAATATCGTATCTGGAATAGCGTCATTAAGCGAAAATAACTGGAAAAGTGACATAACTTTTTTTAACTTTAATATCTATGTAATTAATAAAAAAAAAATAGGTTTTTTGTCACAAGTGACAAGCCAGGTCACATAGCTAACAAGAACAATAAAAAAACATTAATTATATTACAAAATATAGCAATTATAAACGTTTGTAGTTTTTAAAAATTTCAAACCTCTATACCCAAAAAACGTGTTTTTTGTTTAGTGACGTTTTGGTTCTCAGTGAGCGATCTCGCTGTCATTACATGACTTGTTGGTGTGTGCGTTATCTCATAATCACAGGAAAGTTTGACGACGCGGTTGGCGCAGTGGTTAATAAGCAACTGCCTACTGAGCCGACGGTCCCGGGTTCGAATCCCGGCAAAGGGCAAATATTTGTGTGATGAACACGAATATTTGTGCCTGGGTCATGGATGTTCTATGTATTTAAGTATTTATTTAAGTATGTATATCGTCGCCTAGAACCCATAACACAAGCCTTCTTGAGCTTAATTTGGGACTAGGTTGATTTGTGTGAGGTTGTCTGATATTTATTTATTTATTAAGTGAAATTGCCTTACCATGAGTTAACATTAAAATAAGACACCGTAAACGATTTGTATGGAGAATAAATAGAACAGCGCCCTTAGCGTTATTTTATAGAACTACAATGTGCAAAGCAGTTAAAGCCTATGTCAACCAAATTTTTGACATCATAACATACGAAGGGTCAATTTCACAATAATCGAACGCACGGGCAAAAGAGTGTCTAGACTTTATAAGTTTATAGAATACTTTTATATAGTATAGCCCCACAGGGGGCTTTACAACCCACGCCTATTTTGTTGGTACTAATTGGAGCGGAGCGAGCGAAGCGAGCGAAGCTCCCATGGATCGTCTCGAATGGACTTTGTGACAATGCGCAGATCTCAGCGAGTTCTCAACCGATTTTAGAAATGTTTTTTTCAAAATGCACAAATTAAATTTCGCTAGGTCCTACGAAGAGAAAATTTCGAAAAAAAAAAAAAAAAAAAACGCTCTAATCTATGGTGCAAGCTTAGTCGGTGGCTGACTCTGCATCGACCTAGTTTATTTTACTGGCAAAGGCAGCTTTTTGGTAACTGACGTTGAAAGTCGGTGAATGTCACTTATGTACACAAAAAAGAAACAGGACTAAAATATTCCGCAAATTTCAAGTAACTTTTGCATAATAAAGTCAAAATTATCCACAGTGATTAAAATCAAGTTTTTTAAAATAGGATTCAGTATTTATTTCGCAAGAAGAACGAAGGATTGAGCAGGATTCCGGTAAACAATGTTTTGAATTTGGTGAGTGATAAATCATTGACAAATAGAATGACGTTTAATGAAGCTGTTTGTAGCGCCACTATCCTTGGGTCGGACCGACGCTTGCTAGGTTATGTCAAGTCCTTCAAATAATACGAATCCACGAACTGACATTCCGTCGATGCCTGTATAGTTTATTCTCTAAATATGCGAGGAATTAATCACCAACCTACATTTTGAATTTATGTGTCATGATGAAGTTAATTTGGCACCAAGTTTTTCAGGTTTAGGAATGAAATATGGATCCGAATCATATGATTGATTTAAAATAGAATATATTAATGAGAGTTAAAAATACATAAAAACATTATTTATCATTCGGAGAAGATCGCAAGGCAAAAATAACTTTTGTATTGATTTGGACACAATCAATTTTGTTCTTTTTATTTGTTTACGTTTGGTAAATTCACTCATTACATTCCATCATATTATTAAAATAAAAGATAAAAAATTATGAATAGTGAAAATAAATTAACCGCATATAAAATTATTATTAAAATTGTTTGTCTGCTATTCGTAATTTTTCCGAGAAATGTTCAGTGCGAAAACTAAAGGCAGAGAATACCATAATTTTAGACTTTTTACTAGTTTTTATTTTTTAAACTCCCGTTTTGATACTTTGCCCAATTGGCTGTATTAGATGGTGAATTTTCAAACTCTTTGAAGAAATTAAAAGTGAAATACCAGTTAAATACTGTACAGCTGGCCTGCAGGCGGCTAAATTAATATAGACCCGCATTTGTATGAGACGACATATATGTACATTTTACAACTTTATACATGAACTGGAAGGAAATTTGTTTCTCGCGTGAAGTTTTATGATATCAACGCCATCTATCTCGCAACGTGAGAAATATATGGCTCCTTTGAGTATTGACTAGCGACCGTGATATTTATATCGACTGCGCTTGAATCAGTATATAAGGCACCCTCTAGATGGCGGTACTATTTTCTCGTCTAATGAATAATGCAATTTTGATTTGCTTAATAAGCCGTGATCAGCACTGCCCGCGCAAAACCGCAGGTTTCGTATACAAATAAATATATTTCGTGTATAAATTTAAATATGACAATAATTATTAATCCCGCCATTTTAATTGAGAAAAATATGATCTAATTTTTAAGTACCTATGAGAATTTAAAATAATCGGCGTCTTCCACATGTCACACGTCTTCATTTCATTTCAATCGAAATAGGCGCCTGCAGATCATATTGTGGCCCCGTGAGTGAGGCGTTTAAAACGCTCGAATAATGCTAAAATTATCAGTCTGAGGAAATGCCGCTGCCAATTTCCCCATACAAATTGAGGTTTCGTTTTCGTCTGTTTCCTCCTACAATATTTAACCAATCTTTACGGAATTTTAGAACCTGAATAGGGAGAAAATGTTCTTTGTCGGAACGTTTCGATTTTTGCGCGTATTATTATACAATATTTGTGTAGTAGGCGTCTGTTTTTGGCCAAATTTCCGCCACAAACGGCCGGCTAGTATAAACTTCTATAAGAACTTGCGCAAACATCAAAACGGTCCGATACAGAATATTTCTTTTACATTCTGTTCCTAAAATTTCGTAAAGATTAGTTAAGTTGTGGAGGAGGAAACAGACGAGAATGAAACCTCGATTTGTGTAACCCGGTTAGCTACGTTAAGTTTGGACCTCGTTTGTGTCCGAAGCCATAGTTACCAGGTGCAAACTTAACGTAAACTGACAATCTGGTAAGCTGCTGGTGGTTTTGAAAATTGCAAATAACACACTTAAAAAAATGTATTAAGAAGACGAACTCATATTATAATTTTCTTGTAACATTTATAATTTATAAGACATAAAGTATAAAATCCCCAAAAATATACCGCAGGTAGTAGACAATAGGTTAGTACAAGGCCGGCTAGTGACTAACAAATTAGAGTCGCAAAAACGAGCGCAAATATATCTACAGGGGGTATCTAGTAATTAATTACTAACCTTAATCTCTAATTATAGTAAACCTAGACAACAAGCCCACAATTATACATCTAAGTGGTGTGGTTAACATTGTTGAGAAAGAACCCGAAACAAACTCAACGAAATCCTTAGCGACATATGATTTAGCGATTTTTAAGCTCACCGTGCACTGAAGATTTTATAAACATTTTATATAAGACGATTTTATTAGATTTAAATCGGTACCTTTTAATTACATATTCAATTTTAGGGACACACATTACAGAGCTTTGTGACTGCAAAATAAAAAAGAAATCCCTATTAAACCAAGGATATCTATATTCATTGGAAACACTTTATACGATATCAAAACAAAATAAGTATTACGATGGAACTATTTACATTCCTAAATAATCGTTCCTTTGCGCGTAACTTATTGTATTGTAAGAGTGTCATATGTAACTATACAATTGACTGGTAAACTTCGACTCAGATTTCCAATTTTCACTTTAATGAAAACCTCATCAGTTTGCCGTACCTACGTCTTGACCTGTGCGTGTGTGTGTTGCTTAATAAAGAAAAAATAGATTATAGTAACGTGATCACCCTATAGATTGGCATCGGCATTAGGTCACAGCGACCAATGATTGAAGCCAAATTATTCGTCAATACAGCGCAACGTAGATACATAGGTAAATCAATCAGTGCCGGGCCAAGGGTAAAACAACGGCGCAAGTGCACCACGCGGCTCAGGTTAAGCCTTATTCACATTGGTGCACAATATTTCAGGTGCGAAGACGCTTTCATCATACAAAGTAAAATCTAAGAGAGTGCTTTATCAGACGACTGCCCCGGGCTTGGCATGCTATCGCATTCACAAAACTCAACAAATGTGATAAGCATTAAATCCGCATTTTGTACGATTAAGTTTTCAACGCTCTTAACTATTCCTTAGACTAGTGT
Organism: Apotomis turbidana; assembly: GCA_905147355.2. NCBI lineage: Eukaryota > Metazoa > Arthropoda > Insecta > Lepidoptera > Tortricidae > Apotomis > Apotomis turbidana. Next base: position 20,787,335 of record LR990280.1, read on the forward strand.
AGTGTCAACTACTTATTCGTAATCAGGGATATTACTATCTTTTTTTTGTGGGGTTTGAATTCACACAATGATATATCTATAATATACATTATCTTGAACAAGTAACAGTTTACATATTTAATATTACTTAACGTACATACTAGATGTCATTGTGAAAATTCGTTTGGCTGATATAATTAAATATGACGGCGCGCAGGCAAATATGATGCCGGTTATTAATAGTTTGATTTGATTATCCGATGTTCTGTGTAATTTAAACGGTTAATTTGATTTTAAGATTGTAAATCGTAATAGTAACTAGTGTTTTTTACATCAATGAAATAGTTGAGGGTAACTTTAGATAATGCTTGAAATAAGAGCGGGGCACCCCGAATAGGGTAGTAGGCAGGCGCCAATCGGTGACAGCTGGTCACTTGACGGATAGCTGGGCACGAGTGTGCATGCATACTAACCTATTGGCTCTCAATCGGTGTTTATCTTGTTAATCTTTCTTTATTTTGATTCCGAGTGTGTTTAAATAAAACCAGTGATTGTTATTTGTCATTAAAGTGATTTTATTTCTGTGTTTCTGGCATCTTGACTCCATAATGAGTGATACTGATGACGGACGTTCTGTCGACCGTTCTGCTGCCTTTCCCGGTGCTTCTATAAATATTATGTGCAGTAGTACCCTTACCGTGAGTTAACGTGACCTTACTCGCTAGCGACAGCGTAAACGATTTGCATGGAGAATAGTATAGCGCCCCTAACGGTTACTTTGTAGAACTACATAGTTCGGTGAATATAGACTGAAGTACTGGGGGTGACCTTACAAACGGTCCGGTAGTTTTGAATTTTTGATATGTTGTCAGATGGTTAGTGAGTGTTTAAAATTCAAAATGCACAATTCCCCTCCTTCCGCACCCGCCGCCATATTGAAAAAAAACCGGCCAAGAGCATGTCGGGCCACGCTCAGTGTAGGGTTCCGTATTTGCTCATCCTTCACAAGAGACGGTCAAAGACGGAAAGACGGGAAAAGGTCGTAAACGCCAAAGTAACTGTAATTACTTATTACCTTCTGGAAGTCAACTTACGTCCTTTTAAAGAAAATTATGAAATTTTGCGATAACTCAAAAACGGATCGACCGATTTTGTTCAATATAGTTTTCATTGATAGTACTTATAAGGCCTCATTTCCACGAATTTTTCCATATTTTAATGACCCGTGGTTGAAAAGTTAGAGGGGGGGGACACTATTTTTTTTATTTTCGGATCGAATATTTACAACACTACTGACTTTATCAAAAAGTAATGTTTAAAGACCCCTATTATTTTTAACAGACCTATTTAACGACACCCCACACACTAGGGTTGGAACGAAAAAAAAAAAACACCCCCACCTTAGTACGTGAGGTGAGTGTACGAGAGGTACCCGAAAAAAACATATTTTTTTAGTTTTTATTTTACCGTTTTGTCGGCGTGATACATACACATACTCATACCAAATTTCAGCTTTCTAGTGCTAATGATCACGGAGCTAAGCCGCGGACGGACAGACGGACAGACGGACATGGCGAAACTATAAGGGTTCCTAATTGACTACGGAACCCTAAAAACCAGCACTTTATTTACGTAATTATACGAAATTTAATTGTCTACAACATTGACTAAGCTTTTTTATAGCTAAAACGCTCCTAAACAAAGTTATAGGCCAGAAGTTTGATACATTACTGGAAATTGCGAATTTTTCATTTTTCTAAATGTGCATATCTCTGTAAATATCTATCGTTGAAACAAAATTTAAAATGTGAAATATAGTAAATTTTATTGTCTACAACATTGTCATAGCTCTTTCCTAGCTAAAATGCTCCTAAACGAAGGTATAAGCAAAAATCTGCAAAAATTGCCGGTTTTTCAATATGGCGGCGGGCGCGGAGGAGCAGCATTGTAGACAACAAATCAAAAATTCAAAACTACCGGACCGTTAGTAAGGTAAAACCCCTTTATTCATTGGATTAACAATTTACGCAGTCGCTAGCGAGTATAGTCACTGCAAACTCATGGAAAGGGTACAGTTGTAACTCTTACAAATCACACGTTAGTATATTAACGAGTTTTTAATACTAATTTTAGGGATCAGATTGGAGCCACGATGAGCCGGTCAGTGTTGCGTTTTGTGAATACGTAAGGTGGACTCGGGTTGTACTCACAGTAAGTACACGGCTCGATCCGTACTGAGCCCGTAGAATGTGTCGGCGCAGCCTGATGTCTGTATTACGCGTGCACGCGCGCGGCTTAAAGTCGCACAAATCCCTACCTGTGGGCAGGGATTATTCACGCTGGCTCAGACTTCAGTTATTGAGGTCCTGGTTGTAAACGGACCAAATGTAATTTTATTTCACTGTTTACATATTCAGGCGTGTATAGACGAATAAGGCGTTCCTGAACTATACCGGTATTTTATTTTAAATCTTAAGGATCTTGCTAAGGTTCCGTACTACAGCATCCATACTTGTGTTAGGGTTTTTACAGTGTCTCTAATGAAAAGTCAAGGCTGGTTTTAACGACAGTAAAGTCAAATTTACACTAAAGTAATTATTCAATGCTATCATGGTATTAACTTACCTAAGATTATTTATTGTATTTACTCCTAGTTACATAGTTGAAAGTCACTGTTTACTTATATTTGAGAAATGAACCACAACCATTAACTTTGTGTCTACATAGTAAGCTATTATTTAAAGAAAGATATGCGAATTTTTTTGTAGACCTACGAAAGAGAAACAATTACACAATACATTGTTTTGTTATATACCAAATCGATGAAGCAACTTATTCGACGATAGGTTTCAGACGGTACCTATGTTATTTCCAACATCTTCAACAATCATCGTCATACTTCACATTTTTTTACAAAATTAAATTATATACATTTAGCTTTCTCAAAAATTACTATATTGATAGATAAAATCCGCATAATGTTTAATGTTTTTGAGATTATCGCATACAGTATACATATAGACAAACGTGACGAGGACTGTTTTATACTTATAATTAGGTGCAGTGATCGTGATACATACATGATACCTATACCTATTATTTTATATAAATAAATAAATATAAATATCAGACAACCTCACACAAATCAACCTAGTCCCAAATTAAGCTCAAGAAGGCTTGTGTTATGGGTACTAGGCGACGATATACATACTTATGTATATAGATAAATAAATACTTAAATACATAGAACATCCATGACCCAGGCACAAATATTATATAAGATCAAATATCTATTGCTTGGATGATTATCTACCATTTTATACCTCGTAGGTATATGAGAGCGAAGGTGAGTTGATGTTGAGCGATTCTCGAAATGATTACGAGTATAGGCCCGCAGGCAGCTCTGCAAACGGGTAACCGAAAAGCTGCTCACCTCTCCCAACCACCAGTCTGTGTACGCCCTTATCTCTATTCAATGCTACGCTTTGATATTATGTTATGAGGATGCGGTTGGAGCTCGCCTGAACTGAAACCTGATGAGCACGTTATTTCAGTTAGACCGGCTCTAACTAAGTTCCAAGAAAGGACGTACCGTAAGCTATTAATATCGGAGAATACCTAATCTTGTTGTAGCCGGAACGTGAACTGAAATACACGAACCACGAATCCGAATTAATATGGCAAATCAGCTGCAAAATAGGGAATGCGACTGATGTTTAATTATAAAACATAGTGTAAATATATGAATAAAATTAGCTATAATAAATATGTCATAATACATAGAAAAAAAAAGAAAAACTAAAAAATATTTTTTGAAATATGTTTTTTTAACCTAAATTTAACAAAACAATAATTGTAAACCATGAACTTAAACGCACTTTTCAAGGTGAAAACGGCACATTAATTATTTTCTACATACAAATATTGGTACCCAGTCCACAGATGACGTCATATGCAGGTATTCCTTTAGTATGGTGCGTTTTTAGTCTTCTGCAGGAATGTTGAACTTTGACGGTCATTTCTGACTTTTAGAGTAGTCTAAGATTCGGTAATCCCATAGAGACATTTGCCAATGAAAAATATAATCGATACCGATTGACATACTTAAAAAAAATTGTGCACGCCTATTGTGTGAAATGTACATTAATAATTAATTACTCCCGATCTCAATTATACGCCCTTTTTCTACATGTTGTATGTACACATACCTTCGGTCACACTTGCCCGTAAATTATGGCATTACGTGCAGGAAAAGCAAGCGGTAAATCCTAAATTACGCCATCGGGCGGTGAGGTAGTTAGGGCTGCCATCTCTAAATTCGCCTAACCCGGAAAAGGCTTAAAAACGGATGTGGCCGAAAATAATATTATAAAAAAAAAAAAGATTTACGCTGCACGCTGTTTACGTGTTACGTTGAATGAAGCTAGTGCCTTGATTGCGTTTTGTATAGTGTCCAATTGAAGTTTCGGTTTCGGTTTCGGCTAGTTTCGGCCTAACTTCCAAAATAGAACCTTCGCAAACAAAACCAGAACCTCTACGACTTTTGACCCCTAGGATCGGCTAGCCCTTGGGTAGCTACGGCCCTGCGTCTTAGTGTACCATCTCACTACCTTACGCTATATTTCAATGATCAGGATATGCAGGTTCCAAAAAACGGAGTAGCCCTCCGGCTGTGATGAAAACTTATTGCCGATCTGACATTTTCGATTGAAGTTTATTTCTCACCGACAAAAATGCGTTGGCTTCTGTCCCAGAGAAAGGCACCAGAATAAAAAGACAACATGACAGTGACATCACGGATATCACTCAACAGGACCGACGAACAGATGGCAACGGTCACCGCAGCGTTGTTTAGAAAACACGCCAGTGCATTAGGAAGCAACTGTATTCGTTGTAATTACTGAATATTTTAAATATTATTAACATGTAGGTATTTTCATGCTTGCCAAACATAATTAAACATGCTTATACATAAATATCCGTAACAAACAAACATCAATAGTATTTTTTGAAACAAGTGCGGAAAGTATGGCATATTGAACGAGTCCCGAGCTTTGTTGCCCCTCGTCATCCCTCTCAATTCATTTTAATGCATATTATAAGCTTAAATATCAGATCAAAGCCCATTGTGATTCTGCCTCTGGTATAGATCACAAAACGCAATGAGAATGACTAATTGAACTGACGTCAGACAGTGAAGGTGAATAAAACACATCGCGATAGACTCCGCAATAAAACGTTTTAATTAATTGGGCTGCATTCTAAACTAGGGCACCTAGGGTAGGGGAAGTTTTTTTAATGTTTACTGCGTTGGGCCATGTCGAATCTATTGTCTAACTTTTGCAAAACAATTCTTATCTAACTATAATAAACGACCAAAAATAATATCTATCAAGAAAAAAAGAGGCAGTGAAAAATGTTTGAGACATGTTCAGCTCTTTCTGGCAAATTTAAAGTTAATTGTACGTTCCGAATATTTGAGAAGTATACCAGGTCCGACATACGACGGTGCCTCCACATTGACCAGTGCAGAGTGAACGTTCAAATTAGGTAATTTCAAAACTAAATTACCCTTTAGGATGTACATCATCATCATCATCTCAGCCATAGGACGTCCACTGCTGAACATAGGCCTCCCGTTTGGACTTCCATATATACCGGTTGGAAGCGACTTGCATCCAGCGCTTTCCGGCGACCTTTATAAGGTCATCTGTCCATCTTGTAGGTGGACGTCCCACGCTGCGCTTGCTTGTCCGAGGTCTCCACTCGAGCACTTTTCGGCCCCATCGGCCATCTGCTCTGCGTGCTATGTGGCCTGCCCATTGCCACTTCAACTTGCTAATCCGGTGAGCTATATCGGTCACTTTAGTTCGTCTACGGATGTTCTCATTTCTGATTCGATCACGTAGAGACACCCCGAGCATAGCCCTCTGCATTGCTCGTTGAGCGACTTTGAGCTTTGAGATGAGGCCGATCGTAAAAGACCACGTTTCGGTCGCCGTAAGTCATCACTGGTAACACACATTGGTTGAAGACTTTCGTCTTGAGGCACTGAGGTATGTCAGACGAAAAGACATTGCGTAGTTTCCCGAACGCTGCCCAGCCGAGTTGGATTCGGCGGTTGACCTCTTTCTCGAAGTTGGACCTACCTAATTGGACCACTTGTCCTAGGTAGATGTATGAGTCAACAACTTCGAGTGCCGAGTTTTCAACAGACTGGGATGGGCACAACCTTGGCATTTGACATGAGTTTCGTCTTGTTCATGTTCATTTTTAAGCCCACCCGTTGAGAAACTTGATTGAGGTCATCGAGCATCATGCTGAGTTCCTCCATCGGCTTTGCCATGACGACTACGATGTCGTCGGCAAACCGAAGGTGAGTGATTTATTCGCCATTGATGTTGATGCCAAGTCCTTGCCATTCCAGGAGCTTGAAGGCGTCTTCCATAACGGCCGTAAACAGTTTCGGGGAAATAACGTCCCCCTGTCTTACGCCTCTTCTCAATGGAATGGCCTTTGTGCTCTGCTCCTGAACTCGGACCGACATGGTGGCGTTACTATACAAACACTTCAACACTTCAATGTACCGATAGTCAATATGGCTCTGAAGCTGAAGCGACTCGAGCACCGCCCATGTTTCCACCGAATCGAAGGCTTTCTCATAGTCCACAAACGCTAAGCATAATGGCAAGTTATACTCTTCAGTCTTCTGTATAACTTGCCGCAGCGTATGTATGTGGTCTATGGTACTATAGTTTCTTCGGAAACCGGCTTGTTCGGGAGGCTGGAAGTCATCAAGTCTATGTTCGAGACGGTTCGTGATGACCCTTGAAAACAACTTATAAACATGGCTTAGAAGCGTGATGGGCCTGTAGTTCTTCAATAGGCTGTTATCACCTTTCTTGAAGAACAGTGCCACCTCGCCTCTATTCCATGCTTCAGGCGTTTTGCCCTCGGACAAGACGGAATTAAAGAACTTCTGGAGGACCTTAAGTACCGGTGTTCCACCCGCTCTCAGAAGCTCTGAGGTGATTCCGTCTTCGCCCGGCGCCTTGTTGTTCTTAAGCTGCTTCAGGGCCATCCTAATCTCGTACAGACTGATGTCCGGGATGTCTTCGGTATAATGTCGGGACAGCTTGGCTCTTGGATTGCCTACCAAGCTGTCAACGGGCTTTGCGACTGAAGTGTATAACTGACCATAGAACCTCTCTATCTCGCCTAGAACCTCTGCTTTGGTCGACGCTATGCTGTCATCTTCCCGTTTCAGCTTTGTCAGCTGGCTTTTTCAATAGACTGGTCCTTTGCGAACACTTTGGAGCCATTGTTCTGCTCAATGGTCTTTTTAACACGGTTCGTATTAAATAGCTGCAGATCATGTCGCAAGGACTTCGATATACGTCTATTAAGCTGCCTATATGACCTCGCGTCATCGGGAGACTGCAACTGTAGCGAGCGTCGTTCAGCCATGAGGTTTAAGTTTCGATCAGACAATTTCTGAGGTCTATCTTTACGGCGGGGTCTGAAAAACTTAGACCCTACCCGCGTAGACAGTTTCCACTAGCCCGTCGTTGATCTCGTCCACTGAGACAAAGTTCTCCAGACAAGCGAAGCGGTTGGAGAGCTCGAGTTGAAAGCTCTCGGGGTTTTGAATATGGGCTCGAGTAGGTCGGAGCGTTGACTTCATCAGACTGGACCTTTCCAGTTTAACATTGATATTCAGTGTGCCTCTTACGATTCGATGATCACTGCCGGTCTTTACCCTATTGGTCACAGACACATCACTGAAAATCCGTTTCTTGTCGGTCATGATGAAGTCAATCTCGTTTCTCGTGGAACCATCGGGACTTATCCAGGTCCATTTCCTGTGAGGCGGCTTCTTAGGATGTACATATCAACTTTGAAATATATATTATTACCCAACTGCGTCAGATGAAGAGTTATTTATTGTGTTATTGGAGTGTAAGTTACTTTATTACTTAGGTAAGTTCTATGGCCTTAGCGGTTCTATAGATTGTATCGTGTGAGGTGTCAAATTTGTCCTTAATTGTGGAAGTGACATAGGTTAATATAAATACCTATATATAACCTTTGTCGCTTTTGTTTTTAATATATTTTTTTGATTTGTATGAACCAGATATTTTTCGTTAAAAATATAGTAGCCGTATCAATGAACTTTCTATATTATAAATCTGTGCGCGTGGAAAATGCATTTTGGAGTATGGGAGTAGTTGAAGAACTTATCTCGGTGCACATAGTAATGACGACTTATTTTTCCTTCGTGTTTTGAAGATGATCAAACCAATAAAACAACAAACACGCTTTCTCATTCATGTCTTTTCAGCATAGGTATATAAAAAAATATCGCGTTTAAAAGATAATTATATCAAATATTATCTAACACAAAATCTAAATCTAATCTAATTTCGCTTGTCGATAGACTTGCTGCAGCGCATAAGTGTAATTATATACGTCTACACATGAATAAATAAAACTCATTTCATCACCTTCAATCATGTGATATAAACATATTCATCTATTTTTACTCGCACTAAATATAAGTACTGTATTCCTCCGTACGAACACATTTATTTACCTGACAATAGGTACTAAAACGCTTGGCATTCCCCAGTAGTACTTACCTGGCATTTATTTTAAGCCGTTTTAATTGGCAATGATCATCAATATCTTTACAAACATACGATGCGCTTATAATAATTGTATCTGGCGTATTTTAGACCAATTACTTTAATTATTTGTATTTAATATCTTCATTCACAAAGTGTTGCCGTAAATAAGATGTCATTGAAATAAATACGCACCTAATCGTCTGCCAACACAAAATTATTCACATAAATATACTGTGCCTACGTCAAGATACTTTGGGCTATTAATCAAACTCAAGGAAATCTACGAGAAATCCTAAGTAAAGACGTAGCTTTGTATATTAATGAATACGATATACGATTTGGATATTGTTTAAATTAGGTAAATAATAAAACGGTGACGGTGTCCTATAATTCAAACTATTTGGATCCGAAACGATAGTGTTCAATTAGTTTACAAAATAAACAATTAACCCTTAAATGCATGGTGTAAGATTCAGCTTACATAAACAAAAATGAATTACTGGTTGAAAACAAGAAACATTTATTTGAAATAAAATAGTATTTTATAATATTGCGTTTTTTTAATTCATGCATTTAAGGATTAACCGGTTATGGGTAAGGTTGAAGTTATACTTATAACTAGATGCCTGAATCCGCAGTTTTTCCTTTACTCCCACTAGAGAACTAGTGTTCCGTTGTACCTACTAAATACTAAAACTACTGGGAAATTTATTACCACTTGTTATCAGTAGTCCTGTTGAAAGTTCTGCCAACAGAACTACAGGAATTTCCTATTGTCACTAATTCTGTTTTTCTGATATAATTATGCATTAAGAGGACAATGAACAACGATACTGCTCTTTTTCCCATACTGTTGGTTTACGGTAACTATAGCGTCGGATATAAATGAGGTCCAAATCCAAACTTAACGTAACCGGGTTATACAAATCGAGGTTTCGTTCTCGTCTGTTTCCTTCTCAAAAACGTGGCGGAATTTTGGCCAAAAACAAACGCCTAATACACAAATTCCAAAACAGTTTGACATTTTCCATCCTATTCAGTCTCTCAAATTTCGTAAAGATTTGTTAAGTTTTGTATGAAAAAAATAGCAGTGTTATTTCCTAGTACCTAACTAAAACTTTGTACGCCTTCTGAAACAACTCCTTAGAGTAAAATGTCTTATTTACGTCTATGGCTCTCGAAATTCGCACGTTCGGGTTCGCATATTTACAGTTTCGGTCATATGCGCAAATAGGGCCTATAAATGGTTTGTAAGTTTTCGTCCTCTTGTAAAAGGCCAGCGCGTTCTTGAAGCCCGCGAGGTGCTGGTAAGTAAAAAAGGGATGTTTACGCTTCCTAGCTGCTATTTGTTTATTTTCAGACATTTTGCAAAATGATAACATTAACACCGTAACTACCGCTTCTTAAATTGCCGCCCTCGCAATCTTCACCGATACCTAGAGGTACCTGAGTGGCGAACATAGTGAGAGGGATTGCACTGTACTGTTGGTTGCACAACGAAGCGTATTTGAAGATATTATATTTTTAAAATCAAAAGTCTGTGAGTCGTATACCTACGTCATCTATTAAAGTAATGTAGCGAGCTTAAATAAACGCATTAAGGCACTTTTTGACAAAAAATAACCGACTTCAATGAGCAAAATGAGTGTATTTGTTGTTTTCGTTGCAAAAGGCGCTCATTCAATTTCGTATAAATATATGTAACAGAGGTCGTCCCCTCTGAAGTATGATCTACCTAACAAAAAAAAAATCAAAAACGACTCATGGTTGGGGAAATGATCGCGTAACATACATACGAAAACACATACAGTCGAATTGAAAACCTCCAGCGTTTTTGAAGTCGGCTGTAAATAGAAATACCAGTTGTAGCCAAATAATTCACACCGCTAATACTAAAAATTAAATTTTAGTGGTTTACGTCAATGGGATCTTCACTTTTGTGACATTTGAAAATCGTGTAACGGCCAAGCTGACAGGTACTTGTAATGTACACCGAAATAATTTAAAAGCAGCGTGTTTAAACTTTAAAGCAAGGAATAATGTTTGTAACGATCAGCATTAAAACACCGTTTCAGAAGAAACTAGTTAGAATTAGCTTTGAAATTAGATAGCTCAATAGTTATTTGTGCAACAAGAGAGCAAAGTTGATTTTTGTTGCGAGTGCTGATTTTGAGCCCCGAGCAAGCGAAGGGTTCTATGTTTGAATCACGAGCGTAGCGAGTGATTCTAATTTAGAATCCTGAGTGTAGCGAGGTATTACTCGCAATTCGCAAAATTGCCATGTTTGAGCTGGTGAGGTGAAAAACTGTTCTTTCACGTGCATACAGCTATAGAAAGTGAAACAAAGTAAAGTTTTAATTTTCCTATTAATTAAAAAAGTTTTTTCATGAACTCGACTGTACAACACGAGAAAGTGTAAAAACAAACTACGCTATCGACCACGTCCCTATTTATGTACATTCAATTAAACTCATGATTCAAATACTGTAAACAACACACAGTTCTATTACCCTAATGAACCTAGACCTCCGGCTGCAAAATGAAAACATCTTCTGATGCCTAATTATAATATTTTACATAACGCCTAAAGACTAAAAATATCAAAGCTTACAAATGCGACAAAATTACACCATTTTGGCTCTTTTCCACAAATTTCTTAACGAACATTAATAATTTTGTATTGCTTTAGTTTTAATAATTGATGTTCCTTTGTTAACTTTAATTATTATGGCGATTAATGTCTGGTTTTTAACATGTAAATAAATACAGGTAGTAAATGTATTTCAACCAAGTACAATGGTTATCATATCAATTACACTAGCCTCATATCTTTCTGTCCAGGCACTTTGGGCACGTGCCCAGGACCCCCAGTCTTGGCGGATCTCAGCAACTCCTAAAAGAACATATCTGAATGACGCTTTTTGAGGCCCCTTATTATGGAATGCCCAGGGCCCCAGCATGCTTTAAAACGGCCTTGAAATAACTTGAAAAATTAAACTAACTGTTTAATGTAATTTTTTTACCTGATGTCTCTGAAACCTGGCTATTCCTGGACTATTCCCCTCCCCTGCGTTATCTCTTTCATGACTATTGCCACAAACTTGGTATATATCGATTTCACAATTTTTTCCATACAATTAACCTTTGTTAGGAGATTTTTGTAATGAATAACCTAAATTCAAAATTAAAACCCTCGACCTAATTTAACCGCTAAGAACCATCACGACAGACAAGGATTGCGATTTAAAAAACCGGCCAAGACCCACCTAAGTAACTGTAATTACTTACTACCTTCTGGAAATTATCGATAAAGAAAATTACGAAATTTTGCGATAACTCAAATACGGCCGATTTTATTCAATATACTTTTCATTGTAAGTAGGTACTTATAAGGCCTCATTTTCATGAATTCATGATGTTTTCATAATTTTTTGCCCCGTGGTTGAAAAGTTAGCGGGGGGGGGACACTATTTTTTGGATCTCCGTAGCGAATATTTATAAAACTGCTGACTTATTCAAAAAAATAATGTACCCAAAAAAAAGTTTTTTTTTTAGCTTTCTAGTAGGTACATCAATCACAGAGCTAAGCCGCGGACGGATAGACAGACGGATAGACGGGCATGGCGCAACTATAAGGGTTCCTAGTTGACTACGGAACCCTAAAAACGGACCATCCGTACGAAGCTACGAAGCCACAGACAGTCACACAGACACAAGGGATGCACATGTTAAACTTATAACACCCCTCTTTTTTGTCGGGTATTAAAAATAGTCAAGCCTAAGATGAAGCATTCCTACCTGTACTTTTATCATCCAAATAAAATAATTTCTAAGAAAAGGTATGCTTATTCCATAAATACTTACGTACTGAATATAATAATGTGACCTCACAGCCGACTTTAAACATACCTAAAAAACTAAACGGCATGTACTATGGGCTGCACCTATTTATGAATGAATTCATTCATGAATGAATTGTGCAGGCCATAGTACAACCCTTACTATGAGTTAACGTGACCATACTCGCTAGTGACTGGTAAACACTAACGTCCTATTTCCTATATGACAATCAGTCATGTTTTAAAACTACGAAAAATACAGAACTTTCTAAATGAACTGATAAATTACCTGCTTTTATATTTTTGATTTCGATAAAACGATCGCTGTTATTTTACTTTTTCCAATTCAATATTAGCGTCCAAAAATTCGAACATGGATTCCCAATTTTAAAACAACATAATCGCTTCAATTCGTAGATCGGGTTAGGTAAAATCGAAGCCAGCGAGGCTCGACCAACGCAACGGCCGCATAATGAGAACAGTTTTTATATACTCGTAATAGCTCTGTTTTTAACCCCCCAAGAAAAAAGAGGGTTATAAGTTTAACATGTGTATTTGTGTATCTATCTGTTGCATCGCTCCGAAACGGATGGACCAATTTGAGTGCAGTTTTTTTAATCGAAGGACTTGTCCATCGGGATGTTTCTTAGCTATGTTGAAATATTCAGATTTAATTGGAACAAGTAACAAGATCTCAGCCAATATTGAAGCTAAGAATCCCAAATGTTATAGTTCAGTTTTAGTAGCAGTTTCTATATCACTCATTGAATGAGGGTCTCATCATGACCTTTTATTTAGGTTATTGTATTGTGTGACGATACGACCTAAATGTGCTTGAGACCGACCCGCACTTTTAAGATTTAGATTCCTACTTCATCAAAGGACAAAGGTAAGTACCGCTTTCCATAGAGGTATTTTCAGTATTAAGCAATAAAATATTGGAAAACTCTAATTATGCAATCAACCTGTTTGACTTTATACACCGTATAGTATTACTTGATGCCCGCAACTTTGTCCGCGTATTTCTTTTTCTTGACCGTTTTCCGTGTTTGGATTCCTTGTACTATGGTTAAATCTGTCCATCATACATACATTGGGCGTGATATATGAGTATGAGTAGGGGGGTAATTCGACCAATTTTAGAGAGATGATGGAGATCTCTCCATTTCATCGCCATCCGTCACTTTTGACGTGTCTCTACTTGACAAGTGGCGATATCCCTAGAACATCGCAACTTCGTCAATACGGTCACGCTTAATTTGCGTTTCCTTTGTATGTGACGGCATAAATAACAGGCGCACACTTTAACTTGACCGTGTAGTGCGTGAAATTAGTCAGTTACGTTTCGTTCAAAACAGAAATTCATATGCATGAATAGCATTTTTGACAATCATTATCGCCTTCGTATTTCCAAAATTGAGATGAGATATTATGTCACTTGAAGCTTATCGCATTTTAATGACAGTTCAAAGGCGATATCACTGTTATCTATTAGAGTTTTGACTATTTGCGATCTCTCAAACAGCATTCTAGAATTAGGTCCTTGGTATAAAGTAAATTTTACAGCTGGCACTGTATGGCTCGCGCTTCGCAGCCGCATCGCGCATTTAGGACTTTTCCTGAGATAGCTATCCCTCTCCATAGAACATTGATTTTCAATACAATTTTAGAATGTTATCGACCGAGCGAGCGAGCGTTTCAGCTTGGCCCAAAATTATTTTGTATGTCCGGATGTTTGGATGTTCATATGCTTTCGGCCTGTTCTTTGGACCAATGAAGTTTTGAGAGTATCAGGATCGATAAGTTTATGTAGAGATTTGTTTTTGTCCATTTGGTTTCCGACTGTTATAGACCGCATTTGTCAAACGATTCTCTTGAGATTTTGTGAGTAGGCTCGATAAGTATAGGTATATCATTTTATTTGTCGATTCAGGTTTTGGGTGATTATTCGAGCGTTTTGACCGGCTCATTACCGTGACCTATATTTAGATGAAACCCGTATGATCAAAGGCGCCATTTTATGTTGTCTTGCAGAAGACGCAGGTTTTTAAAATTCTTTTCAAAATGATGTTGATTGCTTCTATAGGTAAGTTGGCCAATATTGCGTTTACGGTAATGAGGTGGTTAAAGCGCTCCAAATTATCACGTTTTCACAATTTTTCAAAATGTCGGAGAGAAGTGTAAGAAAAAAACAAATTTCAGCCATTTTGAAACAAACTCACTAGGTCTACAGCTCACAGAGCCACTAGTTTTTTTTACATATTATATACAATTAACGTAATACAGTATCTAAAATAAGTGGTAATTTAATCATGTATTGTCGTATTATATTTTCTAGATTTTAGTATCATGAATGTACAAAAAATTCACATTTTTTTAAAGCGAAAACAGTAAATAATATCCGCGTGCAGCAGCGTTTGGCAGCGCGATTGAAAACGTCGCGGAATTCGCGCGTGAAGAGCACGGTCAACGTATTGACAGAACATCATTGGCAGCAAACATCACGCACGCTTGCGACAGCCGGGTGGGGGCGCAAACAGATAAATCGGGAGGCTGCGAGAGCCACCGGGGGACGCCGGCAACAGTCGTAGATAAGCGATCACCCGATCCACACGCTTCTCCACTCCCACTTAGGTTCGTGACCGTGCCGCGGCTCCTACTCTTTAGTGCTTTGTGTTCACCTAATAACGTAGTGGTTTTTGTACAGACACCCACCACTCCGCATAATGTGGGACGATGCCGATATCGAAGAGGCCCCCGTGCCCGAGCCTGAACCTGAACCCGCCCCAGCGGCCGAGGAAGCGGCGCCTGTTGAAGCCGAGCCTGAACCAGAGGCCGTCGTCGTCACAGAGCCTAAAAAATTAATATTCAAACATTGGGTCAGGTGAGACAAGTATTAGCGCTAAACATTAATAATTTAGTGTTCGTTATATCTACTTAACATTAATCTAGTTCTGAACCGACGCTGCTGATGACCTGCCTTAACCGGCGGACCTAGGAACCATTCCTCGTCTAATACAGGTGAGACAGGGTTATCATAAAGTCAATCCCTAAAAGGGATAGAAAAGATAATATAGGACCGCGTATTGTTTTCAAACAAGTTTCGCTTTAGCGTGTTGTTTCCTTTCAGACCTAAATTCCTCCAATACAATTACATGTACGACTACCGACGCAACTACTACAACGACGTGATCAACTACCTGGACCGGCGGAACAAGGGCATCGTGACGGAGAAGCCGCGGCCCCAGACCTGGGGCGAGCGCGCCCTGCGCACGTACATGGAGCGGCTGGACTCTAGCTCGCGCGCGCGCATGGCCAGCCGCGACGCCGCCCTGCTCCGCGCCGTCTCCACCGGCGCCCGCTTCCACCGTTACCACAGCAAGTCCCTAATCTCGAGGAAGTATGCCAAACTCGGCTTTAACACCGTCTCCATCTAGCTTCGCTCTAACACACTCGCTTGGCTTCGCTACGCGGACCCTACCTGCGCGGATCCCAGTCGTTCTAGGCTACCGCGTGACCTATGTGGTATACTGTTACAGGATTTCCTTGGTGTGACGCGGCTGCATAACCGCACGAGCGGTGCAACCTCTAGAGTAACCACTCTCCCATCGGAAGCTGTCCGCATTCCTAACTCTAATATGTCTTCGAATAAGGCAATAAATATTTAAGTCTCGAATTCGTTTTTATTTAACCTTTGCGCTTAACAGTTAACCGATCCCAGGTGGATAAAAAAATGTAAGTATCCTGATTGAAATAGCACTCTTGTTTGAAATATATCTGCTATGTCTTGCTAGAATAAAGTTACCCACCTTTCTAGAAATATGTAGGTATTTATATACACGATATAATAAATTTTTAACAGATATCTAGCAATGCAAAGCGAGATGATTTTAAATAAGGGCTAGTGCTATGCGATGGATGTCCTGTCTAATATAAGACTAAAAATGGGCGACGTTTTGAGAAGTAACAAAGAGTATCCTGTCAGTGCTGTGCAAAGACAGGATCAATATCTCAACTCTCAACCTCTTTGACTTCCGCATGATTGTTATAGCTCCGCGAGATTTTTATGTAGAACAATGTCGGTTGATTGTGGAGGACGCCGATTTCTGGAACTGAAAATTTAAAAATCTTGCGGGGTTCTGACAATTATGTGACCACAGTGAGTCATAGCGGTTGAAACGCAGCGCAGGTAACTATAAATGTCTTGTGTGATCGGAGATCTAATATAGCAAACCATACCATAGTAAATTAATACCAATAAAAAGGGACCGTGAATTGTTGAATAGTTGCACTTTGAAGTCCAAACAAAAGTTCTTATGCTTCAGGTTAATCCGGTAAAAAGTCCGTAAAACGATTAATTATAATAATACATTGTAGGTGTATGTTGTACTATTTAGATGTAACTGTAATTTCACAATTACAGTTACATCTAAATAGGCGGTTTCACTCTTTTATATAGACGCTTAAAACATAACTATAAACAAGTAATTTAATTAAGTAAAATAGTTATAGTATAATTTTAATCAAAAAGCAGTATAATACCTGTATGTGTAAAACATAGGGCGGGCTTGATATGTGACCATCCTATCTTGATCGATTCTTATGACAGAAATAACAGTAGGGCATTACTGCTTTGTACTATAATTCATATGCTTTTTAGGGTTCCGTAGCCAAATGGCAAAAAACGGAACCCTTATAGATTCGTCATGTCTGTCTGTCCGTCTGTTCATCTGTCTGTCCGTCTGTCCGTCCGTATGTCACAGCCATTTTTTTCCGAAACTATAAGATATACTGTTGAAACTTGGTAGGTAGATGTATTCTGTGAACCGCATTAAGATTTTGATGCAAAAATAAAAAAAATAATAATAAATATTGGTGGCTCCCCATACTTAGAACTGAAACTCAAAATTTTTTTTTTTTCATCAAACACATACTGGTATCTATGGATAGGTCTTCAAAAATGATATCGAGGTTTCTAAAATATTTTTTTTCTAAACCGAATAGTTTGCGTGACAGACGCTTCCAAAGTGGAAAAAAGTTGGTCCCCCCCCCCTCTAACTTCTAAAATAAGAAAATGAAAAATCTAAAAAAAACATGATGTACATTACTATAAAAACTACCAACGAAAATTGTTTTGAACGAGATCTAGTAAGTAGTTTTTTTTTAATACCTAACTTTGCACCTAATTTATATGGGGCGCTATACATACCAGGTGCAAACTTAACTTAACCACTTAGGGATGGACAGTGTTTGTACGGAACCCTCGGTGCGCGAGTCCGACTCGCACTTGGCCGGTTTTCTGGTGGCTTGCATAGCGCTTTCAGTTTGATATTATAGATAGCCAATAGTATAAAAGACTAAAGCTTTCTGCATATATGTATGGAAACACTTAATTGTAAATAATGATAGGGAAAAGTACAACGTCTTCCAGTTAACCTGTGAGCAATTGAGTGAATATACGAGTAAGATAGACAAACAAGTACAAAAACCAATATATCTAATTTGAAGAGCAATATGTATAGGAAGTATGCATTTCAACCCAGACGGCTAACGATTTATTTTTAATCTTAATCACTAACAATGAACATATTATTTTCTATTCACAGCAAATGAAAGGCTACTTTAGTATAATGAATTTTAAGAAACCTGTTTTTGAAGAAGAAAATCGGTATTAAAATATACATTCTAAACATATTTGAAAAAAATATAGAAGATTAATTATTACGGTAAACTGATTAGCTATGTGTTATAAAAAAATGCAACCACCATCATAAATCATAATTTTTAGTGACAGGCTAACAAAAGACACAATTGAACAAAGTAAAATGACACTTAATTCAAGTCGCCCAATGTCACATCTGTATGACACATCCACTCAACGACTGTAACTCAAATTCTCAATGTCGAGGTATCTAAAATAACTTATCTTTGACAGTTCAGTGAATGTAATCATTTGGAAGACGGCCAAAACTATGGGATACCTAGCAGGTAAAGTAGGCAATCGGCCAAATTGAAGATAATTAAATGTTACAATGACCAGCGGAGCCTAGACATCGATTAGGTGGTCGTGTAAGAATAGAAGTTACTTACGACATCGACTCGCTGCATTCTCGACATGAGTACATAACAACGCGGTGATTGCTCCATGTCGCACTTTCAGGTACACTACATATACTTGCGAAAATAAATTCTTTTACATAATTTGATATGTTAATACTTAAAATAAGTTCAATGGGCTTTTGAATAAGTATACCCGATATAAGCACTTCTCAAATAGTTTGTACAAAATTAAGACTTCAATTAAAGTTCAATATAATTTTCCTATTTCGTTTACCAATTATTTTAGTAATTTTATATCAATGTTACGGCTATGTTTCATAATTAAGGTTCTGTTATGCTTATACTTTTCTGATTAAATATAATCTGAAATCAATGTATTTGGAAATCACAAAGAAAATTGATAACCAAATAGGAAAAAAAATTTTTAACAAAAAAAAGAACCGACTTCAGTAAAACTAAAAATCCAAAAATAACCCGTTCAAGTACAGATTACATTTGACTCACCCTTTGAAGTCGATCCCAAACCACTGTTATTATATTTATATATTAAAGTTTACGTGAGGTTTGGCACCGACTTCAAAGGGTGAGTCAAATGTAATCTGTACTTGAACGGGTTATTTTTGGATTTTTAGTTTTACTGAAGTCGGTTCTTTTTTTTGTTAAAAATTTTTTTTTTCGCTTTTTAGTGATTCATATGAAATACTTATGGCGCGGTGATCAGGGAGGTCTTGAAGGAATGCATGTCGTTTTAATTATCTCCTAACTCCTAACCGTTAAGGAGTTGTACCTTCCATCATCAGTTCAGCATTGGAAGATGATGACTACCATATGCAAATACTTAAATAGTTTTAGAAAATATATGAAAAATATTATGACTGCCTATAAAATTTCAGGAATTCCTTCGATTCCTCATGGATCTCGTCATCCGATCTTCACCAAAATTTTATGGGACCAACCTTGAGGTGTCTCTTCATGAACCTAAAAAGAATTTTCCAAATCGACTCATAAATGACGGAGTTATGAGGTAACAAACATTAAAAAAAAAAAAAAAAAAAAAAAAAAAAAAAAAAAAAAAAAAAAAAAAAAAACATACTACCGAACTGAGAACCCCCTCCTTTTTTTTAAGTCGGTTAAAAATATAAACGAACATTAAGTGACGTCTTAATCGTGTATTTTTTTTTGAGAAATTCCCATTTATTATAAGGACACGTATAAGATGAAGACGTCAAATCAGCTGAAGAAATGTTTACTATCTTCTGAACCTATCACATGTAGGCCTGTAAGGATGAGTATAGTTTTTTTTATTCATCCTATGTGGTAAAGCAATAAGAGGGTGAAACAGGACAGGTATAGAAAAAAGAAAGAATCGACAAAAGATTCTATTAAAAAAGGTTGAGAAAAGCGCCATCTCTCTCGCACATCCTAGGTTATGGCTAATGCGCACCACAAGCATTTTAAACACATATGACGCAGAGGGCGCTCCAGTAGCGTAGAATTATGGAATCAAAGATTTGGTGTGATTGACGTAACGATATGATAGCTCAGTTGGTAGAGCACTACGCCGGAAACGTAGGGTCGCAGGTTGGAGACCTGCTTACATTGCGGTGGATCACACTACATTTTTCTTTCATAATTTACCTTTGTGTCAATATTTATAAAGGTATAGAAAAGTTTGTATGGGCACATTATCCTTTTCCACGAGCGAAGCGGCGGGGAAAAACATGTATTTTAATATGTGAGTGGTAATTTACCTACTACTACATTGTGCCTGGATACGCGTTTCCAAGCCACAAGTCAATCAAACCATCAAAAATGAATTTAAAATTGTGCTAAATGGACTTGAATATTTGATGACGCATACCTCGTAGGGTGGCGCAGGTAAAGTAAAAAAAAACTTGGGAACACTTTCTACTATTAAATTTTCAGGTCGCACGTCGCACACAGCATAACGAAAATGTTTATACTCGTAATTTATCAGCTCATTTTATCACAGTAGCCAAGGCTGAACAATCCATTTACAAATGGCCTAATGATCGATCGGCTTCGACAGATGACAATCATTTTAATGGCCGCTCATTTTGTCGCCATCTCGTGCACCACGGTACGGGACTTGAAAGAAAATCATTCATAAAATTCCGTTCTTAGATGGATTTTGGCATTAACAATTAAAACTAACACAAAATACTTTCAGTGAGTGAAAGGAGACTGCAAACCTTTATTAAGTACTAGAAATCTTCAGGGGAGAAACAACCATTTTTAGGGTTCCGTAGTCAACTAGGAACCCTTATAGTTTCGCCATGTCCGTCTGTCCGTCTGTCCGTCTGTCCGTCCGCGGCTTAGCTCCGTAATCATTAGTACAAGAAAGCTGAAATTTGTTATGAGTATGTGTATGTATCACGCCGACAAAACGGTAAAACAAAAAGTAAAAAAAAAAAATTTTTTCGGGTACCTCTCGAACACCTAAAGTGGGGGTGAATTTTTTTTTCGTTTCAACAATAGTGTGTGAGCTGTCGTTGAATAGGTCTTTAAAAGTAATAGGGGTCTCCAAACATTATTTTTTGATAATATCAGCAGTTTTGTAAATACTCGGTCCGAACATAAAAAAATCTAATCTAACTTTTTAACCACGAGTCAAAAAATTATGGAAAATTCATGAAAATGAGGCCTTATAAGTACTTTCAATGAAAACGATATTGAACAAAATCGGTCGAACCGTTTTTGAGTTATCGCTAAATTTCATAATTTCCTTAAAAGGACGTAAGTTGACTTCCAGAAGGTAGTACCTAAGTAACTACAGTCACTTTGGCGTTTACGACCTTTTTATAGAGCTTGAAATCTTTCTCGTAACTTAAGTCTATTGTGAAGGATGAGCAACTACGGAACCCTACACTGAGCGTGGCCCGACATGCTCTTGGCCGGTTTTTTAATGATAACAACGCGATGCACAACCTTATTAATCAACACGGTATCTTTCGGCCTATCGCTTTAATAAGTCGGAACAACGTTATGTCCTCATAAAGCTAAAATGGCTTGCCGTTCCAGCACAAATCATGTTTAAAAACTAGTCTAGCTGAATTTGACCAGATTTTAATACTCAGTAGGACATCCTAATGATGTTTTTTTTCCTTATATGTTTATATCTTGCGAGGACCATTTTACACAACCTACTAGGCTCAAACTAAAATAAAGCTTGTACAAACACATCATAACTCAGGTACAATTTGTGATAAACACACAAATAAATTGGCGTACCAGGATCCGAACCCGGGACCACTAGTTTTTGTAGGCTGGGAGACCGTTAAAATTGTCGAAAAATTGTATACCTACGCGGTGCCTTCGGTTCGTCTCTTGAAGGTTCTGAACGCCAGTCTCGTAAGCGAGTGAGGCATTATTAATAAATTTATAATAATTGTTTATATAAACCATAGACGTAGGTACATGTTCTTGCAAACACCATCAATCCAACAGTAGGACGGCAAATAAGTATACATAAGTACTTCAATAGGCATGTAAACTTGAAAAAATATATGAATTGTATGCTCTGAGTGTTTTCTCTCTAAAATATTTTGGAACTTATCGTTGGCAACTTCAGTATAAACAGAGATGCGTGTGAGTTATGTCACCACACTTGAATTTATTAACATTCCCTCACTCTAGGCCACGGTCTTGGGCGACTATTTTTACCTCGTGCCCAGCGAGACAATTGTTAACTCTTTCGCCAATATGAAAGACGTTGGAGTCAGTGACAGACATAAATTAATGCGCCTACATAAATATATCGTCTGAAGATACGCTATGGCGAGCGGCTCTTTTAGAAGCGCGTGACTAACGAAAACGAATTATGTTCCAGCTCGGGATATTTTTTTCACCTCAGCACTTCATACATGTAGCTATCACTGCTAGAAAGTATGCCAAGTCCGATTTTTCAACAAGTTACTCATAACTACGTTTAGTTGTACAGTTGTTACGAGCCTAGCAAACGCGACAACAATGTTCTATTTTACGGTATAAAGTTGTATCTTTATCTTTACATGGATTTCATAGTAAGACTTCTTAGCGCAAGGGCACTAAGGGTTTCTTTGAACCCTCATAACTTGGGTTTGGATTATACCAGATAAACAAAATTCTCGGGATATGTTGTCAATAGCGGACTTAGTAAATATTAAAAAATTAAATTACATAGCTCGTATACTTAAGATTTTATTGATACCTAAAAACCCTGATTTCGTCACTTTGATGATCACATTGATGATCATCAAAATTTCAAGGTACCTAATTCCTAATGTCCAAGAAAGCTAAAATTTGGTATGTAAACTAGTATTAGTACACAAACAAAAACAAAATTCTAAAACTTGCAACTTTTATACCCCAAGCCCTCAAACTAGGGAATGGTAGTTTGTATGAGGCTTCCGCAAATTTTTGATGAGAGGTCTGATATAGGGATCCTTTTTATAATGTAATAGAAGAACCATGTATCCCCTTTATAAACAACAAAAGAAATATTGCCATAAGCAAGTTACAGTAATATGTAAGTGAAATCCCACCAAATACATTTTTATGTAAAATGATGCCATTACGAGACCATAATATGACTCGCACTGTAAAAAGTTATCAGATTTCATGTAGAGCTAAGCTTCCGGCTCTATACGCCCTAGACCTAACTTCACAAACTCTACAACTTAGTCAAAATATGTGGCTTGAAGGAATAATATAATAGTCACCCTGTATTTCAAACACTTATAATGTACTTTATTATGAAAACTTAACCAATTCCAAACCTAGCCTACATTCTTGATATGAGTTTGTTCTTGTTGGGGGCAGATTGGGTGGGAACCTAATCAACTGTACTGACTTTGCAGGAGTCGACGAAGCTCCGCTTGGCGGGGCTTCTATTTCCGCTCTCAGGTTAATCTAGACATGGTTTAGTGTTTCTTTTCTTACTGCTGATTTGCTTGACATGTTAGTTAAATACGTATTTAGTCTATCCAAATTACCTTATTTTTATGAAAATGGTTTATTATCAATTATTGCACCCGTACGTAATTGATATATAATAATAACATTAAACCCATCAATTACATGTCGAGTTTGTCTAGAAAAAGTAAGATTTCCGTAAAGGCAAGTGCACTTAAGAATGCTCTTTTATTATAAAGAATAAATCAGTAAAATCGTTTATATATAAAATCGTTTATATTTGAAACAAGACATAAAATTGTTTTGAAATGCGTTGTTACGAAATCATATTGCAAAATTGCGAACGAGCATTTTCATTTTCGACGACGAGCGCAACGAATCTGTAAGTCTTACCGAAACAAGCCCAATTTTAGCTCACAAAATGTCACTTGATTCCTTCGTACTATTTATATGTATGTTGTGTTTTCAAGGGATTTTTTCAAAGAAGGAAATATTCCGTTTAAGCGCCGATATTACAGACGGAGAAAAGTACCTCAACGATCTGATTGAAAATGACAGTGAGTATCTTATGTAATTGAACTCGGCCGCGAGGTAATATTTCACGATCTTGAATTTTCTTTTAGGCATTGCAAGAAAACCCGACTACCTTTTATTCACTGCGCCATATAGATTGTGCCAAGGCGGATGTCAAGATGGCGATGATAGTAATCTTGCTATGGCATTCCCTCTGTTTGTTGGTAAAAAGGGAACGAAATTATACAAAGAATTATATCCCAACCTTCCCAAGGATAAAATAACAGACGTTTTCAAACCCAAACCACCTATAAGGAATTTTACAACCTGTGCCCCCTTTAGGAATCCAAGAACCCAAAGCACTTGGTATCTAGGATACTCTCCCAGCACAAGCGACATAGATAAATTGCGTGGATACAAAAAAGTGATAAAAAGTGGAACTCAGAGACATAGAGGATATACAAGAGACTCGAAGAATCGGTCCATTGCAAATCCGAAATCCACTAGGAAGTCCAAGCGAATATTAAAGTCAAAACATAAATATAGGCCGACCAGAAAGAGTCTGAAAGGGAGAGATAATGACATTAATGACCTTAAAGATTATGTAGCCTACCCACCTGCAAACCCTGAACGCGACTACAGGAGGGCAATTAGAGATTCAAGCGCACATGCTCTCTTGAATCGGAATACCATTTCTATGGATGTACCTTCAAGATTGAGCGTTATGCGGAGACCCGTGCGACAAAGACCAAATGAGTGGCTACCCATAGGTTTTAGACCAGTACTACCTATACGTGACAAAAAATAACAAGAATATTTGTACCAAAACGACACGGGTATAATTTGTATACATAGAATAAAATATGATAACTTTAGTTAAGTTTGAAAGTCCAAGTTGTGTTATTTGTATTAGGTAAATGATTAACAATGTATTGACGTTGGGAGAAAAAATGTGTAAACGGCAATATCCTGCATTGCGGTAAATAATAATACTGGTTTTATTAAAAAGTGTTGTGTAACGAATCGATCACAATAAACATATTCATAAAAAGAGTGTTTCGAAGTATGGCGAAGCGTATATGTATAGGTATACATACAGCTAATTTGATGTAAAGTTATTACGCATTGACAAGGGGCTTACTCGTATATGTAATCAATCCAACTGGGTGGATCCGGTAATCGGGCAGCCCCGTACTTTTTTCATCCAGATTCTGTAAAAATCCACCGGTACCTTTAGGCCCTACGAGACTAAAGAGATGCCACAACATGCATACGTAATATGGAGAGAAAAATAGACAGACATTCACGTAGACAAATAGATAAACAGACAAACGTCGTATTTATTGTATTAGTCTAGATAAAACTCGCTTGTTATTTGAATGTTCAGCTTCCACGCAAGTTACATAATTATTATTTATCGTATGACACTACGAAACACTGGAAAAAACAATCAAATCAGTAAAAAAAAACAATCAAATTGTATATATAAGAGAGAAAACCTATAATTATTTAGAACACATAATAATAATATATTAATCCAGGAATGGCAGCTCGTGGCTTTTGCCAATGTCAGTTCTTGACGACGCGGTTGGCTCGGTTTGTAGACACCTGCCTACTGAGCGGTCCCGGGTTCGAATCCCGGCCAGGGCAAATATTTGTGTGATGAACTCGAATATTTGTGCTTGGGTCATGGATGTTCTATGTATTTAAGTATATATGTATCTATTTAAGTACGTATATCGTCGTCTAGTACCCATAACACAAGCCTTCTGGAGCTTAATTTGGGACTAGATTGATTTGTGTGAGGTTGTCCGATATTTATTTATTTATTTAATAATATCAACTTATAACAAAATAATTAAACCACGCTTTTATAAATGTTCGTATCATAAAAAGACACCGTTAGCGACATATGTATCCACGCAAGTTTACCCATTCGCGGGTTTGGAGCTTAAACGCCAGTGTGGCGGCGCGCACGTCTTGAAGCCCCAGCTTGGCAACTTCCCATCTCATTCAAAATCCTAAATAGTCCACATTCTGAACTCGTCCAGATTCCCAATTATTCGTTGTGAGACTGATTGTTGTAATAGCCCCAGTTATATTACTGGGGCTGTGAAAGTAAAGTATGTAATATTCTAATAAAGTAGATATTTAACACTTAGCTATTGTTTTATTAGTTGATGTGTGCAAATATCCCCACCGCGCATTCTTTGCCCACCACGTTAACTAGTAAAAGGGTCATTGTCAGATTTAGGTGCGCGTCTTTCCGATGGACATTTGCGAAATTAAGGATTCCAGGGCCTAATTTACTGATTAAATGTCTGTGAGAATAAAGAACGTTCCCTCTTCTATAATCCGATGTAATAGCGACATACCCTAGATTCATATAAGCTCTTAACTTTTGACCACCGAAGGGACAAATTTTGTTTTTTGAACTGACAATGACCCAAAAGTGCATACATTTTTATGGAAACTAAAACTCCAATCCGCCGGATTGAAAATTGTACCGGTTTGCAATCCCTAGTAATAACAATTATCGCCGACCATTTCCACTCCCAATTTGATTGGCGCGCATGCGCCTTACGATGACTTGTAGCCGATCTTAGCGGTGAATTGGTAGTAAGTCCCTATTAAAGATACATTAAATTATCAAGCTATTTTCAAGATCTCTATAAGTTACAGTGGTGTCGCGTGCATAGCACTATTCCTATTGGTTTGTCTGCTTTATGGGATTTGGGTACCCTTACTTAGTATGGTAAGCTGGCTGCGCTTGAAAAATATACAAGTTCTCCGTGTAAACAAATATTTTAAATATTTTATTTGAGAAAAAACTAGGTACATTAACAAATCAAATGTGTGCCAAGCATCCGTTTAAAAAATTTAATCTTTAACAGGTATTCACATGGACACTTTTACTGATTCATTTGCAAATGAAATTAATATTAACAGAACATACACCGTGGGACAGGTGGATATATGACAATACTCCAGCACGGAGGATGCCACACCATGGAACTCGGACAATCCACCACATGCCCTACAAAGCGCCTAGTTTCGATTGCGAATGTCCACCAAACGAGGGTATGTGTCTTATTAAATCTTATTTGACTCAGTACCAGGGGTCGGACTTTCTTTCGCACGGTAAGACTAATGGAGAGCTATGGTGCCGATATTAACATTAAAATTCATAACGTCATACTCTTACTCATAAGCAAATGACATTCGCAATTTTAATTTTATAGTCAAGGACAAAGTCAGAAGAATATACAAAGACCTGATTTGTGTAGGCATTGTTTTTTTCGCCACCATAAAATACGTAAATATTTGCAACTTTATCCATGTTTTCTGGACTAAATTGGGTTCTATATTGATCGATTATCCATTTATGACTAGAAAGTTCATGATATTGACAATAAATTGAGTTAAATGAGGAGTTTTAAATGTTGTAAAAAAAAAATATTCATAATTTTAGTCATTTAATGCTTGGTCATCGAATGTTAACCATAATAACCACAACGGCAGTTTGGAATGAAATAGATGAATGAGTATGAGTATGAATTGTATTTTAATGTTAATAACGGCTCCATAGTTCTCCATTAGTCTTACCGTGCGAAAGAAAGTCCGACCCCTGCTCAGTACCTTTACCATTAGTTTACAGTGACAGTACTCGCTAGCGACTGCGAAAACGATTTGTATGGCGAATTGTAGTTCCACAAAGTAACCACTTGAGGCGCTGTACTATTCTCCATATAAATCGTTTACGCTGTCGCTAGCGAGCACAGTTACGTGTTTATTCAAATAATAATTATACATTGTACCATTTTTAAAGCATTACCTAATAATAAAACTTTGCATCGGCGAGACATGGCTTAAAATAAAATAAAAAATCTAGTTATTGCTGTTTTTTTAATTAACTAACTTAATTCATACCAAGTCCGAAAAATACACGTGATCTTAAAGGGGGCGGGGGGGGGGCTAGCGGTATAATCACTAAATATAATCAAGGGGGAGGGGTGGTCAAAAGTAGGGTGCGAACTTTGTCCGCGCAGAAAAAAGTGGGCTATTTTTTGCTTCTCTGTAGTGGGGTAAATAGTATTACCAACAACTCAATACCGGAAAAACGGGATTGTTGAAATCAGTCCCGCTAGTTTAAGCGTGATGAGAGATGAAAAAATTTCATGAAGTATTACAATTACATTAGCATAGTCAGGAGAAAAGTATCCTGTAACCATCTTTGTAAGTCCAGCTATCCCTGTACCAACATTGGCTAAAATCCAACCAGCCATTTCGTCGAGATGCGAGTACAATGAAAATTTTACCAAACATAGCGTCACTGCTGCAGCTCACTGTTAAGATTATTCCCGAAATATCTATAGATAGTACTGATTTTCTATACAATTTCAGAATTTTATTATAATATCTAGATATGTATAGCTTATCTTCATTTGAAAAGTGTCAAATACATTTGATATTAGGAAAAGTTGCGCTCACGGTCACGCTCTTTTTCGTAATATTTACTTATAATAATGTCTGCTTTTATGTAAAGTCCATGCAAGTTGAAGGCAATACTGGTATAGTACGGCTCTTCCCAGGTGAAGTTTTCGCTTCGAGCCCTAATCTTTCAAACAATGGCCATTGTCTCTATTATCGCAAAGCCGGTAGCTCGAGTTTGCCACGTGCCACTATAACATTCATATTAAAAACAAACGGTATTATATTCAGCTAAGAGAAAAAATGTTACGGCTATTTCACTTAACTTACGTGCGTTACTATGGATTGGTAATGACCAGTTTTAATAAAATAAACACATACTTAATCCATTTTTTTTTAACAGAATGCAAGTTAAGTTACAAAATCGATGACGAAGCACTAGATTTCTTAAAAATACGAGGCGTTTTGAAGAAACATGAAGAACAGGAATTAGAAAAAGATATAGCAGTCATAAAAAGGAGTCAGGATAGTACACCGATGCAGCTTACGAGTATTAAACCTGATGTTCGTGAATCTCAGGAGTCATGTTGCTGCCCACCGTCATCCATGAAATCAACATAAAATGAAATACAGATGTAGTGAATAATAGTTTTCCATCGTATTTTGTCGGAAAAGTTCGTTTCAGCATGTTCTCACCATCAACTTTGGTGAACAAGTTGATATGGAAAGATTAAAATGAGCTTACGTAAAATAGAAAGTATTATAATTAGTGTCTTTACTCTTTACTAATGCAATGGAATGGTGTTAATTAATCTATTTCAATTTTAAAACTGAAATAAAGTAATTCAAACGAATGAAATGTACGATTATACTATGTACCTATAAGTCGAATCCGCAATAAATGTTAGTTGCGCTGTTTTTATAAACTTACTACTTACGTAGTTTTCTGAATTCTGCTTAAAAGATGAAGTAATCTCTGTTTTTATTTATTTTCTGAGATGATTATTTATTTTATTATTAATTTATAAAAACATACTCATTTTAAAATGTGGCAACACCAAAACCAGAACTTAATGGAACGGTTACATTAGTCGGTTTTCTTATTTAAAAAAAAACTTAATAAAACTCGGTATGCATCTCTCATCTGTCAACGTCAAATAAAAAATATATATATATTTTCGCTCTTTGGTTTAGACAACAACCCTATTCAGCCCGTATTGTCTTAGATTGCAGTTATTTGATGTATTTTCTTATATTTCTTTAAATACAGAAGAATAAATTCAAAGATTTTTTTAAGGTACACGACATAAAGCCCTGTCGATCTCTATATTAATTTCCACCTGTTATAAATATGAAATGTTGTCAATTGTCTAAGTCCTAATTTAAATATCGTAAATGCTATTTTATTCGGTTACAGTACTTTAATTCGGTTTTCGAATTTGACTCGATTAATTAATACCATTCCATTTACTCCCCAAACTACCCTATTGTCACGTGATCATGACAAAATCGTAATACAAATAATTTTAATTGTTCAAATAATTTGTACCGTAGCAGCTGAAAATAATAACAATTTCGTTTCCAATACCGTATATTTTAAAACTGAACCCAGGATATGAATTTATACTAATTGTGAAGTTAAATCTAATTTGATTATTAAAAAGTATTCGTAATTGAATTTGTTTTTTATTATTTATCTACTACTTTTTTATAAAAACTTTATTGCACGGTACAAATAATAAGTATATATGGCAGACTTAATGCCTTAAGGTGTTGTGTACCAGTCAACGACTACGTGAAACATATGTAGTTGGTGCAGTTACTATATAGATTATAGACAAACAAAGTAAAAGAACACATATACTTCCAACAATAGTAGTTTATGCAACTGCTACATAATGAGAGGTCATAAAATACGAGTGTGGTTTTATGAAACAAGCCGTAGGCGAGCTTCATAATAGGGTCACACGAGTGTTTTAAGACCTAATTATATAAAGTTGCATACACAACTTTATCTACACACATATTCATAATCATTATCATAGATTTTCTTTTATGAAAATATGAAACACTCAATCCTGCTGCTGAAACACTCAAGTCCGCGGAGCAGAGGAACACATGAGGTGACTCAAAGCGGCGGGGGCGAGGTCACCATTACAGTATCAATCGCGGTGGATCGGTACTGTTATGAAACTACATCTCTGATTTTGGTCGCTGCCAAGTAATGTAGGCCTCACCTATAATATCTGAACTTGGTATAGGAATTTAATAAGATGGGTGTAGATAAAAAATACCACTACATTCCTGAAAATATATCATTTAATTATTACTTATAATAACATTTAAAACACATTCTTATTATTAATATTGAAGTCAATTTCTAGTAACCAAATTACCCCCGAGATGTCTTTGAACCCACCGCAAACTAGCTATTAAGATTTTTCCTGCAAGCATAAAAGCTCAAATGTATTTTGTATTCATTACCTCCTATACAGTGTGATTGTAAATAAAGTGTCTTGTTTATAAATCAGTGCTTCATTTTTGGGACCCTTCAACACCCGGCCTTTATAGTAATGTACTATTTTTATTTGGTTTACTTCAAATATAATAAGTTAATGAAACGTATATGCCACATTCTCATGTATCGAATCAAAAATAAAACAGTTATTTTGTCTTTGTTTTCGCGCAACAAAAGCTGCATGTTTGAGCTGCTGAAATCCTTAGCCGCGTGAAGAGTGGCAAATGTGTAAGTTTGCTAATAAAAGTCAGCTACAGAGTAGGTATTTCAATTTTTTTGTAAGGTAGTTTCTTGCAGTCGGCTTCCGGAATATAACCAAAGCAATATCCGTTCCAAGTCATAAACATAGAAAATTTGCATGGGAGTTTAATTTTGCATTAAAACCCGTCCGGAAGCCTACCAAAACATTTCATTTCAAATTGCCACCCAAGACTCACAACTTGATTTATTTATTTATTTAAAAACATGAGTATGTTTACAGCACATAGCCAAAACACATACACATTAAATTACACAGAAAATTATACAATAATAGGTACTAAAATAAAATTACAATTTAAAATAAAATACACATTAACATAACAAATCAAAATTAATTAGGATTATTGCATAAAAAATAATGTCAAAATTGAAGTTGAAAATTGGAATATAATAATACAATCTAACATAATATAATTCCGAATCACAAAAAATAATTAGGATTAAAGCATAAAATGAATGTCAGGTACCTACATATAATGTCATAACGATTAGACTGTAAAAAGTTATTAGATGTCAGGAAAATTCAAGCCTTAAGCCCTAATTTTACTAACCTGGCCGTTTCCTTTTCATAGATCAGATTAAACATTACTTTGCTTCGTAATAATTAATATCGTTGCCTAACATCTTTTTCCCTTGTAACCAAGTCAATCATTCGAGTAACACTGAATCCTGCCATTTACTACTGAAATATTTGTCGAAAATAATAAAAATACATTTTTACGACTGAAAATATATTATTGCGAGATTACATTTCAACAATGCAGACATTAACATAGCATATGGCCACAGTAAGTATTACATGTCCTAAAACGGTTATACACTAGTATACGTACTGCGACTATAGGTAGCTGTATAGTAATATAATGGATGTAATTCCATTTATGATTTTAGTGCCCCTTTATTTCTCAACATTATCTTGTAATGATGATATTAATATAGTAACTGAAACTACCGAACGCGACGCCACCGACGGAGATCTGTACATACAAAAGTTAATTAATGGGGAAGGTGAGCATTTTAACAGCCATTTCCATCAATGGAAAAGTCAAGCTGTTATTCAACCAACCGATTGTTTGAATTGAACACTGTTTGATTAAATTGCTTTTTTATAGCCAGTGGTCATTGATACCAAAATTGTATTTGTTTTAATATATATTTGTTTAAATAAATATTTTGTTAGAACGCCTACTATATTTACACGGCAAAATTTCTACCTTATCACTTAAGCTAAGTTTGCACCTGATTGTATGCGGAGTAATAGAAACCAAGTAATTAACATCTGTTTATTTCCCATTTGGGCAATGTATTGACGAACACAATACTGCTATGGACTATATTTTTGGATTGTCACTATTCTAGTTTCAATTTATTCGACCTACAGCAAGTGAGACAGACGAGTGGTCATTATGAAAGTAAATATAAGGTATTAAGTAGTGGTTGAACATATATACCATTAGAAACGTTTAATTTAGCCCCAGATGCAATATTGAGTCATACACGTAATGTGCTGCGATCTCATCTCATTACTTTCTATGCATTTACTTTGTTTTCAGTTGTTCCTGAAAAGCCTCGATATCTCTTGTTCACTGCTCCTTATAAATTGACTACGCGTGGTAGGGCACCCCCTAGAAAAGGCGACTATGTTAATCTCGTGATGGGGTTCCCTGTGTTCATTGGAGATAACAAAAAGAATCGACGTATATTCAGTACAATATATCCAAAAATGACTTCTATAGAAAAAATATTCAGTACTAGACCTAAAAATACTTATACTACCATCGTTTGTCCGAACGTAACATGTCCGAGGACTCCGGACCCGCACAGTCGCAGCACGGCCCCCTACTACTACGGTTTGAGCAGCGACACTAAACCCACATTCAGGCTGGCGTATGATCCAAGAAGAACTGTCAAAGAAGCATATGATACTAACAAGAAACCAGATCAAACCACGCCTAAGTTTATAGAAATGAGAGAATCAGATTATAATATGTAACCTTTGTCATGCTTTTATATTTTGTGTTACTTAATTAAATTAGAATAAAGATTTTATAGGGTAAATATAGCGACGGTTTTCGTTTTGATAACTTAATTTAATTATTCATCAAAAATTAAAAACAAAAGACTAAACTGACAGAGTGAAACGAAACTGTCAGTTTAGTCTTTTGTTTTTAATTTTTGATGAATAATACAACAGAACTAGTATATCTTGTCCCGACCACTCCCGACTTCGATTGTCGCGCGACTCGGCACGTACGAAAAGTAACAGGTGCTATTTGTCGCGCGACAAATAAACATGTGTCACAGTTAGGCTAGGCCGGCATGCGAGGATGAGATAACTTAAAAAGATTTAATGTATGTAGGTACACGCGTACAACAATATACTTGTAATACATATAACTATTTAAATTAGAGTGAGACTGAATACTTTAATCTTTTTCTACTAAATGGTTCATCCACATATTTATTCGCACGGATAAAACCGATTCTGTGCAATAAATATTAGAGAACCCTGTAGAAAACGTATATAAATATTTACATAGTCGATATTTTAACATTAGGTATCTTGAAGTACTAATTTAGTAATTTTTTTAGAGTACCACTTCTCATTAATCAGTTGCTCCATGGTAAAAAGTGATATAGCCGCCATCCTGATAGAATAATTTTTAAAGTAGATACAAAATAGTACATTTTGAGGTTTTTTCTATTTAGATATGTTTTTTTCAAATTCGTGACAGTACATGATGCATTTTAACAAGGACCTTTCATTCATCGCAAAAAAAGTTGCCTAACTCATATTTTAACCTTTTCATATTCTTAAGGCCACTAAAGAATTTTCAACATAAGCAACGTCCATACCAATCGGATTTATATTTGTTACACAAGAACACTGTTTTGATATATACCAAATTTTAACAAAATAATAGTTTTTTTATTACTCGACATAAACCTTTTGCGAAACGGAGTTCCGGACGTTTACCTATATAATATGTACTTGCTACATAGATCCAAAGATCGATACGCAAAAAAAAAATAATAACGCCCATACGTGGTCCACGTTGGTTGCCGTCGGTGGGATTACCGATCCAACGTCTTACCTGTCGACCAGAGACGTTGAAGACGCTGACTGGTAATCCAAAGATACAGGGTTCGAGTCCCGGTGAGGACCGCGTATGAGCGCAATTTAATTTTTCTTTGCGTGTTGATCTTTGAATCTATATAGCAATAGAAAATGTGATGTCAATTTATCCACATTATAAAATCATTTCGAAAAATATAATCGTGTTTCGAAATAAAATATGAACATACACTTACTTGTAAAAGGTTAAGCTATAAAAAGCCTTATAAACATAATACCAGATCTACAACACAGTTTTCTACATGAACGTGTATTGTAAACTCGTGTTATGTGCAGGTAAGCATGTCCATTGTCCACTCACTACGCGTTGTTTGTAGAAGTGTTAATAGCCTAACAGTGTACACAGATATTGGACTGATTTTTACTTCTTCAAATCATCAATCATATATGACAAACAACTAATATCTTCCAGTGATTCAAGAATTATTTAAGAAGAGAAATTATAAACAATTGAAGCAGAGATAACCTTGCAGATTAAACAGATCCTGAGGAAGTAATACCGGCCGGCACATAATCATGAGAGTAGGTACAAATAAATATTTTTATGGTACTTAGCTGTTATTAGATCCTTCCTTCGTAGTTAATATCAAATTAGTTCTGTGTGTAGCAAAAAATATACCAATAGTCTTAATTTTGGTTCGATACTACTTTAAATCGTTGTCAAGAACTTCAGGAATACCATATTAGGTTGTCCCAGAGCAGCGCTACATGCTGCCAAACTACATATTTGGTTGCATTTACAATCTTAAATTCATATATCAATAGTAATAAAAAGAAGAGTGTTTATTATGGAATTTAGGGGTGCCAATATTACACGTTTACACAGAAAAAAATACACACGTTACAAGAGGGGAGAAAGCCACATGGAAATTAAGATGTATTTAATATGACTGCAAATTTCAAAATAAAATTATGTAACTGGCTGCAGAGGAACAACTTCTTCACATTTATAAAACTTTTCAATTCCGACCCGGATGCAGTAACGTACCTGCGGATGTATTAATTTCCTATGGAAATTTCAATTTCCTACCGGATAGAATAACATAAACATTTTTATCTATGATATGTGGCAGCTACTCTTTAGATCAAAATACTGAAAACCAAGAGCCAAAAATATACCAGATTTGAAACGGTTTGATCGTTTTTAACCTCACGGAAGACATTTTCACCCTCATGAAACAAAATAAATACTAAGATTCATATTGGGGTAAATATTTTTATAATACCTATTAACTAAATAAAAAAGTATTACTTCCATGCATTAAAGAACGGTCCTTCTATGATTTTGTGACCAGTGAAGTGGATTAAGTATTTAAGTGAACAGGTATTGGTATTTAAAGATCATGTCAATTCTAAGACAAAACAAATAGAGAGAGATCATAAAAACAAATTTAAAAATATGCTGATATACCAGGTGGGATCTGTAACAGTAGCAATAAATTAAAACATAGATTCTACCCCTCAAACCGAACAACATTGATTAAACAACTTTTAAAAATAACTCATTTATAATGTAAACCTGTAAAATAAAGTTTATTCAAAGAAGCAATGTATTGCGTAACATTTGATATTTAGTAAAGTGACAGCTATTTTCAATGCTAAGACGATGTCAATGTTGGACGGCATACATTGAAAATGCTATATACTTTGTTCGAAATAATGAACATATTAAACCAATATTTTTTTTAAGTTTCTGAACAGATGTTGTTCAGTTTGACGAGTAAAATCTATCCAAACGGTTCGTGTAATATAACAGACGGCTGCTGCCCGCCAGTTCCTGGGGTGAACTTGGCTGGACACCCTGCCGCCTCTAGACACGCGACACAGGTGACCATGTTTTAATGTTTTGCTCCTGTTACAGGACCCACATGGTACCTATATTTACTTACGGTTCACTACGTGTAACAAAACATTAATTATTAACTTGTGAATAACCTTTAGTAGTTATAACAATTTAAAATATTGATTAAAATTTTAAGACCGAATGGATTGGAGGCGCGTAAGTTTTTAAATTAATTACATCATTACTTCTACCACCTTTACCTAACGAAACTGTTTTCATTTCCACAGGCAACCGTATTCACTATTGTAATGTTTCAAATGTCATGGGGCATGCTTCAAAATCCCACACAACATTCATTTCGAAAGAACATAAATACTACGAATAATGTTAATAAATCAGAATGTTTTTGTCCTCCAAATTATGGTTAGTAAAAAAAGATACTTTTTAATTTTTCATACATTTTTCAGTTTCGCATTACGTTCGAGAAGTGAGGGAGGTATTATACCTCTACTGATATTGAAATATGATTTGAAGGCTGCCAGTCCTCTGAAGTGGAGCGGAGAATTAAACCAATCAGATTGCATCTTTGTGAAGCCCGAAAGTGTACAGGCAGCCTAAATTTTAGTATACGATGATCACTCAGGATGGCATTCGGGTTTTTTTAGACAGAAACCTCGTGTAATGACGATGACACGCGAATGTTATAAGGTAAACGTCCCTGTGCTCGACACTGTTCCAATAGTTGCCATCTTGAATGTTATGTCATTAGCAATAGAGGTGACAGCATGGAGTCAACTATTAAGTAGGCATTAGCGTGTCGACCACAGAGACGCTTACCTTACTAATGCCCCGTTTTCATTTTAACTGACAACACTATTTAAACTTACCGTAAAAAGTTAACTTAAGAATAACCAATAACAAAGAACTGAAAAAATATTTAATAAAAGGTTTCTAATATTTAGTTTGATTGTAAATATTATCATTATGCGGTATATAAGTCTCAATACTTGTATTTCTTATTCACAGACTGAACCTTCTTACGACCTGCATGTCATAATCATATCACGATTTTTGTAATAAAAAAAGTTATAATTTTCTTCAGATTGTCCAGAACCCGACCTCAAAATCGATGAGAAGTCTATAGCAGTGCTGAAATCGAAGGGGATGTTAAAAAGAGATGAAGAAACCATGCTAAAAAAATATTTTGATATTTTAAAAGAAAGAGCTGCAAAAAACCTTAAAGCAAATTCAAGAAGGTTGAAAAGGTCTCTCGATACCCAATGCTGCTGCATGAAATCCAATATTCTGGTCCCTACCTTTATCACGAGGAAGGCATTCTTAAAAAAGATAGAACTGATAAAGCAAATAGTTAATAATCGAGTTATTGACACGGTTTCAATTAAACCTGGGATATAATATAATATAACTGTATAACTACGGTCAAGTGCGACGATGGACCCACGCTGCGCCACTCTTTACTATATTGAGCACGACCGTAGCCATGCCCCATTCGCAATGGTTAAAAAGCTTAGTAAAACAATCTTAGACATTAAAGTCTCAGTATATTCTAAAGACTTTATTTTACCCAATAACTTTTAACATATCTTTCTTTTTCGATAAGTTTCGTGTAAGTTTGTCGAATATGTATATCTTACGTCCGAAATCTTATATTAGTAATTTGTCCTCAAAATACCGACCGATTAGAAAGCGTTTTTATATTCTAAAGCCTTTTCTGTCGAGTTTGTTCTTGGTTATGTTTGGTAAAAATAGCTGCAGCCATTTCCATGATATTCAGCTTTGATTGGAACAAGTGACAGGATCTCAACCAATATTGAGGCTAAGAATTCCAAATTTTGTTATGTTCTGGTTCAATCGAGTTCATTTACATCTACACACTGACGAGACCAAAAATATCTGAACACGATTTTATGCTCCTGACAATAGGGTCGTGTTCAGATATTTTTGTTCTCGTCAAGTGTGTAGATGTAAATGAACTTGACTGTTCAATAGCAATTTTATACCACTCATTAAATGAGGGCCTCATGATGACCAGCTACTTGAATCGGGGGTTATTTAAATTGAGATTTTAGGTTATATATTAAATCTCAATTTATCCAATAACCGATGAGCACATTCATATTTTCCCAGAGGTTTGACAGCACGCTTCAACGCCCGACTAGGCGCCCTTCGGTGGTTCGCCCAACGTCGAATCTATGTCAAGTTTTGTCCCATATAAATGGGTAAAAGATTTGGAAAAAGTCATCGTCGTTATCTAAAAGAATCGCAGGAAAATTGTCCTAAGAAACGGTATTGAAAAGAAATTAATAATATTTATGGGTGAAATACTTCATATAACCACAGTTATTGAAATACTAGCTAGTATTTCAATCACGGAGCGCAGCTGCGCTCCGCGGTGTTACCCGGTCATCTCACGGGAACTCTGCATTTATTCGGAATAAAAAGTACCCTATGTGATAATCCAGAGTGTCAGCTCCCGATACCAAATTTTATCAAAATTGTTCCCGCCGTTTGAGCGTGAGACAATCAAGTGATCATAGGAGAGAAATATTCCTCTTTGCAAGCAATCAGTAGGTAATCCTAATCACGTAAAGTAATACGTAAATTATAATTTTTTAGGGTTCCGAACCTCCGTATGAAAAAACGGAACCCTTATTGGATCACTCTTCTTTTTTTTTGACTGCCTGTCTGTCCGTCACCACCGAATAAATAAATTTATATTATAAAATGAAAAAATAAATATCAAATATGTGGGTCACTTTAAATAAGCGGTTGATTTTGAAAATTACGAATTAAAATTAAGGTAACAAAATCAAATAAAAAAAAATTAAAGGACTTAATGTCAAGGTCTAATAGTAGATGGTTTAACAAGGGGCTTAAATAAGCAATTATGACACGGAAGTGATTATTTGGACGAGCGAACGCAGTGGCAATTGGCTTTTGACTATTTGTGTCAAACACGACTGCTTTTCACGTCGACTGCGAGAAAATAAAAAATAACCAAAAAATTAAATTGTGTTCTTTGAAGATTTGGGAATATCTTTTAAACTGTGAAATAGCGGGCATAGACGATTATAACATCAGGAAAACGCCTGTGACCGTAAATAAACGTCAAACTGTGCTTAACGTTCTTAGTCTTTTTGTTTTTAATTTTTATCTGCAGTGTATGAATGTAGGTATAAAAAATAATTTAATTTTTTTTAATTTATTTTCTCAATCAATCAATATTTTAAGACAGGATAAAATATTTAATAATTTTTAATAGTACACGTCAATAAAAAACTATCTTTATGGTCTATTTTTTTATTCGGAATACTTAAATTACATTTCGTAGTTTCTTATTTAAACCATTTTGATTTTTGAATCAAAAATACGGAATGTAGCTCTTTGCTTGTAGATTACAAAAAAATCCATAGGGAGTTTGGCTATTTGACGTTTCTTTCACAGCCAATATATTGTATTTGCTCTGAGGAGGTTAAGCAGCACTTCTTCTAGAGAGGTAGCTTTGATAGCTTATCACGGACATGTATCCTCTATTCTAAGCTACGGACTGTTACTATGGCGTAACAGTGTCGACATGAAAAGAGCGTTTAGGGCACAAAAAAAATGTCTACGGGCCGCTTGCAATGCCCACTATCTCGCACCATGCAGACCTTTATTCATGGCTACAGAAGTCCTTCCCTTGCCGTGTATGTACATACTCGTAAGACAGATTTCCATATTGGTAAAGGAGCACCCTGAATATTTTGATACACGAGATCGCTACTTTCCCAGGTCAACGCGACACAAGAATAAAATACACTTGCCAAGAGGAAACCTTAACATATTTAGGAATAATTGTTACTGTACGGCAATCCGAATATTCAATAAACTTCCACAACAAGTCAAGGATTGCCATCCAAGGACGTTCAAAAGTACACTTAATAAATGGCTTTTGTCCAAGTGTTTTTATTCTGTCAGAGAATTCTTGACGGACAATAATACAAATACTTAATTAGAGGAATTTTAATGTAATTGAATAATTTATTATTTGACAATGAATTATTAACTATTTATTGAATTACTAGCATTAACCCGCGGCTTCGCTCGCGTGCCTATACAATGTACATCATCCTACGGGAACAATGCTCTTTTTTTCAGGATTAAAAGTAGGCTATAATCAACAATCTGCATTTCCCTGATGCATATCCGTCCAGCCGTTTTAGCGTGAATAAGTAACAAAACATACACAGACTTTCGCTTTTCTAATATTACTGGGAAATACTTTTTATTTTATCATAACTCCACTTTATCAAATCAAACCGAAAACTCAAGCACTCAAATCAAACGATCTCAGCTTTTACTGTACCAAATAAAGTTCACTTCAAAATCCATAACTCGAAGTGAAGCTAAGACACCGGGATATGTGTGCATTTTATTTGTATAAAGCTTTTATAATGTCCCGAGCCTCCGCTTATTGACTTGTGATACCTATTCGAGATTGATTTAATGATTCTAAGCCATGTTCTAAGTTACGTCATGTTCTATTGTAAGATATTGAGGTTCTCTTCGTTGATGAATGAAAAATGTATTATGCTGAGCCAGATAAACGTAATTCAGAATTCTGAAATGACTTAACACAATTATTGAAAAGCTTGAATGTATTTATTACGGATGCAGGGAGTTTCCCGATCATTATTCCTCCCGTCCCAACGCGCCGCCCGCCTATAGGTACCGATTGACGACGATCGAGATGCCACCAAATACAATTTTTTTAATCAATTAGGATAACGCGGGTCTCTATCCATACCTCAAAAGCAAAAACAGAGCTGTCTGTCAGTCCGTCTGTTACAACCGATTTTCTGCAAAACTACTGCAATTTGGCACAAATGCTTTCAAGAATTTTCATGACCACAAATAAAATTTCAAAATTGGTGGCATTTTCGTAATTAACGTCCCAACAAACCATAAAAATTACACCCATACTCATATTTAGACATTTCAACCCCATTTCACCCCAACAGGGAAGATGTTAATTCACGTCCGCCACGTTGGATTTAAAAATTGTTGCGGTTTTCGTAATTAGCGACCCGATAAACCATAAAAGCATTACCAATGGATTTTCAGACTTTGTCACCACATTTCTCCCTTTTAGGGGTTGAATTAAAAAAAAA
Organism: Apotomis turbidana; assembly: GCA_905147355.2. Lineage (NCBI taxonomy): Eukaryota > Metazoa > Arthropoda > Insecta > Lepidoptera > Tortricidae > Apotomis > Apotomis turbidana. The sequence continues at coordinate 20,828,567 of LR990280.1, forward strand.
CCTGAAACACGTGTTTACTCATTTATTGTTAGAAATACTCCTGTGAAGTTTCGAATAAAATAGCATTTCCCCATACAAACTCTGGAACCCCATTTCACCCCTTTAGGGGATGAGTTTTGAAAAATCCTTTCTTAGCAGATGCCTACGTCATAACATCTACCTGCATGCCAAATTTCAGCTCGATCCGTCCAGTGGTTTGGGCTGTGCGTTGATAGATCACTATGTCAGTCAGTCAGTCACCTTTGAGTTTTATATATGAGAAAGAAGAAGAAGACTAGCGGCCGCCCGCGACTTCGTCCGCGTAGATTTTTGATGATGACAAAGATATTAAAATAGGTAAGTGAATTTTATTCTTTGTTAAAATGGTCTAGACATATTACATTTCAAACAGTGACAGACACTGATATGCAATTGTTAAAGAATTTCAGAAGATTTTCCAATTAGATTACGGGAATTGTTTGCAGGATGCTTAATATTTATTCCGTCAGTTACCTGATGCTTTTAATCTTTGGCAAAAATGACTGCAAGATATAGAGCGACGCATGGATTTGGAGTTAGAAAATGGGGATCTTAGTTATTATGAGTGAGATTTAAAAAAAAATGTTAATTATCGTAAGGCTGTTAAAACAATCTTAAACTCAGCACTGGAAATCGAGAGATGGAGGCAGTTTAATGAAGAGTATCTCTTTCAACAATAATAAATAATAAACTTTATTTCAAAACAATAATAAATAATGACCTCTTTTCATAAGAAGGCAGCACTGGTATTTGTACACGCCGGCCTGGCTATTAAACGAAAAGAGTTGTGTGGCGGAGTTCCCGAGGCTGGCCAAAATGTTTCTAAATGGTCTAGCAGGTACCCCAGTTATTAAAAAGGCTAGTGTTCAAAGAAAGTGCTGAAATGTGACCATTAAAAACTAAATGCACATAAGTGAATTTAATGATGCGATTACTATTTTGGTCTACAGGCTAGTAGATTGTTTGAAGAGTGATTCAATATATTCTGGTTAAGTTCTCTATATTTCTCAAGAAGCTAAATAAAGTAAGAATAGGTATATAAAGTATAGATTATTCATGTGCTGATAGACAACTCACTAAATATAGGAACACATAAAGTTTGGAACACAATTAATAAGAGACAGCACTAAGAAAATATTGTTGACAGTAAACCATAGAAAAGGGGGTGCAAGTTCGTTTTAAAAAAAGGACGTAGTCACTGGGTAGAAGACAGGAAATAAAAAAAATATAAACTGATAACCTTAGCGTAACACTTCTTTATAAACAACATTAGCGGCCACATACAAACTTTGCACCCCTTTTAACCCCCTTAGAGGTGAAATTTTCCAAAACGCTGAAATGACTTTTTTTGTATTTGATTAAGTAAGCTTTCTACAAAGTTTCAAGTCTCTAGTTCAAAAAATAAAGTTTCTCCCATATAAATATTGCACCCCTTTTTAACCCCCTTAGGGGTGAAATTTTCCAAAACGCTGAAAGTACTTTTTGTGTTTTTGAATAAGTAATCTTTCTACAAAGTTTCAAGTCTCTAGTTCTAAAAAAAAAGTTTCCCCCATACAAACTTTGCACCCCTATTTAACCCTCTTAGGGGTGGTATTTCCAAAAATCCCTTCTTGTCTCTAGCCCACGTTATAAAAGTAACCTACTGTGCAAAAATAAACTCTCTAACATTAGTAGTTTCGGCTGTGCGTTGATGAGTCAGTCAGGACTTCTTCTTTTATATATATAGATTATTATTTGTCATTACCATTATTATTGTACCTTTTTTTATGGATCATAAAATTTTCGATGAAATTATGAATATGCATGCACTTGAATAATTATTACGATTGTTTAAAATGTATAGTAAAAAAGCATAAAATCTTTGACATTCTCGTATTTATATTACACGCTATTTACCCATATTTTGAAAATTTTAATATAAATTCACATGCCTATAATAATTCAGTGAATAAAGGATTTTGACCGTAGAAACGGTCCGGTAGTTTTGAATTTTTAATATGTTGTCTAGGATGGTTAGTGAATGTTTAATTGCAAAATGCACAATTCCCCCCCCCCCCCCCCCCCCCGGCCCGGCCGCCATATTGAAAAAACCGGGAACTTCTTCACATTTTTGATTAATTCTTCGTCTAGGAGCATTTGAGCTAGATAAAAGCTCAGACAATGTTGAAGAGGATAAAATTTACTATAATTTACATTTTAAATTTTGTTTCAAAAACTGATAGTTTCAGGGATATGCACATTTAAAAAAACGTAAGAAAACGCAATTTCCAACTCAAAAACAAACTTCTGGATTATATCTTCGTTTAGGAGCATTTCAGCTAGAACAGTGCTTGGGCAATGTTGTAGAAAATTCAATTTACTATATTTCACATTTTAAATTTTTTTTCAAGGACGTTAGTTACGTGTTAGTTACGAGGATATGCACATTAAAAAAACTCGAATTTTCCGAAAATTTCTTAAAAATTCTTGGTTTAGAACGCTGTCATTCAGTCTAGGACAAATTAAAACATGTAGGAAATATAATTGCTTATAAAACTCATGTCCATTTTTACATACATTTTCGGAAAAATGTGACTTTATTTTTTACATATCTCCGTAAGTATCTGTCCTTGAAACAAAATTTGAAATGTAAAATATAGGAAATTTAATTATCTACAACATTGCCCAAGCACTGTTCTAGCTAAAATGCTCCTAAACGAAGATATAATCCAGAAGTTTGTTTTTGAGTTGGAAATTGCGATTTTTTACGTTTTTTTAAATGTGCATATCTCTGTAACTATCAGTTTTTGAAACAAAATTTAAAATGTAAATTATAGTAATTTTTATCCTCTTCAACATTGTCTAAGCTTTTATCTAGCTCAAATGCTCCTAGACGAAGAATTAAGCAAAAATATGAAGAACGTGCCGGTTTTTTCAATATGGCGGCGGGCGGGGAGAGGGGGGAATTGTGCATTTTGCAATTAATCGCTCACTAACTATCCCAGACAACATATCAAAAATTCAAAACTACCGGACCGTTTCTAAGGTCTCCCCTAGTACTTTAGTCTCTATTCACCGTATTATAAGGGCAGAATGTATGAATTGACAATTCCAAAGCATATAAATATCACCTTATGTACGCACCATATATTCTGTGAATAAATGATTATGATTATAAACTGACACTCTCTAACTGCGTACTAAGTAAGTACGTTCATTCAATTTGTAGTGGACTATTCTATTTACGTAATTTTTGACCGAAAAACTTAAGCTAAGTCCTTGTCCGACATAGATAATGATTAATGATTAGGTATCAAATGATTTTTTGTTATGGCAAAGGTGAAACAGATTACATTTAACGACCTAACGACGATTCTATGCAGGTGTACAGATTTGGTTTGTAAAAAACAGTGTCAACATGTTTGTAGGTATCAAATATATTTAAATAATGTGGAATCCACCAACTTACCTAAAAGAACATACATAAATAACGGAAGGAACAGATAATTGTCAGAGGCTTAAGGTTCGTACTCCTGTCAAATAAGTTTAGCGAGCTTATATATAAAGCTTGCTTTAAGGTTCGAGCCGAGCATTGGAGACCAAAGGTCATCTGCGGTCTTAGTTATCCTAAATCCTTTAAATGCAAATTTTAACGAGCACTTAAGGCGAGTATCAAACAACCTGCGGGAGCGATGTGGCAGTTGAAGTTCCGCTGAAGAATACAGATCCAGAACGTGTTCCATATCCCAAATCCTCCCCTCCCCTCTAGATTATTTTAGCGAAACCCTCGAGCGAGCCACGACGTGCGAGGCTGAAGACCGGTGGTGGGGTGATTTCTATTATTTTCTAGCATCGCAATCATATATACAGCCTGTTACCGGCATGCGGGCATTAATTAAATCTGATAATAATATGATCCATTAGTAATTGTTTGCATGTATTAGCTATTCATAATTATGTGAATTAACTGCACAATAAAATTTCTTAAATCCGCACATTCAATGTAGTGGGTGTACAGCGTAATTGTCTTTACTCATATCACGCTGTCATTTAACACTCACTTGTCAATTTATTTACTGTACATTACTGGCAATTAAAATTTTGTTAGAAAGTTAATAAAGCCTGAATTTAAGTTAATTAATTCAATTAAGGTCATGGATACGTTAAAGATCTATGTTACTTTACTCTACTTTAAGAAAAGCCTAATACTTGGCGGTAACACATTGTATATGTATTTATAATTTATTGAGTTTCAAATTTAATATGCAATTCCTCGAATTAGTCCTAACTTCAGTTTTTAAATACAAAATGGAATAGTAGCCAGCCTCAAAGAGGAACCGTGCCCACAGGATCAATCCCTGAAAATCAACTTGGCCGTAATGGCCGTACGTAAATTTATAAAAATAAATAACATTACGCACAACCGCAACGGAAGTGAGTAGGTAAGTAAAACAGAAATTCGATTATTTTTTTATTGTTCGTTTTATTTAAATATAAAGTTACATTATTGTTGGCCCACAGTACTGTGATTTCATACTCTGGACAGCAATGCATTTTCACGTTTTACTACTACTCATTGCAATAAATAATTATTGTTTTTGTTTTAACATGAGTGATTTTTTTCTAGCGACGGACGTAAATAATCCAAGTAAGATAGTTTATAATTAACTGATGTTTACGAGGTAGCCCTGTTGGTAAATTATCATGCAAAATCTACAGCTCGGTCATAGGTTCGATTCTCGGTAAGAATAAATATGTGTAATTAGTAAATGTAATGAAAAAACCTCTATCATGAGGTTTGTCATGACAAACATTATCTTTACTCTGATTTTTCATTTTAAATTTTAAGAAACGGGTATATTTAGTTCAGCCGTCGCCAACCTCTACTTTTTTGTATATACGAGTAATTTCATAATAATTTACAGCAAGGGCTTTAGGGCTAATAGGTAGGTAAGTAGGTATAAAAACCAACAAAAATATTCTCAGGTATAGCCGAGGAATATAGAAGGTTCTTCACTTTTGGACATTATGTGATGGTTATTAAGGTTAAAAAGTGACGAACCTTTTCATTCCCCGACTAGCGACTGTAGTACGTAATGTCAACCTTCCTCAAAATGCTTTTGAAATACCATAGGTTGTTAAAAATCGGTATTTTATTTGAATCAAAATCCGTCCAATGAAATAATATTCTCAATAGTGAAAATCAGAGATTTTCATCGGGTTACATGACGGTTGAACGTTTTCAATTATTTGTAGACTTCGTTCATGGTATTAAAAAACAAGGTATGCTACTCAGGAATGACAGGCGGAATTCTCGATGTCATCACCCTATGATTGGTTAGTTGGTTCTGTCACTCCGTTTCTGTGCTGCCAACGGTGTTGATTATTGATTGAATACTCCCCAATTTTCTTACCTGTATGAATCTCATAAAATCGTGAGTGTTTTAAATCAATTATTAATTTAGTCAAAGAACATGACAATTGTAATGCACTACCAACAACAACATTTTTTCCTTATATTTGTTTTGATACTATCACGCGGAAACTATCAGTGACAATGACGTAGAAAGTGCCACTACCCGGAGTGGAACACCTTGTTTTTTATACCATGACTTCGTTATTGTTCACGTTATACCGACCTATGCCTGCACAAATGTTGCTTACATTTAATACAACGTTATATACATGCCTACATAATATTGCGCTGGCACTATCTATATAGCGCAGAACAAAATCCAAAAAGGATTACTTATACATAATTACATATATCTGTACTCGTATTATAAACAACGGCATTCTCGAATTGGGCCCCTGGGGCCCAATTCGAGAATGCCGTTGGAGATATCTCCAAACGTCACATCTCCATTAGATAACAGTTATATCGCCATTGAACTGTCATTTAAATGCGATGAGCTTAAAAGTGACATATCTCATCTCAATTTTGGAAATACGAAGGCGATAATGATTGTCAAAAATGTTATTCATGTATATAAATTTCTGTTTTGAACGAAACTTAACGGATCAATTTCTCGTACTATGCGGTCAATTTAAAGTATGCGCCTGTTATTTATGCCGTCACATACAAAGGAAACGAAAATTTTGCGCATCCGAATTGACGAAGTTGCGATGTTCTAGGGATATCGCCACTTGTCAAGTAGGCACACGTCAAAAGTGACGGATGGCGATGAAAAGGAGAGATCTTCATTATATCTCTAAAATTGGTCGAATACCCCCCAATTCGAGATTGACATTTGAGTGATCGCCAAACGTCAAATCTCTAGTAGATAACAGTTATATCGCCATTGAACTGTCATTTAAATGCGATGAGCTTAAAAGTGACATATCTCATCTCAATTTTGGAAATACGAAGGCGATAATGATTGACAAAAATGTTATTCATGTATATAAGTTTCTGTTTTGAACGAAACGTAACGGACCAATTTCACGTACTACGTGGTCAATTTAAAGTATGCGCCTGTTATTTATGCCGTCACATACAAAGGAAGCGAAAATTTGCGCGTCCGAATCGACGAAGTTGCGATGTTCTAGGGATATCGCCACTTGTCAAGTAGGCACACGTCAAAAGTGACGGATGGCGATGAAAAAGAGAGATCTCCATTATATCTCTAAAATTGGTCGAATACCCCCCCTGTTTTCGCAATATACTTATCATTTGCGCTAAAATTTGATTTATCAAATCACCCTAGGACATATATTTACATGTACTCGTACTACCTACTAGGACAGCGCACACGAGCATTTCTAAAACTGAGAGTATGGATAATTAAGCCATTTTTAATTCTAGGGAAAAAATGCGTTCAAGAGTTACCTGTGATTTTTTTGCCAGTGGTCATAAAGGTGTATCGATGGCCCGTTATCGATCTCAAAAATGAAACTAATACTACAGTTGAGACTATACGGTAAGAGAAGATTCAACTGTTTAGCTATATTCATTCATGAGATACGGCCTGGTGACAGGCGGGCGGACAGCGGAGGATTAGTAATAAGGTCCCGTTTTTACCCTTTGGGTACTGAACCCTAAAAAAGGAATGGGACGTAAAGCGAGTGCCATCAGAAAACTGATTAAGTTTGTTTGTTTTAAGTTCACGACTCGAAAAGAAGGCAGTAATCGCGGGCGCGGGCGCGGGCGCGAAAGTGCGAGTGCCCGCTATGGCGCACGCGTTTGCGCGAGCGATGCAGTACAATAACCCAAAAAGATTACAAGGAAAGCCAGCTGGCCCGCACCGCAATGTTATGAAACCATTGTTCAATCGATACCCTTAGGCGAGAACAAAGCTATTACAATTTCACATTACTGAAGTCGAACACTGCTGCAGTATGACAGTAAGTATTCTCGCGAACTATAATTTTGTGTAGTTATCACTTTGATTTATGATGTTACGCCATCAGTTAAATACATACAGTCTACACTTAAGAGGATTAAGTTCTTAATTAATACAATTAAAATACTTACCTCGGCGCTTTTAACATCTGTGTCTGTTTAAATATAAATAAATTGAAAAAATTAGCAAAATATTAAACAGAATACTTACCAAATGATTATTAACTACAAGTCAAAAGGTATTCCTTTATCATGATAAATACACTTAAGTGATACATAAAAACAAACATATAAACTACATATTTCTCGTCTTGTGTAATCTACTACACGTGTAAGTTGCCAATAAATACGACTGATACTACTTGACTCTGGAAGTACCTATACTTAAGTAATTTTAAGAGAATATTAGGTAAGAAACAATTTTAAGAGTATTCGAACCTAATACCGCGCTATTTTAGTATGGTTACAAGTTTTGGTTTATTTTATATTTGTATTGGAAGAACTGTTCCAAAATATTAGGGAATTATGTATGCATCCTTAGATTTAAGTAAAATTCTCAGCAGACCATAATTTGAGCCATAATAATAACGCCCATCGGCGTCATTATGAATAAAATCCATAAATAATTTTATTGAAATTGACAACCACTATATAAATAAAATGTTATAATAATTTTCAGGTTAATTTAAGATTCATCATCATCATCACATTAAGTTTGGTATGGAATAAAGCTGGCAGCTCGATAGTCGGCGTCACATACAGAGATGACTTCGACTTCGAGCGGCGATACCGCAACGTCCACGAGTGCGACCCGTTCTACTGGCACCCGCTTCACATGCCCGAGGACTGCGCGGACATGTATGAGAAACTCATCCGCGACAGACTCCCCATACCCAAGCACGCATACTTTGAAACAAAAAGACCGCCCGCGTACGAACCCTACGATTATGAGTACTCGGACCCTGATTACCAATCAGTTCAGACAGAAATGGAATCAATCGATACCCGACGTGATCTGACGCCGTATGAAAAAATGTTGGCATCCGTTCAAAGAGATGTTAAAAACCTTCCTAGCGTTCCATCGGTGCAGAATATGCCCGATTTCGGCCCCGTAGTAGTGTATCAGCAACCGGTATCTCGAGTAAGCGCGGACATGATTAAAGATATTGCATTGACTTATGGCGAACCAGACGATAAGAAGAAAAAGAAGCGGAATCGTCGCAGGAAGGGCAGAGGTCGTTGGAAGCAAATAGTAGATAGAATGCGTCGTCGTGAACGGCAGGGCTGGAAAACAATTAATAATGGTGACATTGTTAGTTTATCTAAGACATAACAAGCGTATATACAACTGCACTATGATATAATTAGTTTTAATGTAATGTACAATAACTATTAAATTCATATGAGAGCATGAAACTATTTAATAATTACGCAGACCACACAAGCCACTCTCTGAGGACGAATGCAGAATTACATTGCAATTTGAGTTGATTTGAATATCAATGACGATTTCCGTACGGAATTACTGTGATTGAAACCAAACTAATGCCGAAGTGTGATACGCGATTTTCATTGATACGATAGGTATATGCATATGTATATGTTATATAAAAAAAGGCTATGAAACTCTATTTATTAATCAAATAAAAACTGGTTATCATATCCTCCTGAAAAACAAGCAACATATGGGCTCCAAAGTCAGAGCCGCAGGTGATTTTTCTCGGCTTGAGCCGGATTCCACGGTAATTTGAGTACTTTGTGGTAGATAATCGATATTAAAAGAATGAGGTTTTATAAATAAAATCTCGAAGTAAACATTATTGGTGTAACTTTTAGAATCTTTAAGTATCATGATATGTTGGTTATTTATGTCAGCAATTAGCAGCATGGTGAATATGGAACGAATATTTTTCGATTTTTAATAAAGTTCACTCGCTGAAACCAAACGAATGCCTGCATTTAAACAACTACTACAAGTCTGAGATAACAGATAGCACCCGAGCAAAGCGAGGGTGGCTAATAGTTCGAGTGTCATTATGGTTGTTTAGTCTCGCGTTAAACACTCTACTTTTCACTTTGAATGTGAGGAAAATAAACGACGTTCAATATAAAATTACAATATTTATTACACCAAAGTTTCTTACAATTACGTTAATCATATTTCCTTAATCTAACCTCAGAAAAATGAAAAGGGTAATTTGTACAATTCTCTACATTTAAATGTATGGTTGCTCCTGTAAATTAAGCTGGGTCGGCGGGGTTGTATTTGAGAAATATGTTCAATATTTTCACTCGAAGTCGAAGTAAAAGTTGGAGAAAATAGAGAATATAGTAGAGACGTAGTAAATTCTTAACATTTAAAAAATGTATGGTTGCTCCTGTAAATTAAGCTGAGTCGGCGGGGTTGTGTTTGAGAAATATGTTCAATATTTTCACTCGAAGTCGAAGTAAAGGTTGGAGAAAATGGAGAATACAGTAGAGACGTAGACCTTTCCTCAAAGAGGTTGCATTGTATTTATTATGGATTGACTCCTCTATATAATAGCCTTCAGCTTTAATTCTTCTTCACTGGAAGATGATGATTACATAATTTATAAAGTGACCCAATTAATTGGTCTCATTGGTGATTACAATTCAAGCTTAATACGAGTAATGGACATCTACTCATTAATTATAATAGAAAAAAAAGATTCCATGTTTTTTTTTTGTAAAGTAACGCTTTAAATGCTTGCATATTTAGCCAAAAGATTCGAACTTGAAAACTATTTTATTTAAGACTAAAACTATGGACTTATGGACCATGCATGGTAAAATTAATTCATCTTTAATATTCTTAAATACATTCGTATTCGTAATAATGAATCGTGTTTCATGAAATATAATCTTTTATTTTTAAGTAATTTTGAGGTTATTTTCACGCACCTAAAAGTTTGTATCCATTCACAAACATCGTGATTGGCTTGAGGGGTTACCAAAGTAAATTAAAACAATTTTACTTTAATCCCTACTATCCCTAGAGATTAATAAGGAGCTTTAGTCCCGATATGCTGCAGAGACTAAAGTAATATTTTATGAGCATGAGAAGTGAAAAAGTATCCTATCTTACGTTTGCCATAATGAAAAATCATTTTGATACCTCATGGTCATCATTATCTACATATATCGGTTTCGGTGTAAAACGACGTAAATAGGATAGTCCACTATAAATATATAAGATCTCTTCGAAATATCAGAGATATAGGTATGGAATTTAGAGCCAGTTTTGTTAAATGTCGACTTTCTAATATCACGAAGTGCAAATCTAATTAAAAAGCAATGCATAATGGCCTCATTACGACTGCATATACATATATATATATATATATATATATATATGTGATTTGGTAAAATACATCGCTCAAGTGGCCATGAATCTAAGTCATTCAAATGAAGTCTCAGGTCCTCATGTACTTAGTCTTACAGTCCTCAGGTACTGGTATTGTGTTTAAAAACAGACGATAACGTTACGACTTTTTAGACAACGTTATGCTTTTTTTTAAACAGACGAAAACGTCCGATTGTGCTCAATTCTTGTATTCATTAAGAGGTAACACTATCATGGTGTGTTAAAAGTTGATTCTTTTTACCAGGGCATTGTACATAATTAAAAATAGTTACAAGAGAACCTATTGTGTGTTCGAACGGTGTGTTCATGTGTTGTGATTATGTTACACATTTGTTCAGACAAACGCCATGTTCCAATTTGAAAAGGTAAGAAATACTAGCAGAGTTTAAGTGATCGATAATTTAAAACATTCATCTTTCCAAAAGTTTAAGTACATCTGTAAAATTATTCACATACCCACTGCAGCAACGTATTACACATACTTATATCGATGATCTATTAACCCTTCGTATGCCGCCTCCCCGTATCCGTTACCTATACCTGTATAGGACGGATTCGGGACACGGCATACGAAGGGTTAAGATGATTCGACTCGCCGAGTTACGGAAAAAAAATCATTAGATGGCGCCTGTGGCGGGCACGTAAAATTTACCCCGATTTTTCATATAAAAATTATAATTTTTTTTTAACCAATTTCATTCGAAATGCGTTCAGCGGGAATCGAAACTAACGCTCTATTTTTTTATTTATATAATATAATTCATGTTATTATTCAGTAGTTTAAAAATATTGACCCTCTTTTCATAAAAATCCGGAGACGCGGAGAAAAATTTAAATCAGCAATAAATATTTTTACGTTCGAAGATCTTGTTATTTGCTAAATGGGTATTGGTGTTATATTTTCTTCGGTTTCCGCGACTGCCAGACATTTAAATAAAACAATTTAAACGGATTCTATCGCGTATATCGCGTCAGCGAGGCTCAAATAACTAATATACGCCATATAATCCGTTCAAATTGTTTTATTTAAATGGTTTGATGTTGTTTATGTTTATCTTATAATAGACTCGGCTAGTCTCTATAATAGAACATATACGGCGGCGTCTCTTTAGTTCTGTACTATTATAAAATTCTAAAATTGTATTGATAATGAGTATTCCAAGGAGAAGGGTCATTATTTTAGGAAATATCTTAACTACTTACTACGCTATGCAGCAGCGCTGCGCTGCTCGCCCGTACAGCGCCATTTGTTGGCAAAATTGTCTTCGTCCTCGCATCACGCCGGAATGGCTAGACGGTTCTTAACCAATTTTATGGACTAGATGATTAGAGATATGATATGATACTTACTTTTTACCCGACTAAGGTAAAGAAAACGTAAATACGGACGAAGTTGCTGGCACCTTCTAGTAAACAATAAAAACCTTAAATCTAAATGTGTAATTTTTTTTATAATATACTACCCACTCATCATATTGTTTTTTTTTAGGTTTTTAGTTTAATCGTCTTGGTGAAAACAGCGTTATGTACCGTAGCTGGTCTGACCTATATGGACTCGCTTCGTTTGCCACCGGCGAAACTCCTACGAGGAGAAGACCCTTGCAAGCCACTATACTGGTATCCGAGACAAATCCCCGATTATTGCTACTATCCAAAACCTGTACCTGTATTACCACCAATCCCAATGCCAGTCCCAGTGCCTATATCTATGCCAATGCCAATGTTTATGCCACTGCCAGGAACTCCGTTATTGATGGCAGGACCTCCGTTACCAATGCCAGGACCTCCGTTTCCAATGCCAGGGCCTCCGTTACCAATGCCTGGACCTGCGTTACGAAGGTCAGGATCTCCATCACCAATGCCAGGACCTCCCTTACCAATTCCAGGACCCCCATCACCAATAGCAGGACATCCATTATCAATGGCACAACCTCCATCACCGATGGCAGGACTTCCATCACCAATAGCAGGACGTCCATTACCAATGGCACAACCGCCATTACCAATTCCAGGACATCCATCACCAATATCAGGATCTCTATTACCAATAGCACAATCTCCATCACCAATGCCTGTTCCGGCATACGGGGCACCACCTGCACCTATGCCAATGCCAGGTTTTCCGGGACCTGGAATGCCATACCCTGTTCCAGCGCCTCGAATTGGACTTGTTCCTGGAGTGAACGGACTGGTATCTCCTGAAGGAGCTATAAATATTCTACCATTTTCGGATGTGTACTCGGACTTACTAGAGAAACATAAACAGAAAATGATAAGAATAAGGTTGCAGAATCTTCTCGATGAATATGAGTATCCTCAGAAAAGTAAGAGAAGAAAATGTCGTGGAAAGCACGGCTGTAGTCGGTATTGAGGTAAATTCATAGACACAAATAGAGTTATATTAGGATAAGCGAGTTTTAAACCTATTGACCGCCAAGCGATCTACCAATTTACCGTGCCACTGACGCCAAAGTAAAAAAAAAAGATGTGCCCCAAAATCAACAGGGATTGAAAAATACTTGTAACGGTTAGAATTACCAAGTTTTAGATCATTGAAATTTAGACGGCTGTGGCCGACGTGGCGTCAGGGGCACGATTTTTGTTGACGGCCACAGCCGACTGTGGCGGTCAAAAGGTTAATATTTTGTGTAAGTATTAGCATTTAGATATGTACTAATATACCCAAAGAACATTCGGTTTTAAAATTAAACACCTTATTGTCATGTGCCGTTCAATTAGAATTTACGATAATGGTTTATTTAGAATAAATACAAAAGGACTTAACCTAATTTTTTGTTAATTATTCCTTCGGTATAGTTGCCTACATAAGTTAGTTATTACATTTATATCAATAATTATAAGTTAATTAATTCAGTCCTTAACATCATACCTTTATTTAAAACAATCCTAACGCGGCAATATGTTACGAGGAATACATTACTGAAAAAAAATATATATCGATATTGTTATTTCATAGATGTTTGAATATATTCTTGTAGGTAGAGGTAACTTAATTTTAAAATAAACACACCCTTTATATGTTTTTGTACTGATAATAAATATATTTGCCTACTAAAGGTTCGTTAAGTATAAATATAACATTAAGTTTTTATTTATTGAACCTCAACCAACTTATCCACGACAAATTTTGGTAAAAAACTCTTCCTACGTTGGTTGCGTTTATCTAGTGATAAATAAGTGACAAAGCATCTGTCCCTCAAGCTCTGGTTTCCTAGGAGAGGTGCCATCAATACTTCGTATTAGTAGTTGCTAGACGGCCGCTATGTGACGGGCGCCGCTATCCTACGAAACCCGAGCTACTCGCATTTCGTCAAAACATGACGAATATGCTTTATCACTTATTTATCGCGTGATAAAAGCGACCATCATAGCTGCCCCATTTTGGTGGCAGGCGTTAACTAAAACTTTCTGGGTAAGTACACACTTGTTAAATTATGATAAATATTCATTAAAACAAAATTTTATAAGAAGTAACCATTTATTGAAATTAATCGGTACACTTTTATAATAAATCCTTTAACGTGTTTTATATACCTATTATAATTAAACCTAAATATTTATAAGTACATACTTACCTAGAGACAATCAAATCATGGATAAAATTGTCATTAGTCTTAATTATTGGACGGAATTCCTGAGGGCCACACATTTTACATCTATATTAAGTACTAAATAATATTTCAAAAAAATATTAGGTTATAAATTACTAGCTTATTTGGAATATAAAATTCTTCTAAAAATGTCTAGTAAAAAAGTGCTTACTCTAGGCATTGCCATTATACGTTTCTTAGCATTCGATCACATACTCGCATAGGCACCACTAGAGATTATTGAAATAAAGTGAAAATATTGGAATAGTCGAAAACCCCATTTTGATGACAACTGAAAGCGTTACTAAAAAAAATATTTACATAAATTTATCATAAATCATAAAAGTCGAGGAGTTATTTCGAAATCCTCGTGGATCTCGTCATCAAATAATCACCACAATTTGATGGAACCAACTTGCAAAAAAATAATTTTCCAAATCGGTGTTTAGATGGTGGAGTACTGAGAAATGGTGACGTAACAAAAATAAAAATAATACAACCGAATTGAGAACCTACTCTTTTTGGAATTCGGTTGAAAACGACGACAATCACTAAGTGACTCCCACAAAAAAAATTAACACTCTCATTACCCTTTTGTTATTGCATTTAAGTACATTTTGCCACAAGAGTACACACTTAGAATTTATAGGTACGTAAATACTACGCTAACAAGTAATATTTAACAACTATGTTACACATCATAGATACGGTCATACAGTATTCTAACAACCCAATAAAATAGGTAAACAATTAAACATATATCGTAGGTAATTAACATTAAGAAGTGATGACTAATAAGATTGTTCGTATAATTTGTCAAACACTCGGCTGGTTGCCTTATATTTTCGACGAAAACGAGGACCCCTTTTTGCATGTACATATTTTTTAAACATACGAGTAAATTGCCCATATTCAACATTTTTGTGAATTATTTTCTTGTGATGAATATTCAAATATGGTTACAAAATATACAAACAGTACCTACGCTTTTTTAAAAATGTATTACTATAAATCGTCACTACTTTAAAAAGCTAGTTACTGAAAACAACGTCGGAGAAAGGGCAGTAAGCGCGTACCAGCGTTATTCATATATACTATCTTTTTGTTAGAGTAAAATTAGAGAAGAGTTTATTTTTTTCGAACCTTAGAATAAGTACCTAGTTAGCAGTTGAAAGTGAAGCCAGTTTTAACGAAACGTTTCTATGATTGCTGCGTAGGCACGCTGACATAGGCTTCTTTTGCAAATTAGTTCCATGAAGACTCGTCCTAGGCGTGCTTATAGTAAGGTAGTCAACAAATGTATTTACACGAGTTAAATACATATTCAACGTCGTGATATTCGGTTGCGTAAAAGGTAAGGATACCACTCATATATTCCGAGTAGCTATTTGATTAACAGCTACAATGTAGACAATTGGATTTTATTGCACGTGTGGCCACAATGCCAATGTCGAGTGAGCCTGTGCCGGGCGCCCCGTGGCAGGCAAAGCAGGTTAAAATGGAAATGTGCACACAACCAGAAGATAGGAAACTACGTTATTTGCCTGATGTCACACAACCATCGCTTTGCCCGGCTGTGACAGGTCACCAATAAGACTGTCCATGATATTTGATTCCTTCTTGTTTTGTTAATCTTACAAAAGTAAACAAACGATCATTTTGACGTAGAATTTAAAGTCTTTCGTTTTTGGATTTTTAGTGGTACCTACTAATTAAGTTTAGGTACTGGTAACGACAAATTTTTGATTAATGTCGGTAAATTGAAAATGTACAGTGAATGTCACTATGTAAACAAAGAGGAAACAGAACTAAATCCGTAAATATCGTAAAGCGAGAACTTTCCACAATTTTCAATATTTAATTCAAATTCATTCCGGTAAACAAAGGTTTTGAATTGGTTGATACCGCTATTGACATTTAATAATACATATATATTATGACATATATACATATATTATTATTGCCCTATGAGAGCTGCTTGTAGCGCCACCATCCCAGGATAAATCCGCCATTTGTTAGGCTACAACTTACGCATCTTCACTTTCAACCCAAATGAGAATGCTTCTCGAAACTAGAATAAAAATTAACGCCCGTAACTCGTACATACTTACGAATATATTTTAGTTATTATTATTCATAACTAATAAGACCCCATTTGGTGTCTTAATAGTTATTTTATTAAAAACATTAACTAATAAGAAACCAAATGTGGTGGCCATTGGCCCAATGAACATCTAGTAGAATAATGTAATAAACAATTAAGTATTATTCCTATATGATTATGATTAATTCTAGATTGCTTAAGTGTTATTCATTCATAAAGATTGCATAAGCCCTAATAAAGTACTACCTCTACTTATACTTGTATTTAATCATATCTAAATGGGAGTGCATATCTCATTCATACACGGAGCTTATAAAGCTGTGGATACGCGGGAGCTCAAAATATGTGATTTGTATCATACCATCCCTCTCGCTTCACTGTGAAACCATACTTTGATGAGCGAGATGGCATGACTCGTGAACCGAAGAGTTCGGAATAACTCTAGGGCTTTGACAGCGTACTAGGATACTATCAATTTACAACCAAGATCCCAGCACGAGTAAAGGATTAAATGAGATTACCACATAATTTGTGGCTAAGAACATCGAAGTTCTATTCGAGAGAGTTGATTGTGATGGTGTTGATTGTGAACATTTCGGATATTCGTGAACAGATTACATATTATTTGTTGTGATGAGTCATTAAATAGTTTCACTCAAGGCATTTCTATAAACGCTTAATTAAAAACCTTTTAAGGAACAGAGTACATGTTCTTATTTAAACTACGTACAAGTAACGCCAGATACTCCACTGGTCGACTAGATAAAAAGCTACAGTGGAAAGGCCAAAACAAAATTTATACTTTAAAATATTGTGTCCATAAAGGAACACATTTTTTTTCTTTGTCTATTGTTCTCTGTGTTTAATAGTATTGGCATCACAAGGTATCATCGATGAAAGTAAAATATAAACCTATAAGTACAGTAAACGTAGTAATTTAAAATAAACCTTATCATATTTATATTGTTAACCTATTGGAATGTAATGTATGGACGGTTGTTATGTTATAACTTAATAACTTGCTAAGTATTACCTAATTAATCTATACACATAAATAAAAATAAAACGCGCAATGTGTTGGTAAACAAAAACTGGGATGGACCTAATTATTTTTTGATTAATGCTTTTAAGTTCGAGGAAGGTGTTTACGTAAAACAAAATACCTACGATTAAAAAGCGAAATCTCCACTTCCATGATCTTTGACAGAACCAAAAGTCGGTGGAGTCAAGCAGTTTAAAATAATACTGCCGAAGTTTTATTGAGTAAAACTCTAGTTAGAGTTAAAGAAACTGTACTCGCTAGCGACAGCGTAAGCGATTCGTATAGACAATACTACAGCGCCCCTAAAAGTAAACCGTACTTTGTACAACTTCACTTTTCCATACAATTCGCTTACGCAGTCGCTGGCGAGCGCACTCACATGGTAATGGACTGGTACGTTTACACGCTTGCCAAGCCTTGGCAAGCGTGCAGGACGCAGTCATATGTTAGAGTGAGATGGAACTACATCGTGCGCACTCTAACATATAACTGCGTCCTGTAGGCTTGCCGAGGCTTGGCCAGCGTGTAAACGTACCATAGGTACGTTATAAATTAAATCACGTCAACTGTCTTTTGATTCGACTCGGCTCCATAGTTTCCATGGTTCTATTTTATCAATTGTAAATACTCAGTTGGGCAGCAAAGCTAGCATTAATTGCCGCGACTTCGCTTGCCGCGCCACAAAGAGTCGCATAAAACAGTTGTGCTAGGCTTACAGATCTTACTTATCATTGAGTACGTCTCTTAAATATGCGAGTGATGTACCTACATAATCAATAATTCCAGTCCGCCTCAATTGATGTGATGTGATTTGAAATACTACGTGAATACTGTTTGGATATCTTATGCTAAACGATAACATTTATGCTAGTATCTTAAAATACCAAACGTTTAGAAGGTTAGTTGGATACCACACAGCCATAGTTTCCAAAAGCCGAAAGTAAACTTGTTAATCATATTATTCAGTTTTTTTTATAATTCTCGCTTCACGTATCATTATATTTTATGAAACCTATAAATTTCCACATCCCAAAAAAGTAAGTAAAGTCTTAAATGATAAATTCACAAAAACCCTTTGCATAGTGGACCGCGCGCTGACAAAATTAAGACATTACTCAACCTTCAGTTTGGTGGATGGAACGACATTAAAAGCTTCTCTGTGCTCGTTAGTCAAACAAATAGCTGGTGGCGATCGGAGCAGATAGCGGGGACAGGTCTTTCGCTTCCTGAACTATTCTCGTGACATATGAGCACTCATCACACGTAGCATACAGTGGGCTACCTGTGATGTACCTATACTCATACTCATACTCATTTATTGATAAAAATTTCAATATTTTACAAGTCAAACAAGTGGCCCATTTAGATCGGTCTGAAACTATAAGACATACGAAGATCTGTTCTTAGGAACCATGTCATCGATTTTAATAACAAAAAAAACTGCATTCATATATTTAAAAAATAACCTGTACTCAACTATAAGACATACGAAGATCTGTTCTTAGGAACCATGTCATCGATTTTAATAACAAAAAAAAACTGCATTCATATATTTAAAAAATAACCTGTACTCAACCCGGGAATCGACCCCGGACGTTAACATTAACACTAACATTATTTCTACCTAGATATCAATTGCGTTGGTCTTACATGAATGAATAAAATGCATTGTTTCCATAATCTTTAATTTATTTTATTAAGTGTTCGAAGTTACGACCGCTTTTTTAACCGACTTCAAAAAAAGGAGGGGGTTCTCAGTTCGGTTGTATGTTTTTTTTTTTTTTTTTTTTTTTTTTTTTTTTTTTAATGTTTGTTACCTCATAACTCCGTCATTTATGAGTCGATTTGGAAAATTCTTTTTAGGTTCATGAATAGACATCTCAAGGTTGGTCCCATAAAATTTTGGTGAAGATCGGATGACGAGATCCATGAGGAATCGAAGGAATTCCTGAAATTTTATAGGCACTCATAATATTTTTAATGTTTTTTCTAAAACTATTTAAGTATTTGCATATGGTAGTCATCATCTTCTCATGCTGAACTGATGATGGAAGGTACAACTCCTTAACAGTTAGGAGTTAGGAGATATTTCAAACGAGATGCATGCCTTCAAGACCTCCCTGATCACCCCGCCATAAGTATTTTATATGAATCACTAAAAAGCGAAAAAAAAAAATTTTTTAACAAAAAAAAGAACCGACTTCAGTAAAACTAAAAAGCCGAAAATAACCCGTTCAAGTACAGATTACATTTGACTCACCCTTTGAAGTCGGTGCCAAACCTCACGTAAACTTTAATATATAAATATAATAACTGAGTGGTTTGGGATCGATTTCAAAGGGTGAGTCAAATGTAATCTGTACTTGAACGGGTTATTTTCGGCTTTTTAGTTTTACTGAAGTCGGTTCTTTTTTTTGTTAAAAAATTTTTTTTCAATAGAATATTCAACACGTTTATGTACAGATCGTACAATTGCATTTTGTATCTTCATGTGGTGAATTTGCGTTAAAATTGACTCTATGGCTGCTTAGTCTCCTTGTCTTCAACGGTATCGTATTTATCTTGTTTTGTAAACTTCATCATGTAACAAGTTGCGACACCAGCAAAGAGCTACAAACAACCATAGAGACAATGTTAAGTACCTAAACGTTTTCAATATTGTATGTATTCAAAAAATGGTGGTCATTTCGAAAACTGAAGTAGGTACTAATATAAATTAAAGAATACGAAAACAATGCATTTTATTCATTTTAGACATCATAATTCATAGTAAAATTTACTGTTTAAGACCTAGACAATTGATATCTAAGTAGAAATAATGTTAGTGTTATTTTTCAAAACGTCCTGATTCGGTTCCCAGGCAGAGTACAGGTTTTTTTATAATGTATTAATAATGTAGTTTTTCTTGTTATTAAAATTGATGACATGCTTCCTAATAACAGATCTTCGTATGTCTTATAGTTTCAGACTTTTCCATAGAGACCGATCTAAATGGGCCACCCTGTATTCTTCATATTAGATATTCAGCCGAACAAAATGTGAAAAAATAATAATTGAATACAGATATTTCCTAACGCACACATTGTTCGAAATAAAAGGCGTACAAATTTTAAGTCAGAAGCAGAAGTGCTCGGTTAACATATCGTTATAATTGAAAAAGGCACTGTGTGGTATGCCTGAGCGAAGTATTATTTTATAAACGTGTTTATTTTTCCATATCGGCTATTGCCAAAGAGTAGTTATTGTATTAATATTACGATTAAATTCTAAGAGAAATACCTATGTGCCTTTAAAGTAACCAAGCAATTAAATGGTGACACCATCTGCGGTAATGTATAACGTTACTACACACACCCACATATTAATTTGTGTATTTCCTCTGTTGTTCCTCATTTTCTACCACTATTCTATTATAATTATAAGAATTTATTTATTATTCCCTTGAAAGTCGGCCTTGTGTGCAATGGACTTTATTTAGGAATTCAACTAAGGATCCACCACGTATCTGTGGTATGATTCTAACAGCTGTAAAGCAGAGTAAGTTATTTCTTTGTAGTCAAAACAAAACTTAACAAATATGGTTACCTATAGCCAACAAAAGGGAAGACGTTAATAATGATAGACCACAACGGATAAAAACAAGACAACACTGTACACAAGGGCACATACATAAACTTCACAAGCTATAATATAGGTAGCATAGGCCTAGAAACGAAAACGTTTAACACACACATAACATATTCCTAATAAAAAAAACTACCTCAGCCATGCTGTTTTTTTTTTAACCCGAGTCGAACTCGATTACCAATAATCTATGAAATATAACATTACATCTAAATACAGTCCGGGAGCTCTTAGATTGGGATTCGGGTTGGGGTGAAATGTAAGTGTACTCGTACCAGTAAAACACTTTCATTCAATTTTCTTCTCCAAAAAAGGCCATGTCCACCCTTATTATGGTTATAATTTCATTAGGCTCTTCAAACTGGAAAGATGAAAAATACGTACCTATTTAAAAACGCTATATAAACCTAATCTAAGACTCAAGCTACCGGCGCAATAGCTACAGCTACCTACAAGTAGTGCTGCAAAAAACTTAAAAAATCCTTTTACATCTCCCAATTCTAGACACAGTCATGTCACTTCTCATAGACCAGTGGGACTATGCTAGTCAGGTTAATAACGCGATAAATAAGTGACAAAGCATCCATTACTTATTAACTAGTGAGTGCGATAGTAACAGGTTCTTAGTCATTTATCTATCGCGTGACATCGTAAGCCCGCAGTTAGCCTGTGATAGTCATGTTTATCACGAGATAAAATAAGTTTTCTCGCACTCATATACGCGTCAGTAAGTGAAGACTCCTTTAGCGATAAAATAGAAGCGATTCTACCTATATCGTGCGACAAGCACAACCATCATAGACCCGCGATAAACACAACCATCATAGATCATCATCAAAAATGAGCGTATGAATGTATTAAGTTTGGTAGCCATATTTGTTACAACTATCCTCGAGAAACACACTCTTCGTTCATACCAAATAAAATGTATGTATGTATGTATAGTAATAAGTATATAATATAATTCATTAAAATTGTGATGCTACAAATTCGATTCCTATTTTGTGTATATTCAATTGCTTACAATACTACAAACTTATGGTTAAAGAACTATTTCTCCAAAAGAAATGATCTTAAGTAAAAACAAATACGTAAACTATACAGAATCTCAGTTGATACTTAAGTAGATGGCTCTAAAATATTATTTATTTTATTAACAATGACCGAGATTTTTTGTGGTAAAACAAAACCTAAAGGGTTAATACATCTATTACATATATACATTAGGAGCTAAAGATCATTAGGTATGTTCTTCAAGGATCATTCGATAGTGTACGCCAGTGGTGGGCAATCTTTCTTCATGGGGGGCCAGAAAATTAAGGAAATTTCTCAGGGGGGCTAGAATTGCAGTCCTTTCGCGGGCCGGAGCTGGCCCGCGGGCCGTACTTTGCCCACCACTGGTGTACGCTTATGTTTATATGCTGAAGTATCGCATTTAATTTCCTATAAAGGATAAATGTTACAAGGGTTTAATAAAAAAATCAAGTAAAGAATTATCAGAAAGTGTATAAGTATGTAATGTTTCTTTCATTAGAATCTTTTTACTGAATACTTGAAACGATGATGGAATAATAAAATAAAGAATAACTGAATTACATGTGTTCCTAAGCCCCTTCAGATGTCGATGTGTACGATAAATATTCCTCTGAGAAGCTATTACACTCAATTATTTCTATCTGGATATAATATTCTTTGTATTTTTTGCCATATCGGCAAACACAATGTTAATAATCCCTTACATTTACATATTTACTTGAGCTGCGCTATGAAGGGCCTAAACGTTTAAATATTTGTCATAATGAACAGTAAATCATAAATAAATAACTACGTGCTAGATACTAATTGTAATTAATGATAATGAAACATACCTGAATAAAAGTCGATGACAAATCCTTCAAAATCTTTTTTTGTGATTAATTGATTACAAAGAGATTCTAAATAGTTCGTATCGTAAAAGAGTACGGAGTTTCTAAAGTGTCAAAAGATGGCGTTACTTGCGAAGTCGCCTTCAACCAACGGTAGCAACGCCATTTATTGATACAGCTTTTCCCTTATCCCTATAAAGCAATCTCACTTTGTAAATGTTCTTTGTAAATACTCTCTCTTTCCGAAGACTCAGAACTTGTGACTAGGCGCGGCGCGCTCCGGAGGCGTAACATTCATGCCCATGTTGTCATATGAGAAATCTAAGGTCGTATCTTCTGCCGGGTGCCGATTGCTCAAAGCCGTGCTCATGGTCTTTGGAGTCGTAGCCCCTTGGCTCTTCTCCGTCTGTGAGGTCCTGGTCTCCAAATCCCGCGCATTCAAGGGCTGCGGCCGCTTCAGGGGTTCGGCATTCGGTATTTCTAACTTGAGTTCGGGTTTCGGTTTCGGTAACTCTACTGCATGTGGGTTATGATGAGTGAGGCCTGTGGCAGGATACTGCTTAACTCGATTCTGAAGAGAAATTAAATGCCATGTTTTACCTCTGTAGATATAAGGAACAATCTTTCGTAAACACTGATTCCGATTTTACAAACTCATAACTGTTTCGCTTGCATTTAGCGGAGAGACACGCAATAGAGGTATTTACCACAAAAGTTTGTACTGCTTCAGAAATATTTTTGTGTCTAAGGGGCGTTAGAAAATGTTAGTTAAATGTAAAACAACCGTAACAGTCCTCAAATCCGTAGATTTTATTTTCCAAACCGATATTTTTAAATACATGACAGGCCAGTGACTCACCTTCGTGGGCTGGAACTTCTGCTTGAAGTATCTCCATGAGAACTTGGACCGGCACACGAGGATCAGGGCGAGCAGCAGTACCGCCAGCGCCACTGCGCTGATGATGAGCGCGGCGCGCGCCTGTCGCTCCACACCTTACGAACAAAGACACCAATCAGATAACTTATCGCGAGCTTCGAAAGGCGCGACCCAGGACTTGGGACCAGGTTGACGGATACTTCAATAACTTCAATACAATTCAAACACTTTCTACTTATTGCATACCTCAAATACAATAAAATAACAGACAGAGGTAAACATAAATAGACATTTTCTTCATAACTACTGTATTCACTTTATTTTATTCCAAACCAAAATAAACGCTAAACAAGCAAAGTGATACTTATATGTATGATAATTGAGTCTCTGGGAGCTAATAGTTACTAGGCAAAGATCAGTGAAATAAATTTACTTATTGGATAATGGTACTAAGAACCCATATTCTTAACAAGAATTTATTCAGGCAAGCGGGCTGTGGCAAGTGTCATTCCATTAAAGTAGACGCCAGTATTATAATAGAAAAGAAACGGTTGCAAATATTAACAAAAATCATTTCTTAAGGATTGTCGCACTGCAATTTCCATCAAGTAAAATGGACTTTAAAGTTGTCATATAAAATAAATTCGCTTTGGCCATATATACGATATATTAACATTATTTCAACCCCTTCACATACACTAAGTATTGATGTGATGATACTTAGTGTACAAATAGTTCAAGGACTGAGTATTCTTTACACCCTTAGGTACTTGAGAAAAAACCACACAAAACAGAAGTAGTTAAATAAGAAACACATCTTTTGTTTAAATTACATATTTTGTAAACAAACATAATATCCTATCAAAACTCGGACGTGATAAAAATAAAATACCTATTGGTAATGTAGTTAGGTAGTGCATAGCAGTTCATATATCATTCGTCCATTACCATTACATTTCTACTTACTCAAATAAGGTAGAGATCACAATAAAATACAATACAATAATACTTTATTGCACACCAACAAGAAAAATATTACATGAGAAATCTTAAATGTAGTATCAGTAGTTGAAACAATATTGCAATGAAACAATATGACAATGATACTCGTAATCAATTTCAATCATTATAAATTAATTAGTAACATTCGCTAAAAGCAAAGAGGATTACTACAATTACCTACCATCCATATTCTAGCAAGAAAATAGAGTAGATTGTTTGACAAAGGGCAAAAATAAGCCTCTTTGTGTTGTGGCACGAATTGATAATTATG
Organism: Apotomis turbidana; assembly: GCA_905147355.2. NCBI lineage: Eukaryota > Metazoa > Arthropoda > Insecta > Lepidoptera > Tortricidae > Apotomis > Apotomis turbidana. Next base: position 20,853,687 of record LR990280.1, read on the forward strand.
ACGAACGAACGATGTGAGCTAACATAATAAAGTCACTTTAATAAGTCGCCTTATTAATAAAATTATTCGCAAAGCAGGACACTCACAAACATAAACTTAAATTCAATAGCAATGCATACATTGCACTCCTTTATCCACGTTTTCATCAGAATGTAATATTTTTAGGACGAGATTTTATTGCCAAGCGCATTTTTTCGGAAACGTCTATGTCAAGATTAATCAAACGAACCCCATACTCGATTGGTAATATTAGAGCATCAGCTTCAGAAGCAAAAACAATAGCTTGTAAACACCTTTATAGCTAGCGGAAATCTAATAGAGGGAACTATTGTGATCGTGACAGTTCCTATAAATCACGTTACATTTTATTTCTGTCTGCAAATTGAAATATGATTACTCTATGGGACCACGTTTGCGAACGGAAATAAGCTAGAAATGGCAACTGGCAGCGACATAAAAACAAACAGCACATTAATTCGAACGAAACTCTTTTATATTGATATTGTCATCTCTCCTTATACTCCAAAATGGTTTCCTTAGAGTTTCTACGAAATAATGTATAAGTTGAATATTTATCTATGATTGTAAAACGAGCACTCGCGGCACTCATGCGACAAATAAGTGTCCACCCGGGGGACATGTCACATCCCAAAGCGTCTAAAAAAGCTACAGTCAGGCAATGAAGATTACCACTTTTCGACTCTATTTTGTGACATTAAGGTCCAAGAGTGGAAGACTTCTTTATTGGCTGACTGTACAAAAGTCAGACATAGATATACATAACTGCCGATAATAAAAAGGAGCACTTACTGCTATAATCCGTGGTCGAACCGGAGTCTTGCGATCGGCGCATGTACCGCAGGTCCAGTAGGTATCCTGAAACAAGCATCATTTGATTGTTAACTAGTCAGATTGCGAAGTTGTATTAATTTATTACAATGCAAACACCCTCGCATGAATACATTCCCGATAATTATCAAGCTTACAAAAAAGTAGTCGTAAACACGCTTATTTGAGCGTATTGTACCTCTATACGACAACACCATAAAAAATATGTCGTATAACGGTGTACCCATCGAATTCTTGAACACCATACCCATCGATTTTTTTAGTTCCCGACCTCCTTTGCTATACCTTAACCTCCATTTGTATTTTGTCATAACAATGCATTTGACTAAATGTTTACTCTTATATATTTTTACCCTAAAAAGCTAAAAGACCATAATATGCCTAAATGTCACTTTTCGTAGTTATATTTACCTGAATGAAAATTTGCGTACCTATTGAAATTATGTCAATGTGAATAGGCAAAAAAAAAACAGTTGCGAATATTTTTTGGGAAATGAAATTTGCCGAAAATAATTTTAGCAAAACGGCAGGATTCTCAAAAAAATGCATAACATGGAAGAAACCTTATTCAGTATCCAGTGCCTACAGGTGGGCTATTTCGATCAGTCTATACTGAAACTAAAAGATACTGTTCTTAGGAACCATGTCATTTTAGTGACAAGAAAAGCGGTACAAAGATTTATCAAAAAACACTTCCGGTATTGCAAACAAAGATAGACAAACAAGTAGAAACATGTTAGGAGATGGCTTCCAAAGAATCAAGCAAACATTATCTAGTCGGCTCCAGTGAGCAGGTAGAGAGCAACAGGTGCCGCGACATGACCCTACTCACACACACACACACACACACACACACACACACACACACACACACACACACACACACACACACACACACACACACACACACACACACACACACACACACACACACACACACACACACACACACACACACACACACACACACACACACACACACACACACACACACACACACACACACACACACACACACACACACACACACACACACACACACACACACACACACACACACACACACACACACACACACACACACACACACACACACACACACACACACACACACACACACACACACACACACACACACACACACACACACACACACACACACACACACACACACACACACACACACACACACACACACACACACACACACACACACACTCGCATACACATCTAAGGATGCAGATAACACTAAATAAATATACGTAAGATTAAGGATGAAATTATAAGAAGAACTTAACTACTATTACTTCTTAGCTACTATTCTTACTTGACACTAATAAAATTATTTGTATATTCATCGACTTTGGCTTTCAGTTGTATTTTGACCAAAAAATTAACAATTAGTTTCAAATAACTGTACTTGATTCATTTTTACACCCCAAATGTTTATTTGACAAGCCTTTAGTGTTAGTATAGTATGTATAGTATTCAATGTTAATAAGATCACAATTTTAAGTTTCTTTTATACCTATTACTAAATATATGTACTGTTTTTCTATTTTGTTGATACTAAAAATAAATTATGTTGTGCATGGTTATTTGTGCTAGTAGGTAAGCCATTTCATGTTTCATGGTAAGCGATAATTTCTGCAAATATAGAGTTTGGCAGTCCTTTTATCATTCGTCCATAGTAAAACCCCACAAAGCAAATGGTGCCTTCGAATATAATACTTTAATCTTGCCAGGATAGAAGTTGAACTGGAAAAGGACAAGGGAAACTAATCTACCAACCGGCAAAGTGAAAGAATCCGCGCAACCAAGGGAAAATAAACTATTTACTTGGTCTATTAAGTATTATACCTTAATAACGAGCTAGACAGCAAACAGGCTTTGTGGGCCCGTACCGGAAAAACTTACCTTTGTGCTAGGTTTATTGCGTGTCACCGCGAAGATACAATAACAAACTTTCATACGACTTGAGTCGAGTTTTCATGAGGTTAAACAACGATTTAATTTGTCTTATTTGAATAGAAGATACAAATACTATAATTTCACATATTTTGTTTAAAGCAGTTCAGTAATATAATCTTAATCTTAATAAGTTAAAGATTTTTTCTAAGCTTTGTAAAACAAAAATAATTTAGTGAAATAAACCGCTGAAATTTTAAATTTATTTTTTAGTTATTATTATTATAAATTTAGCAATTCTATATCAATATTGTCATACTTTGTGAATATCAACGCCCAGTATCTATTATCTTAACAAAAAAACATCCGGTTCAGGTATCTAGGTACAACACGAATTCGCCTAATTCAATCATATAAGGTAAACACCAACATGCAATAAATAATCTGGTTCAGTTAATGCCGTGTTAAGTACATAAACTTGGTTGAGATTGGTCGTCTTTAATTACTAGTAACAATGTACTAGTAATAAAAGATAACAATGTACATGCACATATTTCTTTTTTTTTATATATATATTATAATTACCCGACCAACAAAACTGTTTTCACGGTTCGACTGTGGGATCTATAGAAATCTTTATTAATAACAAGATATATAGGTAGGTACTCGGCAAAAATCTATACAATTATCAATTTTAATAGATTAAATACAGTTGGGGTAGTGTTTTGGTAAGGCCATTTTAAATATTTGTTTATTTTCTCTGTCCTAATAGTCGCCGGTAAGGCGTTAAGGAAGTACGTAAGTATGTATTGTAATCAACTAATCACGTCCTAATGTTATGAATTAAACCTCCCACAGCTGATAATGCGTCTAATAACCTGAGCTTCAGGATAAGATTTATTCCATTGTTGTTTTAAATATGTCGCTATCAAGCAAGAAAATATTCTAAGTTACGACCCAAAATGTAAATTTTGTGGCTAGAATAACAGTTCATTATTAAACGACTTCAAAAAAGGGATGAGCCTTCTGCTCTGCTTTTTAGTTCTTTTGAAATTGCGTTTTTCGTTATGTTGGTGGACTTAATTACGAAGGGAGATATTTTTGTAATTATGACGCTGATATTGTGTCTGTCTGTGTGCTACACACACACACACTGTGGCCACGCGCCCGTGTGCGTGTCGTCGGTACCTGTCGCAATCAACAGACCGTGTCGGCAGGGCATTGTTGCACCCTTTACCAATGAAACTCTTTTAACAAGACTATCGCTTGCTGCAGTACGGAAAATAACATGTATTTACATATTCCGGATACCTTGGTACGAGAGTCAACCTGCCACGGCATTCTACAAAATGTATTATATAGTACGCTGGATGCACTAGGTAGGAGCGTGCTACTTGTGTTCATTACTGCAGACGCCGGGAAATAAGGGCTTGCCGGCTGAGAAGGTATAGACGGCCGACCTTAGGGAGGCCGGATAGTGATACGAAGCCGGCAAGCCCTTCACGGCTAAGTCATATATAGTGCTTTTCTCAAACATATACAATGAAATAAAATAAAAACACAAAAAAACATAATTCAGCTGTTTAGCCAGTTAATGAACACAGACGCCATGTTTAAAAAAAAATACTTCCCGGCTTAGCCCTTCAATTTTGTATGAAATTCCTTTACAGCTCTCTCGAATTGTTCCGCCCGAAATATGACACTTCGAAGCCTGTTTTAACGCACGTTATGACGATATTTCATTGCATGTTTGAGAAAAAATATTATTTTCATTACACTATATTAAGGTACCTAGCAATTATAAATATGTCTGAATACCTAGGTGTATGTATATATATGGTGTCAGGTAAACTTTGTCTGCCAGAAATACCATTATAGCTGTAGTTACTAACATGAAATACACTCTTCAATTTCTCTACTTTGATTAAAATTGAGATGTTATACCTATATAAATATAGACATGAAATTTCATTTTTTGTGGCCAACGCAAGTACGTTAGTAGCACAAACGTTTTTTGTCATCTCAGACATTCAACCTGAAACGGCCATAATACGCGGCAAACGAGTGAACGAGACGCATTCAGTCAGAAGAGAACAGATGCAGCAGTAGGCGGTTTGCGGTCGCAAAACTGGTTTTACAGGTCCCAGTCGGACTATGATGACCGACTTAAAGTGCTAGATGTAAAGTCGATAATCGATTGACGCGATGCCAGATGGTCCTATTATTATTGTTTGTAGTTATTAGTCACCGCGCGACTCGAGGATTTTCATCGCACACAATAAGTCACCGTGGAAAACGGTATCGTTCTTGGAATTTTGTTTACACCTGACGTTATCTAATTACTCTCTGCTTCTGACATGTAGATGAGTGCTGTTTGCTTTATAGCGTTCTATTGTTTTCTGGCTGCGTTTGCTTTTTGTCTGATATCGGCCAATAAGGCAAAACGTTCTTACGAGCTCAACTATAGGACTTTACTCTGTACTTTATTTTATGCTGCTTTGAGATTTTAACATGCTAAATTCAGGTAATATACAAATTTCGCCATTGCACGCATGGACGCGACCAGCATTAGCGCTCTCTGGACACAAACCTTGGCACTCCTTGACGCAGAGCCCCGCGTCGTAGTTGTGATGCGTGCTGTTGCAGATGACGCCACAGGGCGCGCAGCGTTTGGTCTCAGGCGAGCAGTACTCGTCCAGCTGACATAGCGTAGTGTCACACGCACACTTTGGACACAAACCTTGGCACTCCTTGACGCAGAGCCCCGCGTCGTAGTTGTGATGCGTGCTGTTGCAGATGACGCCACAGGGCGCGCAGCGGTTGGTCTCAGGCGAGCAGTACTCGTCCAGCTGACATAGAGTAGTGTCACACGCACACTTTGGACACAAACCTTGGCACTCCTTGACGCAGAGCCCCGCGTCGTAGTTGTGATGCGTGCTGTTGCAGATGACGCCACAGGGCGCGCAGCGGTTGGTCTCAGGCGAGCAGTACTCGTCCAGCTGACATAGAGTAGTGTCACACGCACACTTTGGACACAAACCTTGGCACTCCTTGACGCAGAGCCCCGCGTCGTAGTTGTGATGCGTGCTGTTGCAGATGACGCCACAGGGCGCGCAGCGGTTGGTCTCAGGCGAGCAGTACTCGTCCAGCTGACATAGCGTAGTGTCACACGCACACTCTGGACACAAACCTTGGCACTCCTTGACGCAGAGCCCCGCGTCGTAGTTGTGATGCGTGCTGTTGCAGATGACGCCACAGGGCGCGCAGCGGTTGGTCTCAGGCGAGCAGTACTCGTCCAGCTGACAGAGCAGTTGTCCACAGCGCACGTCGAGCGTGAGCTGCGCGGACGCGCCCGCCACCACTAACGCCAGCACCAGCCGGGACATCTTTACTCTGGAAACAGGCACATAAATATCAAATCCAAGAGGTATAACTTTCAGATTCGTTTTTGCGTACCTATACCTACTCTAAGTGAGTCAAAGGTCTTTAGTGACATTTTTATTTAAATATTAAGACCTCCGTAAGATATAGCTGAAATTGTCCATCGTGGTTATAGGTTTGTTTCATAGAACTTGCGTGACACAATACTTTACAAAATAAATTGTACACAATAGTAAAATAAAACGTTTATTTGATGCTAATTCGCTTTTTTCGCGTTCCTAGTTCGCTTGATAATTGAAACTCTACAATATTTACATGTATTGTTGAGGCACCCTTCTATACAACTGAAAGTGCCTTAGAAACCTCGCGAGCCTCCGACTAGAACACGACCACCGAGGTCCGAGGCACAGTATAGAGACAACTCAGTAATTTAACTACGGCGCCGACGACGCCAATGATATCCACTTCGTTCGGGAGCACAGGGTTGTATACCGAAATATCAGTCGGGTGACATTTGTAGGTACTTAGTCGGTACATACGTCTACACAAACGTCTAATGTTAATATCTAATATAAGTATTACTTTTATTAAGTACACATACAGGTAAGTATAACCTTGTAATAGAGAATACAACACTAGTCAGTACTCAATTAAAATATTATTATATTTATCTACTTCATCGAAATAGTGCTCTGGACTACGGCTATAACGCTCGCACAAATTCTCTGAGGTAAAATATTAGCCCGTAAACCTGTAATAAAAGCAGTCGACCTAACGATTCCTCCGCTGCGGCACTTCAAGGTAAACATCAACTCATATATGGCATATTACGTTTATCTCAAACCTATTATGAGTGTGTTAAAAGTTTCATTTACGAGTAGAAATGTAGATATTTATCTTGTAATTTTTAGACATGTGTACCTACGATAGAAAATATTTTATTATTGACGTACACATTTGAATTTTCATATAATCTATATTTTTTTATTGTACAGTACTTTTATCTCACCAGCGCGGGTGAGCCATGTTTGTGTGAGTAGATGTACATGCACATTGGCTCTGTGTGGGTGAGCCGGCACTGAGCGCTCCCGAGGTCACCCACACAGAGCCAATGTGCATGTACATCTACTCACACAAACATGGCTCACCCGCGCTCGTGAGATAAAAGTACTGTACAATATTTTAATATGCATATTGATTTCACATATAAAAAATAAAACATATCATAATAGTCTCTAGCTGCATCGTTATTTGAAAATACGCGAAATATTACAAATAGGACAACACCAATATTTTTGTCATTAAAGCATGAGCCTTGGCACACTTATTACTTAGGTGGACTATAGTTGAAAACGCCCGGGAGACGAGCGCGGACGCCCCGGTGGTGGCAAGGGGGAGGGGGAGAAGTTACGTTCCGCCGCGCGTTCTTTCGGTCCTCCTATCATCGTATTTACAGAGCATATGGAATGTTTGGTATCGTTTTCGGATAAATTGAGGACGGCCGATCATTTTCTGGGACATTCATAACATGTTTTGCTAGAAAAAAATAGAAATAAAGGCAAAGATCAGAAAATCTTAGTTTAAAAAAAATCTTTCAGCAACGAGTTTTTGAAAATGAGCTACTATTTGGGCATTAAAAAAATATTGTTATAAAGCCACATTTATGCAGATTTCAAAAACATATAATTTATTATAACTATTATGAATAGCAAATACAAAAAAAAATTTTTTGAACAGCGGACTCCTCACATTTTTACTTTATAAAAATAAGGTCCCAAAAACAAATGTTATAAATGTTTAAATATGTAATGTAAGTAGCTTAATTGTATATTACGTAGTTTAAAGCTGTATTTAGGTTTGTAAGCAAGTGTATTATATTTCAAATTGCGAATAATATTACCGTTTGATGACTTCAAATGACTGGTTCAAAATAAAACTAACAAGTCACAGATCTGATTAGATATAACTAATTTACCTCCCTGAATAAAAAAACTTGTTGTGAGTTTTACCTTTTCGGCAATACATCCATATTTTTATATGGAACTTTATATAAATAACATAAAAAAATCTGTTTTGATGTTTCGATAAGTTTTCAGATGCTCGAAATTTGAAATTGCAAATCACATGTAGGTATTATTATGTTTTAAAAAGCTAATTTATTTATTCACGTGTATTTTTCTTTGAAATGATGGATGGATTTAAAATGGTTTAAACTAACCTCAAAAGTGATCACAGAAGCGATAGTGCGCCAATAGCAGTAGCTGCAGAAAAGAAAATGTGTGGACTACTAAAATATTGGTGAGCGAAGACCCACAAATTACAAATACGGATATCGAGAAGATTCTAAGCTTGTTTGCTGGGGGGGCTTGCATTTCTACATCAACAACTTGGAGTGAGGAAGCTCTGTTGTCGTTGGATCTAATATTTGTACCAAATAGCAATTTTTGACCTACCGGATCTAGACAGGGAAAAGTGTTTCAGTGGTTGGTTTAGACGAATGTAACTTTGTATAGAAACTACCATAGTTAATCTCGAAACTTATTGAGTGACCTACCTATGGATATTTTCGGTAGTCCACCGTGACTCACCAATGAAGGAGGAGGATTCGAGTCAAACGCTTTGCTATTATGCATAAAATGTTACTTGATGGAACGCTCTTGTCGGATGAGGCACTCTACCATAGGCAGATAGAAATCCAAAGGCACAAGGAATACTGAATTAAAGTAATCCTTGTTAGATCTAGAATTGCTTCCACTGTTGCGATTTCATCGTGGACTGTGTGTGTCTGCCTACGAGTATTAAGTGGGACCATGAATAAATAATACTTTCGCTGCATGGCCAGCGATGACTCATGCCTACCTGCGCGACGCAAGCGGACTAACCAAGCGGATACCCAGTAAGGAACAATTACCACCTGTTTCCATAGTTCTAAGAAAACATTTGTCTTAATTCGACGGCCATAAAAAGGTTTCTGCAATACTATAACTTTCAAAAAACAGTTATAGTCTATCCGGAAGTCTAAGATCAAATTATGTCAAAATGGCACAAGTGAAAAACTACCTTAAATTTACACATATACGGTTGTTTGTACCTTCTGCCAAAGTGACTTCATTTGATCTTAGAGATCGGACAGACTATACGAGCAGATATTATGGTATTTTAGCAAAGTTCAAAGTCAACGAAAAAAAAGCGCGACCCTATACTGAGTTTATTATCATAATATACGCATGAATTATAATATCAGTTTATCTCTCGTGATTCTTGTTCCCAAGAATTGTAGGTACTTAATATATAAATTAATCCCTGGGAAACATATTTAATGATCTGGTTTATAGCTCTATCTTTAAATTAGAAAGGTTATGATTGATAGTATTTCATTTGTCTTCAAAATATTGTTGGTAGTAAAATTTGGCACTCTCATTTACTCCTTGTGTATAACTTGTATGGCTTAGTACTTTGTAGAACGTACTTAAATATAATAGTCACGGTCCTAGTAGATTATCATAATTACGTTGTTAAATTTAAATCTGCAAAAATTTCCAACATCACAATGTTGTCTACCATTTCACAGAGAAAATCAGCCGTCAATAACCAACAGATTACACGCATTGCAAAAAAAAGAACACACAAAATGCACTAGCGCATTACAAGATATACATATAACTATAGGTGCTTGCCTATAAAATGTGACACGTTTCTGCATCGCAGGTTCTCATAAATATTAGAAATAAAGTTACCTGGCGCTTGCAGAATCCCGTGTCACATACCGCTGCAGCCTGGGCACTTCTCACGGAGGATATATCTCAAGTATTTCGAACAGTTTAGTCATGGCTGCTATGGGCATTGTGCTTAACGGAGGCCGAGAGTTGTTGCCTGCGTTGCCAGGCGACGGAATAACTAGGAACGGTTCAATCGAAAACGCGCTGACCTGTACACTGGGGTGGTTACTAGTGTTAAATTCAAATAATTTTCATGTTTGTTGACAAGATCAGTAGGCCTAGTAAAAACAGGTATACTTATTCAATTTGAACAATACTCTACATCATCACCTCCGAAAATTCTGTGTTCAAAGTCGTTACATATTTTCTCATATATTTTCATTTCACATATTTTTATTTATTTTCAAAAAATTGCATACCTTTGACGGCTAAGCATTTTATTTTTTCATTCCTGACAGGATGCGCTATATTTATATTTTTGACTTTGACTACAGTATGTTGTATGTTGTATATATTTCAACATCAGACATCATCCACTATGAGTAGCCATCAGGCTATTATTGCGCGACATTCAGCCTTTTCTATATTATGTATAAATCATTTTCATTTACGGGTACGTATTCGGACAACGAACCGGAAGGAAACCGAAGCTTCATTTTCGACTGTAACTACTCGACTGTAAATGGATTTTTGGTCGGGCACTAATAATATCGAACTTGTTCACTACACGAGAGACGATTGAGACGAGCGACCTGTACTGTAGGCGAGAATATGGACAACTGGATATCCGCACATACGAAAGCATTTTTGCCCAAAACTGAAACGGAGACTAGCTCAGTCCAAAATACACGAGTCCACTAACCGTTCAATCATACAGTGTGCATTTGCAAACTATTTTACTGCTTATTTTCCATACAAATCGAGATTTCGTTCTCGCCTGTTTCCTCGTCCAAAACTTAACCAATGGTAACGAAATTAAGCAACTGATATATATACAATATGATATATATATATATACATATATTATATATGATATGAATGGGAAAGTAATGTTCTGTGTCGGACCGTTTTGATTTTTGCCAAAATTAATAGATACCTCTAGAACAATGTTTTTCAAACTATGGGTCGCGACCCCCAGGGGTATCGCGGCATATATCCAGCGGGGGTCGCGAGGATCAGCATCGACAAAGTCTCGTGACTACAAGGAATGCAGATTTTTTCAAGCATGTACATTTGCAAGTTTAATCGTACAAACTAGGTTTTTCGCGGTCGCGAAAGAATTTAATTGGTCATTTTGGGCCGTGACACCAAAAAGGTTTGAAAAACACTGCTCTAGAATATGTGTACTAGGCATCCGTTTGCGGCGTTTGAAAGACAGACGCCTAGTGCACAAATGTTTTAATAATAAGCGCATAAATCGGAACGGTCCGACACAGAACATTTCTTTCCCATTCAGTTCCTAGAAAAATTGAATGACTAAACATTTGTTAAGTTTTGGAGTAAGAAACAGTCGACAACGAAACCTCTATTACTTCAACCCGGTTACGTAAAGTTTGAATCACATTTTTATGCGATGCCATATACAGTTACCAGGTACAAACTTAAAATAGTGCTATTACACTGTGAGCTGCTTTTATAACTTGCTCAGAGCGAGCACCCAAACAGTCATTCAATAGTGTCATTTATAACTAAATACATATATCGTATACACATATCACATCTAAAGTAGACACATGGTGATATTTCAGACAGATATCATCAGAAACGTCGACATAGAAGCCTCTGAATCCTCTGACAGTTATCTAAGTAAGAACCCGATGGCAGACTGAATAAAAATATAAAATCCACGTTCTATGAATTGATACCTAATTGATAAAGTTTAAGGTATGATAAGAATGTGCCTAAACGTGACCGAATGCGCGTGCGATGATCTCAAGCCCGATCACCTTGAGAGTGCGCCGACGTCTCACGTAGGGCCCCGAGTACCTAGGACTGCGCAGCAGTTTCCTACGCGTGTGTCAGTCCCGGATCTACGGTAGTGAGAACATCAGCATAACCAAGGGGGATTCACTCCGCGCAGCATGTCAAGATTCAAGAAATATACCTACAAATTTCCAGGCCCGCCCATCGCTCCGCCTTTATTCAGCTAGGGTCGGCACGTTCGAAGCGGAGCCAACGCATCGCTTATATTTTTAGTATTTATATATTTTTATGATTATTTATTATTGTCAACCAATTTCAAAAAGGAAGAGTAAGTTTTCATCTGCATTGAATCTTTTTGTACGTATGTTCACCGGATTTCTCCGTGATATGGAAACCGTTTTTTTTTTTTTTAATTCAAAAGATTATACGGCTAAGGTTGTCCCATTGTCATGAAGTCAAGATCTGATGATCGGACACTTAGGTACCTACAAGATCTTAGGGTGGATTCAACGCAGACATGTGTGGCTTTCGTTTTTCTACTCATCTAAATGATCAATGAACATCTAGAGCAGTGTTTCTTAATCTGCGGTCCGCGGACCCCTGTGGGTCCGCGAGCATATATATGGGGGTCCACAGCTTTATCTATGGACTATTTAACTATCATAAATAAATACCACCAAAAGTCTCGTAATCGCTACGCACGCCGTGCTATTTTTTGCTGCTTTTTTATTAAGGGGGTCCTTAAAAGTGTGCTTTCTCAACGGGGGTGACATAGTCACTGTGTGACAAAACCCCTTTCTAATTAATAAAGATAATAAACAAAAAAAAAAGGTGGTTGATTTCCTAAGGGGTCCGTGGACAAAAAAGGTTAAGAAACGCTGATCTAGAGCCATTGACATTTTGAATTGTTTCATTATTTCTGTGAGAAGTAAATTGACATCATGTTGATTTGGCAAAGGCAATCCTTGACAAAACAAAACCGTTGACAGCGCCAAGGAAAACGCAACCGTCGCAAATGGCACGAATGATAATTGCATTATATTATTGTTTTTGCCTCATTCGTATGCAAGAAAAGTCGTCGTGAGTCGCGGCGAGGCGCTGCGGCCTAGAGAATGTTGAGACGTTCTTCCAAGTTCGAAAAGGATACTTCGGATCGTGCCATCCCATACACTCAAGCCTTATTTAATACAAGAGTAAAAGAAATAGCGCGATGGCATACATAATCCAAGTTGAAACTAAAGCCTCCAGCGCTCGCTTCGCTTAGATGTTGGCTGTTCTAACCACAGGCTAGTCAATAAATACAAACTTGTACTGGATGTTTCCTGCCATTTTTTAAACTGAGCTACTATCTGGGCTAATTAATAGATAGTTATACTGATATTGGGAACGAACTAGACGCGATATAACATATAACGATGAGTGACACGCCTCGCCTGTGGGCCTACGATGGTCCGGTTTATCACGCAATAAATAGATGGCAAATGTTTGTGAGTGCGAGACTATTTTTTATCGTTTATTAAAAAGTATCAAAAATCATAAGCCATAAGGTCAGAACCTCATACGTAGAGTACAATGAATACCTAATCAAAGAATTTGAAACATACATCTTCGCTCTTGTCGCAATAACTATAAGGGTCATAAAGATACGCGTTTCAATTTCCTTTACTATACATGTCTATCGAATTGGGTTTGTTTAAAAAGGTAATGATCATTTAATTTTGTAATAAAAATTATATTTATAATTTAATCTATGTACAATATCTAGAAATTAAAATACAAGTGTAAACTACGAACTTAACTAACTAAAATTTAACTTAAAACGGAGTGAATTTAGTATATAAAAAGACTTAAATAGACCAAGACACAAGCAGCATTTAGCATTTCCTTGCTGAATAGCATAAGGCTAATACGTTCATTAAGCGAGGATGCTGCCAGCTCTTCGATCCCCAGTGGGGTCGACCAGTCTCGATTGACATTATTTCACCTTAATTTGGTAAACTCAAAAGCATTTAAGTAAGAAGCGTCTCAGCCTTCCGTTCCTTTGTATTATGAAAACAGGGATAAATATAATACTCTTATTAACGTCGGAAGTCTTTAATTCGTGAGCTCACAAATAAACTCTTTTTGTGAACTATGATAGACTTCAACATTCTTCAAAATTTCGGGATTAACAGTCAAACACGAAAACGGCGTCCCACTCGCTCCCAAGTTATGCGCAGTTATCCTCAAAATTAAACTGGCTCTGATTTCACTCAGGCACTAAACCTATTGCCCGAGAAGTAGAAACAATGGATCAGAATCAAAGCTACCGAGTTCATATCCCAGCGAGCCCTATTGAGGTTTCCTTTAAGCTTTGATCTTAGACTTTGACGACTTAGGCTTTGACATTAACGAATGTTTATAAGTACGTATTTCCCTATATAACCAGTCGAGATTGATGAGCTATCTAGATGCCCTATGCCCGTAATTCCCGCCATTTCCCATAGACTCGGGCGGATGTGATCGAGATACAATGCCCGGCTCCGGATATTACGCCGGACCAAATCAAATACTATGTCATGCGGCGTTCTCACCTAACGGAAAAGCAAATTCTCAAAGAACTTCAAAAAGTGACAACTTTTATGAGGTAGGCAACCTGTAGCTATTTGGTCTTTATTTCGGTTAATTTCTCTTTGATAAATTTATATCTTTAAAGGGGGACTGGGAGCGCTCGCGCTCATCCGATAATTGCGTTCACTTCAATAACTTCATGAACATCATGGTATCTGAAACACCTTTACTTAAAACAGTTTAAACAAACATTTGACTCAACTCAAGAGTACACAATTTCATCGTTAAACAAGTTTTTACCAAAAAATGTATATAGGTATTTTTGAAAAACGGTTTTATTGCCGACTGTAAATCTTGTGGGCAAACGTCTATTGCTCATCAAGACAAATCGAACTCAAAGGAGTTACGTCGTTTTAATACAAAATTCTCTTGTCCGCCGTCCGGACCCATTATCACATCTATTCCATATTGATTGTCATCCGATTTACTTAAGTACTTATACTAAATTTGTGCTCAATGGGAAACCGGAAAGCGACTGAGGCTATATTGAATGCAACTGCAGATATGTTGTAAGTATTTTAAAATGCTGTAGGGAATATTTAAAATGGCTCTCAACAGGATACTAAGCAAAATAATAATAATACTATTCAAAATATTGTGCAAAAACAAACCCGACGTGTTATTAAATACAGTGCATTTTCTTAATTTTTCAATTAAAGTCACATGCCTGTTTCACAAAACAACCGCCGGAACGTTATAACAAGCTGGAATGGGAGGAAATTGGATCCCGGGCTAATGAGTCAATATTGTGAATTCCTAATCGAAAAACAATGGCTTGAGGGTTTCTCCAACAACTACGAGTAACAATTAGCGTTAGTCTTATATGATCCGTTTTTACTGCGAGCAAGAGCGGTTTCTATTCCATCACCCTATTTTACTACATCCTATATTTCTAAGACTGCAAAGTTGTAACTAGAATTACTCCTGAATTTCTCATATTAAATTGTTTTGTTTATCATGTAAGTCTTAGTGTTCAGTTTTAAGATAAAGGGTACATAAACTATAGATACATTAGGGTTCCATACTCTTGCTTGCTAACGGGACCCTATTACTAAGCCTCCGCTGTCTGTACGTCCGTCCTTCCGTCTGACAGTCCGTTCGCACAGCTTTATCGACAAATACTGAAAAAAAAGTTGAAGAATTAATGAACCCCATATTGAAAACGTGTGCAAGTCTTTCGCTCTAACGGTTGAATGATAAACCATTCGGACTATAGCAACACATACCTACCTACTAAACATAAGAAAGTCAGTTTGTAGGGTTCCGCAGTCAAGTAGGAACCCTTATAGTTTCGCCATGTCCGTCTGTCCGCCCGCGACTTAACTCCGTGACCATTAGTACTAGAAAGCTGAAATTTGGTATGAGTATGGGTATGTATCACGCCGACAAAACGGTAAAATAAAAACTAAAAAAAAATGATTTATTTCGGGTACCTCTCAAACACTTAAAGTGGGAGCGAACTTTTTTTCGATTCAACACTAGTGTGTGGGGGGTGTCGTTGGATAGTTCTTTTACAAATAATAGGGGTCTCCAAACATTATTTTTTTATAAGGTCAGCAGTTTTGTAAATATTCGCTCCGAAATTTAAAAAAAAAACGTCTCCCTATCTTACTTCTCAACCACAGGTGAACAAATTATGGAAAAAATTCATGAACATGAGGCCTTATAAGTACTTTCAATGAAAACTATATTGAACAAAATCGGTCGAGCCGTTTTTGAGTTATCGCAAAATTTCATAATTTTCTTAAAAGGACGTAAGTTGACTTCCAGAAGGTAATAAGTAATTACAGTTTCTTTGGCGTTTACGACCTTTTTATAGAGCTTGAAAGCTTTCTCGTAACTTAAGTCTATTGTGAAGGATGAGCAACTACGGAACCCTACACTGAGCGTGGCCCGACATGCTGTTGGCCGGTTTTTATTTCATGTCGGCTCCATAGTGCTTTAACTTCCCACCGTGCTGTCATAAGTCCGTGCAGGACGGGCAGCACAACTAAGCTTTGCGACTCTTGTCGCGCGACATAGCGCTACCCGTCACCCTCTCACATTACTGTACAGAAAGAGACAGGCAATTATCTCGTGCGAGAAACAGTCGCTTGTGACAGTTGTGCTAGAGGTGCAGATCCGTCAGTCGCTGTGTTTTCTATGGTAGCGGAATAGAACTTTCGGTTATTGAGATATCAAGCCCGAAGGTATTATGATTCCTTCGGGGTGACTTTTGAAAGTTTTACTCAGATTAATAATATAAGTTGGATACAATGTGAATACCGTTCCTTAGCCCGTACAATCTGTCGACTGTCACTCCTGTGATAAATCAAAGGGTCGTCGGTGGTATCTATTCAACGTTAAATTCAATAGGTTCCTACTTATATAAATTCATAGAATTCCAATTTAACACAGTAGGTATGTTTTACAGCAGTAGTTATACCAATCTAAAACAGAACCTAAGATACAAAAGCAATGTCCAGTACCTACCTAGGTTTTATTAAAAGGTGTGTACTGTGTATGTCTGGTGGTTGCAAGCGTTAACCAAATCTTCTGTCACTTTTCTGATATATTATATGCCTGACAAACTAAATTTTTTACTAATATCTTGGAAATAGCATGACATAATTCTGTTTTAAAGTACAGCTAGATTAATAGTGTAGACTAATAATGAACAAGTTAAAGATTATCAGGAGTAGAGCCATCAACCCCTCACGTAAAATAGGCAAATTATACTAATTATAAGTGTACTTGCGTGTTCCTAACATAATAATTAGTTTTGAACAGGACAGAACCTGCATTGCAATTGCAATTACTACTGATGCGTCTACTTTAGGTAGGTACAAAAGTTAAAATATAGTAGTGTCAGTAAAGTTGTATTTTTAATTAGCCGAGTGATTTGACAGATGTCGTAATTTACGTTTTCGTTAGTTAGATTATTCAGAAATGTTTTCTGAAAACAATGAATGAGAATACTCTTAATTACTGATATTAGATTAACTTTTATTGATAAAAAGTGATAATGTTGAAACCAAATTAAAGTTAATCAAATTGCGCTCGTAAAAATTGCGTCAGTTTACTCCAGCTAATTAAAAATCCGACTTTAATCCCGCACTTTCATTAGTCCGAGTTACGAAGCGCTATGTTTTGTTTATTATTATTTTTCCATACAATCGAGTGAAATACGAACATGCCAATAATCCGGCATCCCTTACCTATAGCTTTCAATAGTGCTGGATTAGCGAGGCACTACGGCAGTTACATATCATATTTATTTTTGAATCAAAACAAAGCAAAAGTATTAGGTAAAAGTCACGACACTACTGATATCGATTTTTTATAGTAGGTACCACATTGCAAAAGTGCATGTTTGTACATATACTTATTTAGTAGCTAAATATAAATCTTAAAGTTAAGTTAACACTTTAGATGTCCCTTACAGTTTTTGAATAGATTGTCGGGGGATATTTTTATTTGAAAAAACAAATGTAATAATTACTACCTACTCCCGTATTCTAGAGTTTATATAGGATGATTCAAATACAATATTTTTACCGAAGTGACCTTTTGCGTAAAACTAGTTAATCATATCACTAATATTGCAATATAACGATATATTTGCGCGTTAACTAAGCACCTCAATTATCAAATGAGTCATCCTAGAAGAACGCAAAGAAAAACTTTAGCCATAAAATCACGTGAGATTACCAGAGACACGACAAACTTTAGTATTATATAGTGAACTGATAAACCCCGTAAATGCGTACACCTAATTGTTATCCATGTAACATAGTATCTTAACAGGTGCGTAGACCGTCAGCCACTTTAAACTTAATAGCCAAAGTAATTTAACTATGATTCAGGACGCGATAAGAAAATGGGCTTAATGGTTTTTCCTTCACACCGAGGTCGTTTTTGATTAGGTAGGTACTTATATCTAATTTATAAACAATATACAACTTACTTTATATGTTAGCCATGGGGTTGAGGAACTGAGTAACACAAACCACAACGCACTTTCTAAATTTAAAACTCGTACTTATTTCGAAGGCTTCGTCCGTTCGACGGCCAATCGCGAAGGTGGGCAACGGAATGCGGCTCCGGCGCAGGTAACACCGCGCTCCGTGTGTCTTTGTCTGTGTAATACTTAGTATACTTACATTGTACGGACGTAGCTATTGTTGTGTGCGTGCAAAGTCAACTTTACTGGTGAACCATTAAACAGCGGGTTGTTACCTGACACGGAGGATGCAATTTTTAATAGTAATAAATTAATTATGAAACTACATACATACAGCAGCAGTCATAGAACGTTAAAAAATATACCTGAAATTTACGTGTGGATGTTATACAGTACCTCAGCAACAACTTATCACATGATTAGGTGATGCACTACACTATAGTGTAAGTGCTTACTGCCTTGCCTACCATAAGATTCAATACGCGAGCGCAGTAATACGGCCTTCTTTCTTAACTATCTTAGAAGTGAAAACATAAAAACGTGGCGGATCTCTTACATATTTTTCTAAGAGCAAACATAAATGAGTTCAAAGGACTACGTATGTACGGATTTCAAGGTTAACCGAAAATCAACCGACTCTATGCGGCAATTAATGGCACAAAAGATGAAGTACTTAACTGGTTTACTAACTACTAATAATCTTCTATTAAATGCCAAGAAAACTAAATGTGTTAGTTTTGCTTTTACCGAATGTTACGGCAGTAGATTCTACTATATTACTAAATGGTAAATGTTTAGAAATAGTGAATAAGGCATTATTCTTAGGTATAACATTGGACAGTAATTTGCAATGGAGTCCACATATAGCAGTGCTTGCAGGTAAATTAATTTCAGGGGCGTACGCTATTACGAAAATTAGACAATTGAGTAATACAATACAACAACAATGCTTTATTGCACACCAATAAAAGTTTACTAAAGGAAACAAGACAAATACAAAGTTGTATTTGAGTAATGTTGATACAGTTCGCTTAGTTAATCATAGTTATTTTCATAGTGTCATGTCATATGGTATTCTGGTTTGTGACAAAGCAGCTGACATTCAGACTCTATTTGTGCTACAATAAAGAGACATTCGTTCTTTGTAACCTGAATGCTCGGGACTTCTTAAGAGACATTTTCAAAGATATAAACATCAAACTGTAGCGTCGAATATATTTATGAGAGTATTATGTATGTATTCACAAAAAATCCGATGTCCACAGTTTTAACATTAGAAATAAAAATAAAATTGCTATTAGAAAGTTTCGTGTTCGTAAAGTATGTAAATAATTTTTAGGTGTATTCATTTTTATAACAAGTTACCTGATCATGTGTTAACATTAGCTTTTCCATCTCACAAAAATTCTTTAAAAAATCTCTAATGTGACATTAGAGATTTTTTAGTTTAAGGGACACAGTTCTAATAAGAAAACATATCAAACGTACATTAAATTGTGAAAAACCGTCATACTTTCTTGTAGTTTATATTTTATTCTTACACTTTTCCTTATTGGTATCTTAAAATACACTTTTAATAAGTTTTCTTCGAGGACTACGTATATGTACGCCTAAATTCTTAAGATAGGTACAAATTAATTATGGCATTAAGTCGACCATTTGTACTTTTACTTGTGTATTTTGTACAATAAAGTTTAAATTAACTAATTAATTAATTGAGTTAAGTTCATATTACTGCAATAGTTAAGTAGGCACTTATTATACTTTCTGAAAAAATTACTGACTGTTGAGTTTCTTTCGGCGTTTCTTCTCAACAGTGGTGTCCTCTTGTGAAATGCCGGTTAGACTCAGGCAGGTAAAAGTGCCCTTGTGGCCTACTTGCAGAATAAAGTTCATTATTTCATTATTACGGGGCTAGGGTACCTAGGTAATTACTCGTAGTCAGGAAATCTTAACACCCGAATGGAGCACTTCAAGGGAACGTAGATAAGTTACGAGTATGATGCTTCGGTTTATCGGGCGATAGATGAACCATAAATAGCTGGAAATGTATTAGGGCTGGTTATGTCTCACTACCAGTGATTCAACTCACCGGTAGTCAGAGCTAACTAGCGAACTTTTTGTGGGAATTCAAACCCAGAAACAGGTATGTCTCCGCGCCACAGGAGTAACTTAAGGGAGGGTGACGCGGGCGCACTAGGCGCATCAACTGCGTCATGAATACTGCGTATTGAATCGGGTCAGTCAGTCAGTCTGACTTAAGGCGGGAGGAGGGAAAGAGAGTCAGACTGTGACAGAGAGAAAAACGCGAATTATAGAGCGGTTATATCCCGCTGGATAAGCAAGCTGAAGTGGCAGTGGGCTGGTCATATCTGCCGTAGAGCCGATGACCACTGGGGCAAACGAGTTCTGGAGTGGAGGCCACGAATCGGTAAACGTAGTGTAGGGCGCCCTGTAACAAGGTGGAGCGACGACATTCGTAGGACAGCGGGTAGTAACTGGAGGACGAGAGCTGAAAATCGAGCTCAGTGGCGTGCCATGGGGGAGGCCTATGTCCAGCAGTGGACTGAAACAGGCTGATGATGATGATCCCGCTGGTGGGGATTACGCTGACGTGTAGTTCGAGGTGTTCGGGGCCACCACCGCATCATCCTGGGGGCCTATGGTGGTTGCGTTTATCATGTGATAAATAAGTGACAAAGCATCTTGTCAAAACGTGACGGATGCTTTGTCACTAATTTATCGCGTGATAAAAGTAACCGTCGTAGACCCCCTCGTCAGATAGTAAATAAAACATCCGTCAGTTGTCGACGTTTACATAATGAGAGATCGCAAAACGTCTGAGACTATACCATTAGGTACCTACATATTGCGACATAATATACCTAACGCAACTGTCATAGGCCCGCATGAAATATAGTTGTAGGCTACTCGTATGTTCCGGCTTTGCTCCAGCCAGAATAGCTCTTTGCATCACACAAAATGATAACAAAATCAGTGGGGTTGACGTAATTCAAAAGTGGTGGCTGACGTTATTAAGTCTTAACACCTATACTATTTTATTTTACAAACTTATATAAACACTCTCTCAAACTTCATAAACTCAAACTTACACAGATAAGCGTCTCTGTCTATGGGGCTTTAAATGCAAGATTTATTTGTGCTCTCCAAACATTGCATCGTTTGTACCTACTGCAACTTTTAAAAAATATCTCCAGTGTTTATTTGATGTGTTTCATACAACTAAGATGATATTTTTAATGTACGCAATCCAATGCAGATTCACAGCATAGGTACTGATAATAAATGTTTGTCTTTAAGTCACGTCATATACACTAACTTAACGATTTAATTTTGAGCTCTAATAAGTAAATTATGTAAAATATTTAATGGCACAAAACATATATAGATCAGATAAGTGATTTGAATTGAACTTTACATTTAAAGTCCCATAGTCAGAGCAGGCACTCAGGCTATACCAAATATTATGTCGTCTAGGTACATAATGAAAGAACGGTGCCTTCATTTGTTTACCTACTTAAGTATATCTAGGTACAATGAGCAAAAACGTTTCTGATCCAGGTCGTTTCGGCATATCGGGATTTGAAGATATCGCAAAATTGCGTATAGGTCAAAGAATATAAGTACTTAAGGTATAGGTTCTCGTAAAGGGAGTAATAACGCCAATAACGTCGCATAAACAAACGTAGGTAGTAGGTACCTAATGTGCAGCGGATGCGAAGACCGTAGAATTCCACATTTTATTAAAAACTTCTGAGGTAACTCGGGACTTGCCTTGCGATGTCTTGTCGGCGAGATGATTAAAAAGCCCCTTGGGTAGGTAATTGAAAACCAGACCAAATGTTGCGTACAATATATTCTCTCAGTGATATATTGCTTTCAGATAATGGTAAAATACGGCTATAGATAAAAGTTTAACTAATGTTTTGGTTGTACTGCGTTGACGAGATTAAAAGGCAGGTATTTCCTAGATTACGTAAAACAAACATCGCCGAAATAAATGGCTATCCAAATATACTAAGTATACATTCTCGGTCGGATCTAGGGAGGTTCTCTTTCTCTCCCCTCCGTCTCCCTCCCTCTCTCCTCCTCTCTCCACCTTATAGTTAGAAGCTGCAGAATGCTGAAGCTGTCATTGTCTCGGATCGTCCAATGATATCACCGGCACCGGTAAAAGCGTGCCGTGTTCTGTATATATCCAAGGGTATTTGCTTTTCTGAGTAAACCGAAATAAAAAAATCCTCAACCATTTCAACGTTCTTGGATTTCAAATCTTGTGTGGTCGTGCTAGGAAGTGACACTGGCAACACACAAAAATTAGACTTATAATTATTTTTTTTTTTAATATTGATTTTTTGTGATCTATTCGAGCGATTCGTTCCAAACTTTGACATTAGGTTCTTTATTTAGCTCTAAATTATAATATTAATAATAATAATGTAATAAAGGGTAGGGATTTGACGACCCCATCGCCCGCTGGTATTACCAGCGCAATCAATCACGCAGGGCAGCTTATGGCGAGCTGTTGGGGGGTAGCGACCCCACGTACCTGAGTGCTCCTGGGGGATCCTGGGTGATGGGTCGGGGCCTCCGCCTCTGTCTTGCCTTAACCGGCCGGACAGAGTGGAGTCGCGAGAGTTGCGGCTCGGGGGCGGATGTGGAAACATAAGGGGTTAGTTGGCTTCGGTTTAAAGCCCAGTATTACACCTCTCCGCCCTTAGCCTTCCGCACTGGTGTTGCCCTTAGGCCACTCTATGTGTCGCTTTTTATGGGGGCCCATCTAGCGGGAGGCGAGTCATCGTCTACCAGTTTTTTTTGCTATGAGACACTTTTCTTGGTAGACGTCCGGCTCTGTCTCAAACAATAGCCCAGTAGTTACCTAGTCCATCGCATTTCGTGTAATAGCCTAGTACCATGTTTAGACTCCATACAACTACAATAGTTCTTACATCTAGCGGGTACTGTCTCTGTGTGCGTCTCATGACACAGGCAGGGGGAGCATCCGCATGGTGTACCCCTTACATTTCATTAAATTGTCGAAAGGGCCTCTGCTCGTTGGCTTCGGCTCCGTGCACGCCTCCCAAAGGTCCGGGACACTATTGTCCCGTGAGCGGGTGCGACATACAGGAATAATAATAATAATAATTAGCCCCTTTATTCTGAATTGGAAATTGATGGTTATTTGATAATTGGTAAATCAGTACAATTCAGCGTGCCTTTTGGCAAGAGCCTCCTCCAGCTTCTATGCTATAGGGTGATGGTCATTTCCTCCCTCGGTGACGAGCCGTGGTGGGAGAGGTTTTATTAATTTATTTCATTCTTTGCGTTACTATCGGCATAATTTCCTATGTATGTATGTTTTTCGTCTTCTCTTTTTATTTATTTTATGTTATAGTATGTCTCTCAGTTCTGTATGTCGTCTGGCAAAGGCTTCCTCCAGTTGTTTCCATTGTATTCTATCACGAGTGTTCACGAGCAACTCAGTCCACTCCAGTTGGGTCCCGCTGTTAGTTTTAATTCGTCTTCCCATCTCCTTTGTTGTTTTCCCCTGCTCCGTTTGCCATTTCTGGAGACTGGTAAGTCTGTTACGGTCTTGCTCCATTTTTCTTGTTTTTCCCTCATCATGTGACCGGTCCATCTCCACTTTTGCAGGTCAATCCGGGTTAGTATATCTGTCACTTTTGTTTTTGCTCTAAGTTGTTCATTTCGTATTCTATCTTTTTTGTATGTTCCTGTCATACTGCGTTCCATGGATCTTTGGCAATATTCCAGTTTATTTCTAAGTTGCTTTGTAAGTGAGCTATACATTAGATACCACTAAAACGGGTTATCGTTTATAAGTCAAAAACTGTCACAATTAGGATGTTGATACTGAGCATAAAAATGCTCCACTAGAAGTCGTATAAAAAAAATCGGCCAAGTGCGAGTGGGACTCGCGCACGAAGGGTTCCGTACCACTATCTGTAAGTTTGTTGTATGGGAGCCCCCTTAAATATTTATTTTATTTTATTTTTAGTATTTTTTGTTATAGCGGCAATAGAAATACATCATCTGTGAAAATTTCAACTGTCTAGCTATCACCGTTCTTGAGATACAGCCTGGTGACAGACGGACGGACGGACGGACAGCGAAGTCTCAGTAATAAGGTACCGTTTTTACCCTTTGGGTACGGAACCCTAAAAACTAGAGTCCATTTACCTAATGTAAGGACCGATTCACTATGGGTAAACCGACTATGGCCTTTTCTTCTTTACGTAGATCTTTTTTTTTCAAATCAGGGTTTATTTTATATTAAAAATAAAAGACTTTTTGCATAAAATATACAAATATATTTTCAATTACTTATCTTATTGTTATCACGCAATATATAAATATATTTCTTTATTTATAATATGAATCTTTCATAATTTGTAGGATGTCATTATTATCTAGGAACCATTTACCTGTAATCATTTCACATTCATTTGGTAAGCGCATGGCTATAATTTATTTACAATGAACATGGTACATAATGTTACTTGGCACTCTAGTGATTCAACACTCCTAATTTTCAGAACCATTCATTTATTAGAAATTAAACACAGTGATACCTGATTAATTGAACTCTCAGGGTACCAGCAATGCAGTTCTATTTATGGAGGTTATCCCATCCCAAATAAACAGATTTAAACAAGTTACTATTTACAGAGATCAACCCACAAATCTTTCCTCTTGTTTCAAATGATATAGGTTTACCAGTTTCCACTTTATATTCTAACAATAATATTCGTTACTGATATTTATTATAATAATTATCATATATTTTATACACATCTGATATTCGAAAATAAATACTATGAAAAAGCTCTTCGTAATTAATTATTTAATTTATAACGGTTTTGAACACTGCCAACATTTTATAATATTATATGTAAAAATTCACAAAACAACATGTAGATTCGATGGCGCAAGCCTACGAATCTGTTATTTTTTTATAAAATTATGTTCAAATATAACTAGCTACATTACCTATACACCGTGTTTTTTTATTTTAAGGGACCTAATTATCTCAAGTTATAATACATACTTTAGTCTCAAAATTACTTAATAATTTATTTCATTATATTATTTATCATTAAATATATCGTTGTCAAATTATTATAACAAGGTTAAATACTATAGTAAGACCTACATTACTTGGCAACGACGGCAGTGGGGCGTGGGTGATCAAAATCAGTGATTTTATTTCATAACATTACGTTATTTTTGGGCGGCGTCGCCTCATTCATTTCTCCGCTCCGCAGTTACAGGTAGTACTGACTACTTATTATACATATACATAAAAGAAAATTTATGATATTATGATATGTGTGTAGATAAAGTAATGTATGCAAACTGCACATTAATTTGTAATGGCCTGAGTGTGTAATCCCCTTACTGCCCGTCATACACACAATATTTTTCATCACATTTGGGAGGAAATAAAAAATACATACGAACAGTAATTTTGTTAAAAAAAACTATACATATATAATTTGAAACTAAAACCATAACTCCCTCTGGAGTTATAACAATCCATAACACCCGCGGGTGATGAAAATAAATTTCCTCACTTTTGTTCAATGTGGAGGAGACTCGGAATGATATGTTTGATTTTTTTTACTTATGCCAGCGCCCCTTTCAGGCAGACTCTTAATTTGTACTTTTATAGTGTCCATTGAATAAATATAAAAATACACCTCTGACGTAGGCACATATTCTCTTAACCTCATTTTATCATTCATATCAGATCTAATAGTAATATAGTTTTTTGCAATGCAATATGTATTCATATCAACCTTAGAGTATGCATTTAAACGAGTAGCTAAAGTGATCAATGATTAGAGTAAGATTTGTCTCAATAGGCTAGTTGACTCATGTTAAATTGTATTTAAACTAATGTTCATTCGTATAGTATTTGACATAGGAAACCTAAATATATATTTTTCAGTTCATACAAGTAGAAGACGGGCTGAACAAATTGAAATTGAAAATATGATTTTTATTCCGTATTTTGAAATGCTTAAAACCCTGTACGCCATTTACACCCCCGATAGTGATGTCACCAATCCAGTTAAAAACTAGAAACGTCATTCGCATCATAGTGTATTATTTCTATTTTCAATTAATATAATTTAGCTTTCTAGCTCAATAAAAATACAATAGTTTTTTTTTGCGCTAGTAAGATAATTATTAATCATTTCAAGTATATTTCAAAAATGTGTCAAGTAGCCTATATCTGTTTGTGTTATTTCATTATACATAAGTAGGTACTTATATGTATTTAGGTTCTGTCGCGGCAAACCTTAATTACCAGTACCTATTGTTATAAAACCTTTCTTATGATTAACTACTAAACTGACAGTATTTTTAAGGACATATCGCCATGAGAAATCGGTAACTCATATTATTTAAACATTTGTTTGCCTCTAAACTACTTGTATTTCCTTTATTTTGGGCATTGGCTATTGAAACATAATTTGGCCAATATTAAAAACAAATAAATAGGAATACCTCTATCATAGATCAAAGAGTTAGCAAAGAGCAACTACTTGTGTAATATATTTTTTAAATATGTCCCCTAACTACATAGCATTACTATCATTACAACAATGAGTAAAGCCGAATTAGATTTCTTGAGACCATGAGCGCAGTGAAGCATCCTGGTAACAGTAACGACATCGAGCTGGGCAGAAGTAAAGAAAATGGAAACTTAGGAGGATATATGTATATACTAAAGAGAGACAGAAAGTATGCATTGCGCGAAAAGTACTAGTAATTTTAACTGCGTTTTTCGCCGATAATATGTTACACGTTATTTACACATACTTACATAAGAATACAACTTAAAATAAATTTTCCCATATAAAAAACAATTTAATAATCAAAACCATAATTAATCAGTAACTTTGATCATCAATATAGAACTTAAAAAGTTAATAACAAAATTGTAACGTACGTATGATTTACTTATTTATCTATTGTAACTATTTATGCTCTTAGTGACAGAAAGGACTGAAGTGCCAATGTCGACTAATAATCCTTAGATTATGAACCCGTGAAAATTAACTCTACAGTAGCATTGCAGTATTAAGCTCCGGTGTTTGTGGTGTGGACAAATAAAACATAAAAAAAGGAACAATAATAATATGTAACAAAATATATAAGGTATTGACTTACTCTAACTGTTGGAGAGTTCTTATTAAATAAAAATCATTGAGATAAACTAATAATGTCATAGTCATAACCGTGATATTAATGCTATATTAAACGTAACTCACTCATTATGCCCAATTAATCGAATCCTTAATAACAAATTAAACTTATATAGTAAAAATCTATCACGAAATCAAAGAAAACTCAAATAACGCTATCACTATCAAGAAAACTTGACTTAATTGCACGTGCTTCCAGGTAGTCGCACCGGTGACGGCACTTAATGTAAATCTTTTTCGGCAAACATGCTTGTAAAAAGGCCTTAATTATACTATTATTATAACCGTCATTCAACCTACTAAATATGCGTGCATTTTTTTTATATAACTGCACTAGTTATTATCTTTTTTCCAATGTCAGTGAAGACTTTTTTATATAAAACTCAGTCTTAGCCTATAACGACTGGGCAGTCACCAAGCGTCGTATTTTATGACGGATTAATAAAAAAAACTGGCATTAGAATTGTTTACCCTAGTAAGCCAGGACGGAATTTTATCCACTTGACAGTAAGGCATGGAACTTGTGACTTTTAAGACAAGCGGGTTGAAAAACGTATGACACTCGCGTGTATTGGTCATTGGACTTTCGGCTATAAACAGCTCTCCTTAGTGCCTTTCCACCAGAGAAGTGCTAGGCTACGTTGCAATGGATGTGTTTGATATCCACCAATCATATTCATTGGTCCACATAGCAAAGCGCTGGTGGAAACAGGTAGATTTTGCATCTTCGCAGCATAGTATATCTCTGGTTGAAAGGTACCCTTACTGGCTCAGGCTGCAATATAATCTCGATTATATTCACTGATATCTACTCACACCTTAATGTACTAACATTAATTAAAATGCGAATATAAATTAGATCTCAAGACATTCACAGCTGACAATGCCCATGTGCGTTCAAGATCATGTAAGATTGATCCTAGGCCGCGCCCACCGGTAGTGAATGAATTAAATACTATAAAAATATTAACAAGCGAGCCACGTGTGCAATCGTATTGAACGCAGGGCCTCGCATTGTGCTCGTAACATTAGTCTGTTTTTATTTAAAGTACTGTACCATAAATTGCATCAAAGTTATCAAGTATTAGTTTCGCATAGATTTATTATGGTCAGTACTTTATAGATAAAAAATAGGGTATAGGCCCGCCGCAAGTCAGTCGGAACGCGCACACAGTGATGGGTACTAGGGTACTTCTGAAGTAGACGGCTCCGGTTTGGGCTCCGGTTCGAGCTCAGGTTCGAGCTCAGGTTCGAGCTCAGGTTCGAGCTCGTCGGGCGGTGGGAGGGGGGCGTCTTCTTCGTATATCATCACCAGTTTGCCGTATTTTCGCTTTCTTCTCGTGCGCTACAATATAGATAAGTCAGAATTAAATACAGCCTCATTTGACCTCCTGACTACTAGCATTCATAATTTATCAGCATGATTGTATGACACCGTCGTAGTATAACAAAAAAATAACATTTTAAATTAAGACTTGACAAATAGACAAAAGTCAAGTTTATTAAAATACTCAAACGGGTTTACTCACGTCGTAGAAGTCGAATAACGCTCGACATGTTTCGAATCGGTACGCGATTCATCATCAGGAGAGACGATCAGTCGTGTTCGATTGGCCGCCGCCGCGACTGATCGTCTCTCCTGATGATGAATCGCGTACCGATTCGAAACATGTCGAGCGTTATTCGACTTCTACGACGTGAGTAAACCCGTTTGAGTATTTTAATATGTCTGAGACTCACGATAGTTTTCTGTGTAAAAAAAAGTCAAGTTGTTAAGATTTATGTACTTTGCGTAGTACATTGGATCTCAGGAGGATAAGCGAGCTATAGTTTGATGTGTACCTTGGCTAAGGAGTTCAGGGCCTGCCTCTTGTTGTTCTCCTCGCTAGAGCTGCCGGAGCTTGTGACGCCCTCCTCGAGCGTTAGTCGTGACGCCACGCCTTCCAGTTGAAGGTCCACGTATAGTTGGCCCAACTGCTCGTTCACCAGCGACGGCTGTAGGATTGTGTGATTTTTTAATTAAAACCGACTAAAATAATTCGCCCTGGAGACTCGAATACACGGTCTAATAGGAGTTCCGATCGAACATTTATTATAAATTGTCTATTTAGGAGGTAGGTAACTAGGAGCGTGATAATCATGGCTGCTTTGGCACGGCTCATTCGAATACAAAAAATATAAACCAAAAATATTTTTGCTAGAAAATACTACTATAAGTACTGCTACATCGTGCTTAGCAATAACAAATAATTAGACTTACTTGTACCACTGCGTCTAACTTCTTTTTATCTGAAATCAATACTTCGTCCAAGCTCTTCGTCAGTACTTGATATTTGTATATCAATTCTGAAGTGACGCATACCTAGAATGAATAACAGATATGAGTACGAGGTCATAAGCATTCATATTTACGCTTACGGATAAAAATGATGATTGTGTGATGAACTCGAATATTTGTTCTTGGGTCATGGATGTCACCTATATATGTATTTATATATTATGTATATCGTCGTCTAGTACCCATAGTACAAGCTTTGCTTAGTTTGGGACTAGGTCGATTTGTGTATGATTATCCCATAATATTTATTTATTTATATAGTAGTGTTTTCCTTACATTACTCAACAAAACATTTTTTTTTTGATAATTGGTTGAGATTGTGCACCATGCCAAAAAGAAGCATATGTATCCAACCTGCCACAGAAACGTCTGCGACATTATTAAGTTTTTCTTTCTATTTTTACTGTATAGTATAACAGGGTCCATGTGATACATATGTATATTTTTTAAGATCTCTTGTAATTACCATGGTATGCAATAAAGAATATGAATAGTACCGGCTGGATTTAGATGATATTTGACTTGTCATCAATCGGCCTAAATCGGGCCTCGACCTATATGAATTGTGCAATAATGCGTCCGTTAATATTCGGCCATGCTAATATATTATCCTTACGTGTTCCATCCAAGGTGGTTCCATTTTCCTTCTCGGCGTTTGTTTATTACTTAGGTTGTTTTTGTCTGATATAAGAGGCGCGGCAAACTGAAAAAAAGATTATTTCGTTGTAATACTACCCAATAAGATAGTACAGTAAAGTTAGAATCGAAAGGTACGAGTTCCACATTTATAGTACAATACTGTTGCTAAACTATTTCTAATTCAAGACCAAAAAAACTACGACAGATACGTCACTGTCAAAATTGACAACATTTAAATGACATCTGAGCTTGTTTCTTGGCTTGCACCAAATGCACAATGTTACAAGTACAATACCCGATTTTGTACCAAAAATCGCCGATGTTTAAGTTTTTATTATCTCCTCTCGTAATTATGTAATAATAAATAGTTCTAGTTATTTTGTTAAAATATCTTAGCGTGTTTAAAAAAGAAAAAGGAATTTACTATTGTAAAAATATTTTATTGTAGTGGCAACCTTGTGGTAGTTTTTTTGGTCCTGAATTAGAAATCGTAGTATAATCTGGACCATGTTATTGCTTTATCGTAATAGTAACAACATAGGTGTATTTTGATATGACACTTTCCAAACTCCGTTTATATGTACATATACAAGATGGATATTTAATTTAGTGTGTATGTTCACACCACCGCAGTACTCAAGGCGCGCCATAAATCTGTGTTACCCCTTATACTATGCTGCGACCGCTTAATCGCTTAATCGCCTAATCGTATGAGTTAATGTATCATTAATATTATTACGGCATAGTACGTATTAATGTACGCATATGTACCTATTATAAGTCCCAAGCCGGCTCAGTTTGTAATAAAGCGAAAGCGCAAACTGATAGTATAAGAAAAGGAGTAGCGATATATCCTCTTAACCTTTTGATCGCCATTTGTTTGAAAATTGCTACGCTTACGAATTACAATCCCTGATTATTTTAGAGCTCTCCTTTTTTTGCTGTGGCGGAATTATTGCATCGATTGGCTTTCAAAAAGGTAATAGCGTACGGCATTATAAAACTCAAGGCGAGTGGCTTTGTAAATAGTGGTACTTACAGGTTCATTTTTGTTCTGTTTCTTCTTAGCGTCGCCGCTGTCGTCGGCGCTGCCAGACTCAGTCTTAAAAAAGGAGCTGTAGAAGGACGAGTAGCTTGACTCCCCGTCTGTACGGTCTACCATCTCCTCGCTCTTCATGATGCTTTGTCGTGAAGCCGACGAGTCTTGAGCTGCACTGAAGCCAGTGCTCTGGGTGGAAAAGAAATGTAAAATATTATGGTCTCGTTTTGGCCGACCTATCATAAGTCATCAATCATCATAATAATAAAATAGTGAGTAATCACAGTACTCTTACGGCAAGGCAAAATATATTTTCTGGCGCACTGTCAAGCTTCGCATGAGATTTTCAAATACTTCATTCTGACTTATCTAGACTTGAGTTAGAAAATATAGACAGAGATAGATATAGACAGTTCATATGAAACTCATGTTTAATAACTTATATTCTCATTAACATCTTATTCTGCCGTGGAGAACCTAAACTACAGGAACTGCCATACGTTCCTCATTGAATGTAGGTACTTTAAGTTTTGCGGCAGTATGGTTTCAAGAGCTTAAACGCAACCTAGATTTATTCTAAATCTGTAAAATTATTTGAGTTTATAATATTTTGAGACCGATGTTGAGTTAGGGTCACATTTTCTTAATAAACACAAAATATGAAACGGGTATATACATAGTCCCATTGTCAATTGTAACATACCTCTGCGTAGTCGCGTGTTGTTAACTGCACGTTATTCTGAATGTTGGCGAATTGATTATGTATCACGTTTTGTTGCACGGGGAATGCTGAAACCATGATAGGCGATCCGAAGACGGGTTGCCCGTACATCATATATTGCACTGAAAAGAATCGGTCAGTTACAGATACCATTGTTTTTGTCAGGAAAGTTCGTTTTAAAATGCTGTGTCTATTAACTTCGGTGAAAAAGTTGAGAAGAAATATAAAATGGCTTTTATTTTTTATTTTTTCTAATGTTGGCACATTAGAATAGAATAGAATAGAATACTCTTTATTGCACACCTCAAGAAGAAAGAAATACAAATACAGATGACACTTAACATTACAATAGAAGCAAACATTAGGCGATCTTATCGCTAAAAAGCGATCTCTTCCAGACAACCTTTGGCCAACATTACCAAAAAAAAACGATGGAAAACATAATGCACTAAATTTGTACAAATAGGTAATTTAAATGATGTTACCAGCGAGTTTGCGGTGGTCACGGTTATCGCGCTATAGTTAAATGATAAAGCATATGTCGCTTCCCGATATATTCGAGTATAATGTATCAAAGTGAGAGATAGGGTATCTCACACCTCGCGCGGTCGAGCAGCAGCGTGTTTTGTCGGGCGTTTATAAATCATCCGCCATACGCTCCGTGTCGTAGCCAGTGTGAAGAGCGCCGGCTTGACTATAATGATAGCTTGATTATAGTATGAGCCCGCAATAGTACATTACATACCTAGGGCGATGAATTCGTGAATGTCCCAGATTGCAGGTGTCAATATGCGATCTGGGACTTTACAAATTACCGCCCGTTGTTTGCCGCAAGTTTTCCGTCTTGCCTTGGGCAGGAAGCGAGATTTTTCCCCAGAAAATCCCAGTTACGGCTTAGGGTGGCGTAAAAGTTATAAACCAAATTTGAAACTTACCAGGTGGTTCGAACGGTCGCCCGGCATCAGCGACTGCATCGGGTGCCCTCATTTCTGAAGTGCAAGGTATGGTAGGCCCGGCAGTGGGCACGTAATACATGGGTACGAAACCTGCAACATTAAAATCACCAAATAGTTTACGTTCGATAGTTTATGGATTAAATAGTTCTGGAAAAATATATCGTTACTGGGTTTGTTTAAACCAATCTGGAATAAGTTTCTGTCAAAAATGAAATTTTAGTGGCAAGCTTTTATAGCAGACTGTACTTTTCTTTGGATATCCATCAAATGCTCACTGAGACAATTCTAAAGAGCCCAAGCTCGGTAGGATTGCTTTTTCTATTATAGAGTTCCTATGGCCACCTTCCGGCTCCATCATCAGATCATCCCCATGGTACCATATTATTGTATTGTCATCAAAGTTAAGTAAGTATGCAAAATTTCCAATCGGTTGACGATATCTGCTTCAAAATTGAGTTGCAAGATTTCACCCGAACATACATACTTTAAACATACCATGCATGCTAAATAAAAGCTTGTAAAAAAGACTAGCAAGGAAAATTTAATTGCGTTGGGGCAAAATGCGATATATTTTTTTAAACGTAGTGACGGTATCTAAATGTGTTGGGAGTTGTTTCTTACCCGGCACGGGAGGCATGGGGCTCACGAGCGACATCTGTTGCGACATGAACGGGTTCATTCCGTTTACAAACGGCGGCCACACAGACGCAGGCGCAGCTGCAAATACATAATAGGATTATGTCGAAGAATTTTTGGTAGTTCTAGTACATGCTAGTCTAATCAAAGGTCCCAAAAAATATATCTTCACGAAACTACTCGATCGTGTGGTGATAACCTAAATGCAGTGCTTATAGTTGTATATTTAAAAACACGACAACAATGTAGCATGTTACGGTAACAGGTCCTATCTATACTTGATTTCATAGTAAGATACGACTTTTTACAATATATATCAGAATATGGCGTGTTTAAACGACTGTTGCCCCAATCAAATCTATTCGTCTGCTGCATGTCAAATTAAATTGACCAATGAGAATGAGCCATTTGTGAGGAATGTTTTTTCTTAAACGCATAATTTACGCGAACGCTTTTATTTTTTCTTTATGAAAAAAAAAAACGCTGCACTGCATTGGATGACCAGGTTCCCTTGTGAGCGGGCTCCCAAACAAACTCAAATGTTCGACTGGCTGCGCAGCGAGACTACCTAGAGCGCGGAAGCCTTAATGAAGCCTTAATTTTGATATATGTATTTATAGTACTGTCCAAAAAGAAAGTGTTTGAGAAAAAAAAAATAAAAAAAAAAACAAAAACTGGAATGGGAAACGTAATGTCAACCTTGTGAATTCATGTAAATATTTAAAAATGTTTTTTTCCTCTCATATGTCGTGAAAAGCACTATGTTTACTCTCGGCGAAAAGTGCATTAGATAAGCTCGTATTATAGAAGTACCAAGTCGTTAATCTATTACGTACTTTCCAGCCTTTACATTCACTATTCTCTAACATTGACATAATAACAAACTGGCTGCCTATGATAAACTGCCGTAATGGAGCGCAAACCCACAAACACGTACAGTAAACGGCGATAAAGTTTGCACATCGATCTTTGGAAAGAGGTAATCGGCTAATTTCGACTTCGTATAGCGATATCCGTGTCGCCCACACCATGACATTTGTTTTGTCAGTCGTGGTTCAAATGCGAGAGAGTGCAGTCGCATATCCAAGTCAATATATATATAGAGTTGCTAAAACTTACACAAAATTAAATTTGTACTATGGCATCTATAGGGAAAAAAGGTAAGCCGTTACTTTGCCAGTCACGCGAAATTATCTACAATGTTTATAAATATTTTGTAACTGAAGCCGACCAATTTAAAAAACATGAGTATGTTAATGTAAGAAATTACACTTTTTGTCGATCTTTAAACCCACATTTAAGTATCCTAGTTGTATAACATCAGTTGCTAATGCTCAGTCAACCCCTTTTAGGAATGTGGGCCTGAATATATATTATTTTTCCCCAACAAGAACATTATAGCAATAACTATATATAATTACATCGAGTTTTACAGCTCTATATATTCCACGTGAAATCAAAACAAAACAACAATAAAGTACTTAGTTCTAAATTCAAATTCTGATGAACGATTAATCTAATAATTGATGTACATGGAAATTAACATTCGTTTGTATTCGGAAATGCGATGATTGCCGATGTGCATTCTTTATCGCCGTTTACTGTACACGTATGCCATCTTACAATAAATGATCGGTAGAATGACTCACAGACAGTAGCGACGGCATCGGACGGCTGCGGAGGAGCGGACGTGGAGAGGTGCCGCCGACGTAACTGCCGCGGCGCCGTGCAGTGTTGTTTATGAGCGCTGGTGTCCGCTTCGAACTGCTTCGACGCTCGCTTCTGCCCGTGCGGCTGTAACCGTAAAAACGAAACTGCAATCACGCTACTAATCATTAACCTGCAGATTACTGTCATGTTGAATGACTAAAACATGTATTTGCGAAATTTGTTTTATTTATTTTTTTAGCTCCATGTACAGCCAGTGGATCGTTACAGGTTCAGAGTGAAGCTTTAATAATCTCTCTTGTCTTTTCGTGTCACTTGCACGGAACGAATTGCTCGAAACGAACAGTCGTAAATATAAGATATGAATAGTGACAAAATGAGATTATAGCTCGTATGTTTTTAAATGGCTACCACTATATTTTGTCAAGAATTGATATTGCAACAAAATCAAATCAAATCAAATCAAATCATTTATTGATAACACCATAGTTACATGTCAATTATATTAGTCATACAAACATTTTAGGTTACAATATTATGTTATTAGTTATACGATGCTAAGTGAGTGGCATTTTGAAAAAGTCTTCGACACTGTATAAAGTCAGTCCTGTTAGCCACTTGCGTAGTTTATTTTTAAAAACTGCGATGGAAGTTGCATCTCTGATAGTTGCGGGTAGTCTGTTGTAAATCGACGGGCACATAATGTACACTGATCTCGCAGATTTTGACAGTTTGTGTGTAGGCGGGACAAGGCGGTAGTGGTACTTGTTTTTCCGAAGCGCATGAGACGTGTTTGTACCCTGGTGTTTAAATAAGTGTAGGTTAGTGTGAGTGAACAGTGCTGCCTGATATATTAGTTCGCCGGGTAGAAAGAAAGAAGAAAATAAGGCCGCTTTGTAGGAGTAAAATAAATACAAAGGAATTTTCTCCTGCGAACGTTCAGGCTATGGAATCAGCTCCCTGCCGAGGATTTCTCGTGGGGGTTACAGTAAAAAAAAGGAATGTACACATTTTAAGAGGGTCGGCAACACGCGTGCAAATGCTCTGGAATTGCACGCGTCTATCAGGCTACGGTAATCGCTTACCATCGGGTGGGCCATACGCTTGTTTGCCACCTCTGTGAAATAGTATAAATAAAAAGAAGAACATCTGCGAGAATCAGGACCAAAGCACTGGTTTGAGCTTTATAATTCCAAGATCCTTTTACGTGAACGTCATTTCTATTGCAGGATTGTAAGTGAAGCAGTTAAAATAAGAAAACACACGAATTTCAACCGAGAGGACGGTTTCAAGCTAGGTAAATTTGATACCCGCCTCTTCAGTCCCTTCGAGACCACGGATGTAAAATCATGATCGAAACGTCGAGAACTAAATTAACCCCCTTTTGAAGGCTATTAAGGCACGCTTTGTTATAATAATGTATGAAAATCGTGCAAGTTTAAATCAATAGAGAACTATTATATATTTAATATAAGTCCACTGGGATGTTACAATGTACCTATTATAGCCCAACAGGGTGTTTTTCAGCGAACGCCATATTGCGGATTTTTAGCGGTACTAATTAATTTTACTAGTAACGACAAATTTTTGGTAACTGACGTTGAAAGTCGGTGAATGGCTGGCACTGATGTAAAGAAAAAGGAATCAGGACTTCATATTTCGGAAATTTAAATTAATGATTGCATAATAAAGCCAAAACTATCGAGAGTGATGAAAGTGAAGTTTTCCAATAGGATTCAGTATTTATTTTGCAACAAGAACGAAGGATTGAGCAGCATTTCGGTAACCAATGTTTTGAATTTCGTTAATGACCAATCCTTGACAAATAGCTACTGACATTTAATAATGCAAATGAAAACTGTTTGTAACGCCGCTATCCCTGGGCCGGACCAACACTTGTTACCTTGTTAGGTTATATATACGGTTATTGAGCCTATTATAGCTGGAGCTTATTACAAATTCAATTATTCCAGATGAGTATTAAGTCATACCTAATCATCGGAAATACTTGAAAATCAGATTTGCAGAACTCACGAATACACATACCTGGATCTCGGTGATGGGCGAGTCGACGACAGTAGGCACGTAGGACGTGACGCACCTGATGATATGATCCTTTTTCTTCTGTTTATTCTCATTGCTAATCTTCTCCCTATCTTCTTTGTTAAGTGGCCGGTTTTCGCGATGTTTCTTCACGAATCGCTTCTCCATTTCTGAATTGTGCCTGTAGATAAAAGTAATATTAGTGTCATTAAAATCGTAACATTGTATCAGCAGTGAGGAACGGACAGTAAAAGCGCTATCGACATCGGTTAAAACAAGGCAACGAGTTGTAGCGAGCTGTTGGCGTGTAACGACTCCGCGGTACTGAGTGGCCCTGGGGGAATCCTGGCTGTAAGCTCCATACCGTGCCATTGCGTGGAGATGGACGACTGTTTGTCAGGAATGTTTGAGATTTTGCGAGATGATGTATAATAGGATTTCTAGTACTTAATGTTTATTGTCTGTAACTTACCCTAATTTCACAGTGTATTGGTTAGTCTACTGTAATACTGTGTAAATAAATTTGTTGTAAATAAATAAATAAATAATACCGCCACAGAGGCCCATCTAGTGGGGGCAAGTCATCGCCTACCAGAGCTTAATCCATGGTTAAGGCCTCCAATTCCGGGTCATTTTTGTATTGGGAATCCCGGATTGCCCATCCATCTCAGGAAAATCCAGGGCAACTCTCAAATATTATATTATAAGCACTAACAATGTTTTCCATGTATTTTGCATAGAAAACTCTTAAACATATTAAAATACATACAAAAACTGAACTGTTTTCGATTGGCCGCCGCCGCGACTGATCGTAGCTCCTGATGATGAATCGCGTACCGAATCGAAACATGTCGAGCGATATTCGAC
The DNA here is from genome assembly GCA_905147355.2 of Apotomis turbidana. NCBI lineage: Eukaryota > Metazoa > Arthropoda > Insecta > Lepidoptera > Tortricidae > Apotomis > Apotomis turbidana. The sequence goes on from LR990280.1 coordinate 20,892,181, forward strand.
TTCTACGGATTGAGCAGACCCGTTTCGTATTTTAATTATTCAGGAATTTGCGTCCGGTAGTCATCATCTCATTATGATCAGCTGATGATGGAAATTGTGCCTTTCTTAATGGTTAGGAGTTAGGAGATAATTCTTTTATTATTATAGGTAGATTGAGACCCTTAGTCGTATTATTATAGTAACTGAACTCGTTTAGTTGATCTCGGAAATACATTTTTTTCTAGTTGAAATCGGTTATTTTATGTGTTTATCTTTGTAGATATCCGGTCGTCATAAACTATAGCCAGACTTTAAAAAAATGGATTAATAAAGCTGATTTACTTACTTATTCAAGAGCGACTCAGTGAGCCTTTTCGGCTGGTACTCGTGAGGCAGACCTGAGATTTTCTCACTGAATACCGGGCACGCAGTAACTTCCAAACCTATTTCCAACGAATTGTGACCCATCGGGAACATACAATTCCTAGAACAAATTTGTAACATTAAAACCCAGTCAGCGATCCACCTTATATGTATGTTGTGTTTTGAAACTGGATGAACACATTAAAATATTATTTCAGGTAGCTAAAGATAATTAACAAATACTCGTGTTTTGTGAGATCTAAGAAACTGATTACTAATGTTATTACTACGAGATTATTTTTGCGCTAATAGTCACTTAATTATCTTAGCGCCAATAGATACTTTCCATGTAAGTTATCTCACTGATAAGTATGTCTAATTAGACTAGATAAGACATGTATGCAAGATTAAGAATTTACTCAATACAAAAAAAGTACATGACTCACCGATTGAATTCGTGTTGTCCGTTCCATGTTGCATTGTTTCCGTCTGTATTCTTAAGTCCGACCTTCTTATATGAGTCTTCATGACTGTCGAAATATCTGTGAAAATAATAATCACATTTTAACAAAAAATACATATCTTCAATGAGCGAAACGGGTATATTATATTTTGTATTTTGTCGATTTGCTCTGTTAATTTTTTTATGGGACCAACCACCTCTGGAGTATATATGATCTACGTATACCAAACAAAAAATAATAATCAAAATCGATTCATAATTAGCGCAATGATAGCGTAACATATACACAAAAAAAACATACAGTAAAATTTAGGAACTCCTCCATTATTGAAGTCGGTTGAAAAATTTGTGCTTGTTGCAACTTGCAGTGGATTTAATTCAACAAACACTACAGACAACTAAATGTTCCACATATATACCATTTCACTGATGTTTGGAAAATATTTTTAATGTTTACAATTTGATAATATTATAATAGTGATATAATTAATACAATTTTACAATAGTACAGTGATAACATGGGGTTGCCAGGTCTCATTCTATGCAAAACTCTGAAGATTCAGCATGGCTGGATACTTACCTTTTTAAATTGATATTGAAATTAAGCTGGTTGTAGCTCAAGGGAGTGCTTGCGCTGGACTTGCTGTCATTGTAGTCGTGGTGAGGGGATATACCTCCGAGCATCACCGAGTCCCGCTCCTGGAATATTACACCAAAGCTACAACCTGAAGATCTGCATCATAACAGTGAAGCCTGCAGGACAAGCATATCTTGCTGCGACGTCGCTAGTCGCGCGAGTCTGCATCATCTTTCTTGGTCGCACGGTATTGAAAGGAAAGTGTCAAGTAGTATTTGTCGCATTTTTTAGACGTTCCGGGTAAGTTCTCTTGTAGCAAAAACTTAAGTGGCTACTTTTTTATTTCAATAAATTAGATAAGTATTTGATGTGAGAGTGAATTCCGTAGTCACCGCTAGAAAGCATGACACCTCTGGGCGATATAATGTTTTTAGTCAGGAACTTTAAAGTCATACGATCAACGTTATAGATCGTATAATTCGCCAGATCATGCAATTTGTAGACATATTGTAAAGTACAGAAATTCAGCTAGCCATTCCGACAGAAAAGAAAACCTTCAACTCATTTTAGCTGAGCCTAGTTTGGTTTATTTAAAGTAATCATACGTTCCTAAGATCGAAAATAGAAGCGCGTGGCTCTCTAAATTTCGAATCAAATACCAAAACTTTACGATACGCCAAGGAATTTCATCATTTTGCGTATTATAAGATCGGGAGACGATAAATAGACATTTAAGCCTAGAAAACGTCGATTTCAATTCAGCTTCAGTTGGTTTCGTAAACGTTTTCACTACTAGTTTTATATTTCGCTACGAGACGTCTCTGCTTTAATAAAGAATTATAAAAACATTGACCACAGCGTACATAATAACTGTTATCGTTCTCCTGAATTTCTATATGCAGTTCCTCCTCCACTTTAGGTTGCTCTTCGATTAAACTCTCCATTAAAGACGCCAGGTCCTGACAACGCTTAGTCATCTGCTGTTTAGCGAGCTCAGCTGGCTTTGTTGGAACCTAGAACAATAAAACAAACGACGTTAGCACAGTATATATCCAATAATTATGGGATGTGTGTATGCAGGGTAAGAGAGGAGTTAAGTAATGTTAGTATAAACGTAATAAGGTAAGATGGGGCGAAGGAACTGCTAGTCAAATAGATGGTTATTACAAGGAATGTAGCTATAATCAAGTTCTGTGGTAAAGTTTAGATTTAGCATTAATAAATCTACAAGAAATCGTGTGTCTCCCCATAGATTATATTTTTTTATAATTGTTATTTTCGTAAGGTGGCTTTTGGTATACGCTGGTCGATATCTGTTGAAATGTGGCGCCTACCTCGTTCAGAATCCTCACGATGCTCTCCTTAAGTTCTTCTTTGGCACCATCTTCCTCCTGATTCTTAAATTCGAGTGGCGGCGCTTGGAAAACGTCTGGATTCGATGGACCCTGTAAGGCGATTCAATACTCTTATTACATTCTCGTTACCTGCGTTTAATGGATTTCTGTATGATATACATTACATTATTTATTCGATAACACCAAGTAATTATACTGTTCATTTTGTAACTCAAATCCCCATATTAATATTTTAAGGGTTTTGCACAAATTCAATCCTCTACATAAAGTATGCGTACCGGGATGTTTGCCAATGCGCGTGTGGTCAGATCTAATTTGTAATATAGATACTTAATGAAAAATGTATACAGATATACATGTTCGTTCAAGTAAACTCTACGACTAGAAAAGAGTACATCATACATTTTATGTATGTGCTTCATACCTCAATGACGTGATGTTTCCCAATAACTAACTCGAGTTTCCGCGACCATGGGTTTATGAAAGAAGACCACTCCGTTTCAAGTTTAATGTAGTGCCCATTCTGGGCCATCAGTCTGAAATAATAAATAGTTTGTAAAATACAAGATAGTGACAAGTAAACTCATACGGTCGCGAGGTAACAAAAAGTGAATCAAATATGAATGAAATTGATGTCGTCTTGATGGATGTGCTTTAAAATCATCACACAGTTGATTCGCCGCCGTGGTTACGATTGCAGACGGTTTGAATAACTTTGGTCTTCAATAAACACTTGTAAGTCGCTCTTCCTAGCTACACTCAGAGATAGAAAAATTTAATCGATTGACGCATAACGAATAATAATAATCACTAAATTATTCGCGACGGAAAATTAAATTATGAATTGCCACGAATAATTATTTATTTACCTTAGGTATTAAAAATCGGCACGCTGAGTATCCTAATTAATAAAATATGAGCTATCTATTTAGACACTATCAGATTTGTTATGCTGCTGATGATGATAATTATGGCGAAGATCCACGTCCGCGACATCTTTAAGATGGTACAGTTTCAGCACGCCCTGACAATGGCTTCGTTGTCAATGTTACATATATATGCTACGACCTACCGATAAGGCCGGGAGCGTGTCGCTCTTCCTTGCTTGACTATGGTCTCGTAAACATGCCGCATATACGCGAGGCCTTCAGGGTGGTACAGTTTCAGCACGCCCTGACAATGGCTTCGTTGTCAATGTTACATATATATGCTACGACCTACCGATAAGGCCGGGAGCGTGTCGCTCTTCCTTGCTTGACTATGGTCTCGTAAACATGCCGCATATACGCGAGGCCTTCAGGGTGGTACAGTTTCAGCACGCCCTGACAATGGCTTCGTTGTCAATGTTACATATATATGCTACGACCTACCGATAAGGCCTGGAGCGTGTCGCTCTTCCTTGCTTGACTATGGTCTCGTAAACATGCCGCATATACGCGAGGCCTTCAGGGTGGTACAGTTTCAGCACGCCCTGACAATGGCTTCGTTGTCAATGTTACATATATATGCTACGACCTACCGATAAGGCCTGGAGCGTGTCGCTCTTCCTTGCTTGACTATGGTCTCGTAAATATGCCGCATATATGCGAGGTCTTCGGGGTGGTACAGTTTCAACACGTCCTGGCCGTTAATATCTTGCGGCAAATACCCCAAGAACGGCACGGCTTCGTTGTCGATATATTGCAGGTCACCGTTGGCCACATGACGCATGACGAAAGGTGTCGCATTAACAACGATTTCATTTGGAACTGAAAAAATATTAAATAAGGTAACAACAATAAATTATGTCACATATTACGAAGCGACGCCAAGAGTAAGTTCGGCATTACTTAGTGTAGGGTACATAGCCGATGCTAGAAAGAAAGGATATTCAAAAGGATTAATCGCATAGCTCGAGGACACATGATGAGTTAATACACATTTTTTTGAGTTTTTAATATTTTTTAAACAAACCGCCAGTAAAAAAAACATATTACATATAAAACCATTAGACATGTCCATTTATCAATGACCATTATATCCATTTAATGCTGTAGGTAAAAAAATCGGCCTTTCATGCACGGGGAGTTATAAAGGTAACCCTGCGTTCGACCAAACTTTTATTCCAAGTATAACGCCTACTCTCAGATAGTAATGTCAAACTAATATGGGGTTCTGACATTACTATCCGAGAGTTAGCGATAGGTATTCTTGAAATAAGAGCTTGTTTAAATCCAGCCTTAGTTTATTATTTAATTATTGGTTTGCTGCGTATATATGTAGGTAGGCATGCATTTTATCACACGTTTTCCGAGATATATACAATACTTATACTGGGTGGGGTAGACATAGCGACGCTCCAAGGTATCTTAATATGGCTACGACACCCTTAAGTATTAAACAATAATAAATATAAAAATTATACAATCAGATTAGTACTATAATACTTACTCTTGAACGCAGAGAATAACGGCGTGGCTTGTATTACCAAATATATGACCAGCCCCTTTTCGTCACATATGTTCTTAAAGGAGAGCCTCAGAATGAAGGGCATGAAAGATATCGTGGTCTCCTTGACGCTGAACGCCACCTCCAGTCCTCTGTACCTTCTGATGCGACAGAACATGGTCGACACGGAGTTGCTTGGCGATTGAACTGAGCAAAGACTCTCCCCCCCTAAACAAACAGACTAATATTGTAAAGGCGAAAGTTTGTGAGTGTGTTTGTATGTGTTTGTTACGCTCAAATTTGGTATGGAGTAATGGGGGTAGCTGACACCATGGATTAACATATTAGGCTACTTTTTATCCCGAATAAAAGTGACGAGGCAAAAAGGGCGCAGCTATCGATAAATTTCAACCAAAAACAAAACATATTTTTACCGCCATGCCCATATAAATCTATAAAATAATCATATACTTCATAAATATTTTTTGCGTTCGAAATGCAACAGTTGAGAAAGACACTTTGTGAAAAATAATAGTTAAGCCAACCGAAAGGTTTCATCATCTTTATCTTTTAATTCAGAGCCGTCCAAAGGACGGCCTGTGAACGTATGCAGCCTGGCAATTGTATTTGATTTTATTGTCCTGAAACCATACCTCATTCGGACAGCCTTGATTTGAAAGTACCTATGTACCTAAATTAGTCCCTACACCTACATAGGTACTTTAAAAATATATATATCTGCGCCAAACATTCATTAAGTATAATAAAACGTACGCTGAGTTCACAGTAAACATGGCAACAAAAAATTGCATTAATTAACATCATTTCATTTACTCCCCTTACTACCCTATGCTCACGTGATCACGACAAGAGTCCGGAGTCTATTGATAAGTTGCCTGTCAAAGACAGTAGACGGCATGTCAATGTTTGGTTGCGGTAATTAATCATTATGCAAGTATATACGAGTACAACTACTTTACAAGATGGTTTCTTTAAAGTGTAAATCAAATAATAATATGTCCAAGTTAAAGTAAATAAAAACAACACTATATGACAATTATGGGTGCAATATTAGTAAGGGTTACCTACAATTATCAACATCAGCGGTTAGTAACTGGGATTTACCTGCGTCTTGCAATCCATTTACTTTATTCGGAACTGCCAGGCCGTTTGTGATTTGCGACGCAAACGTACTGTGATCCTGAGTAAAGCAAAAACAACATATGTTAATTGCATTAGGTATAGATATTAGATTTTCAAAGGTATACAATATATATTTATTGTACTCACCAGGGGGTGAACGAAGTCTATGAAGGATCTCCCAATCCACATGTCTTTAGGGAAGCCAAGCGTAGTCGTGAGCGAAGACGACATGTACAACACCACTCCGTCGTGCATCGAGATTACGCACGAAAATCCCTCCTGTCAGGAAAATATTCAATTCAAATATCGATTTACGAGTATAAGTAACGGGAGTTTGACCCAGAGAGTCGCATTTATATGTGCTAGAAGTCTAGAACACCAACCAGGACAGTACACAGATTTTTCAATTCTAAAAGGTGCCTATTTCACGAATCTATAAGTTACTTATTACAAACGGAAGTCTCTTTCTAATATAAGATGTTGAAAAGGGACATCCGGTTGTAATTTGTAACTTGTAGTTTCGTGGTTATACATACTCATCTATGGTTTCGTGAAATGGGCCCCAGATATGTGTGACGTCCCGGTGTGACGTCCCGGCGTGACGTCATCAGCTAGATAGCTCTAATGCCATTTTTTATATGAATATATTTAATGCCAGTAGTTAAACAGTGCAGTGTAACCGATAATGAGGTTGAAACTTCCTTTTAAGTATTTATTACCAGTATCAGTTATAACTCCGCTCGTCCATAACGACATGGTTTTATAGAACTAAAACCGAGAAACCGGGCAATTTGATAACAAAGACACCGAAATTGGTGTTTAGACAGAACTGCCAGTTTTACTAATTAGCGTTGCAAAAAGATGGTGATTATCGCCGATTGTGCACATAAGTTGTGTTTCCCTACAAAACATTGATCATTGACTCATATTCAAAACTAACATGCATAAAATAACGAAATTTAAATATATATTACATAAGAGGTTCTTATAAGTAACACTTAAGCAGGCACGGCTCAATGTTCTGTTCTGTTACCTACTGTTACTAAAATTCATATTTAAAAGTCGAGGTTCATATAGGTATCCCTTTCTATCATTGAAAGGTGACTTGGTGAGGTAAAAAAAAAATTATAATAAAACTTGGTACGTACAAAACGTATCACACTCGTGTTCATGTGTTATTTATATTATTTTCAATAGCCATAGCGCATCAGTTTGTATGATTTTATTGTAGAAATTGTCAATAGGTAAAATAAGTACTATAAAACTAATACAAAGTTGCAACTTTTCATGATAAATGGAAAAAATTATACATTTATATTAGGTTGTAAACTTGTTATTTTCATGGAAAGGTTTTTACAAGCTTTTATTTAACTTGCATTGTATGTATTTATGTTTGTTCGGGTGGAATCTTGCAACTCAATTTTAAAGCATATATCGTCAACTGATTGAGCTGAGATTTTGCATACTTACATAACTTTGATGACATTACAATAATATGGTACCATGGGGCTGATCTGATGATGGAGCCGGAAGGTGGCCATAGGAACTCTATAATAGAAAAAGCAATCCTACCGAGTTTGGGCTCTTTAGAATCGTCTCAGTGAGCATTTGGTGGATATTCAAAGAAAAGTACAGTCGGCTATAAAAGCTTGTCACTAAAATGACATTTTTGACATAAAACTTATTTTTATCTTTAATCTAGACAGTGTAATTTAACTTTATCCACTGGTGAGCGTGACTACCTTAACTGTATTCCAGATTGAACTAAAATGATTCCGAGTAGTATTCATGTTTCGTTTAGAGTAATTATCAATTAATTTCTTATTGATAATATAAAGGTTATTGTATAGTATTGATTACTTACACAACTCGAGGGTTTGGCCGTGACGATTTGCATAGATGGCTGCGGTGTACTGCAACGAGTCGGCTGAAAAGAAAATCATAATCATAAGTCATGTTATGTACGGTTTCAAGTTAAGTCACGAATCTAACTAAATCTGCTGAGCTGAAGACCTGGCAGCGCCCATTTTATGCATAGAAGGTGAGACTTGGGTTATTGAGTTTTTAGCAGAATGTTATTTATTTGTAACGGGAGCAGACCGATACTGTTAAACTTCAGTAGAATAAGCTGAATAAGAAAGACATATTTATTGATCCATTGATACGATACAGGCGTAACCTACATAGTGTATGTGACACGGATATTAACTATTATACCTATAGTCGCTACAGTTCTTTGGAATTGTAATTTGTATTCAATGTTATATTAATAAACTGTATTTGATTTGATTGGGGATTTTTACTTTCGATAACAAATAACATGTCTACAGTCGATAAATTTTATATTATATCCAGATAAACTCACACGTTCATCAGTATTTTGATCGCCGGCTTCCAGACTCCTCAGCGCTCCATTTTGAGGATGCGTATTCGCAGGTGAGGGTGGCGCAGCTGTGCAACAAAAAAAGAACCGGATTGATAACGGGTACTGATTTAGACGATACAATAAATCTGAAAAAAAAAAACTTAACTACACGCAATTAGAGAAATCCACGAAGCTACAACAAAGTATTATTGACTCGCGCATGAAGGGTTCCGTACCATAATCTATAACAAGTTTGTTGTATGGGAGCCCTCCTTAAATATTAATTTTATTTTATTTTTAGTATTTTTTGTTATAGCGACAATAGAAATACATCAACTGTGAAAATTTCAACTCTCTAGCTATCACCGTTCTTGAGATACAGGCCTGGTGACAGACGGACGGACGGACGGACGGACGGACAGCGAAGTCTCAGTAATAGGGTCCCGTTTTTACCTTTTGGGTACGGAACCCTAAAAAGCAATATCGAAATAGCAATAACCATCTGATGCTGTACTCAATTAAGGAATCTAGAATAGATTATTAAAGATCAGGCACTTGCGGACCGGGTACATGCGACGGAGAAGTTTGTTCGACACAGTGACGTTGTTGGTGTTGGAAGATCAAAGCAAAGTAGGCCGTCAAATAACTTACTGATCAAGTGCAAAATTTGAAACATAAAAAAAGTAAATTAAAGGAAAAGTAACGAGCATGAAATTGATATAAAATTGCAACGTTCATATGCACTGTAACAATATTTGACTGCAGTGTTTTTTTGACTGAGCGAGCGAAGCGACCAATGCGCCTCTTACTTTATTTGAAGTTTCTTTGGATACAGTGTACCGGTATCTCACTTTATCTAAAGCATTTCAGAGACACCGAAAATTCAACTTTCAATGTTTAAAATGAATAATGTACTGTAATATTATAGTTAAAGCTATTGTCAACTCAAGATAAAAATGATCCCAAGTAACCGCAGGTGTCTCAATTTCTTTCGTTTGACGGTAGTGTAACATGTCTAAAATATAAATGTCACCCACCATTGTGAGTCTCCCCTTTTTCGACGGTCACCGGGGCCGGGTCAGGTAGTCTGAATTCTACATCAGCTTGTATTTGAACCAGTTCTAACTGCGCTTGCTGCTTCTTCTTCTTTTTTCCTTCTTTTTCATTTGCTCTTTTTTCTGGCAATTGTTTTAATGTTGTGCTGCAAGGAGAATAAAGCTTAACGTAAACGGGACGTCAAATGATTGACACAAACGGCGCGTCACAGCACATACGCAGCGGCAGCGGCAGGCTGCGGTCTCCGGATGCATTAACGAACACATAGGACGCAATTACTCGTACATATATTATGTTGACGTCTCGCGGTCACACTCATGTAATAAAATGCCAAATCTAATTGAGGTGTCAACAATTTTATTAGTGTCTTGCTTAAATCGTTCAGATATACCCAAAATTATGATATATTTATACCAATTTTTAAGCTAAATAAAATGTAGCTAATTTCACTCCAAAACTTGACGCTTGTCACGTGGCGGCGCTTTTGGGCCACTGGTTTGCAAACCATAGAATGTACCTAGGGTTGGCAAACGCACCTCTATACACAGGACGTCCCATTTCGGAGTCCCGCATTTTATAGCCAAGTCCCGAAATGTACCCTAAATGTCACGTGAATTTTTGGACTTCGTTATGTTATGCATGCTACCAAATAAAGTAAGCGAGTAAATAGATGACACCACTGCCATTTATTTTCAATTTAGTCGCATTATAATATAACTTAACATTTTCCCGATGCCGGAATTTCAGGAGGGTACCTAATTTAGACTTTTAAAATACGAGCATTGCACGCATTTATTCACGCCCTCCTCTATAGCATTAGATCTGTTTTTTTGCCGTCTTGAGTTTTCTTAAAGATATTTTTATTATAAAATTATTATTATTATATTTTATATTACACTTAATAAATAATATTCAATATTTAAGTACATGTTTCTTACGCCAACTATTTAGTTTTGTAAAATATACGTAGGTCACTTGATAAGTTTTGAGATATAATAATATAATATAATATAATAATATAATAGAATATCGGACAACGTCACACAAATCAATCTAGTCCCACAGTAAGTTCTAGTAGGCTTGTGTTATGGACCCTAGACGATGATAAACATACTTATAGAGATAAATACATACTTAAATACAAATAACATCCATGACCCAGGCACAAATATTCGTTCATCACACAAATATTTGCCCTTGCCGGGATTCGAACCCAGGACCGTAGGCTCAGTAGGCAGTTGCTTAACCACTGCGCCAACCGCGTCGTCATCAGATACAGCGAAAGCATTGAAGATATAGATACTGGCACTATTTCTTTTATTTTATTTTTTTAATTCCCTCTATTGGGAGTTCCACCGACCGAGGATATCGCCAGAATGGCGGGAAGTCGTTGTGTGAGAACAGCGCACGAGGTATTTTTTCAGCACTGAACATTTTTTGGTTGATATGGTGATAATGCAGATGACGATATTACCTACATTATACAAACATTAGCTCATTTGACTAACCTGCTCCCAGAAGTAGACTGCTTGCCGCCATATCCACTGCTGCCACTTGAATTGCTTCCAGAGTGGGTAGACTTCGAACTGTGGCTGTAAGCAATGGTTCCAATTAATGTTGGTATCTGTTACAAACATGTATAATATAGCCCTTCGGTGGGCGTTGACGATAATATCTCATTAAAGAAAACAGTACTGTTGTGTGGTTTTGTACCTCATTATCGTCCGTCATAAGAGAACCGTGCTTCATACATAAGGTGTCATTTTGGTGGATTATCAAGTGTAAGGCCATTAACAACATTTAAAATTGCTTAAACTATTCGTAGATTCTGAGTCTAAATAACGTTGTATATCGGTAAAAAAATAATATGAACACCTTCGGAAAACGGAATGTTCCCAATTGCGTATTTTAAATCAGAGTATGATGTTAGATTGACGTGACGTCACGGCTTCGCGTGCGTACATTATAACTTATATTATGAGGACGCAGTATATAAACCGGCTATAACAAGCGCATGCAACATAACATCTATTATTATTATTATTATTATTTTTTATATCAGACAACCTCACACAAATCAACCTAGTCCCAAATTAAGCTCAAGAAGGCTTGTGTTATGGGTACTAGGCGACGATATACTGAGTTAACGTATGTAGTGTATTTTATACAAAAAGTAATATATTTTTTATCCTTTACATACATTGTTAACCCTTAAAGTCGCGATATAAAAAATAAAACCCAGGTTCAATCAAACCTCGGTGCCGTTAAAAATATTCAAAAAATCTGTTTAACTAAAACATGCAAAAAGATGGTCAAAAAGTATGTATATCTGGCTTTACAACCTGAAATTAACCGCCGCGCACTATGTCAAGAGCGTCTTACGCGATTAAAGAAAAAACTTACCTTCTTCTAGACTGACTGTTACTACAGCTATTTGAATATGCCGAATCAGAAACTTTGACATTGTTCTCCGAGTCATCGAGGTTATCCATATTGCCTTAGTTTTGTTCTTCTATCCTGAAGACAAAACATACATACCTATAGGGTTAATTTATTAAATAAAACATACTTAAAATTATAACAATAACAAATAAAACAAGGCCTAAATAATAAAAAATACAACTAGAACTTAAAATGAACCTATAAAGTATTTTTTTTTACATAAATTGGGTAATATAATTTAATAAGCTACTAACATTTTTCTCGCCATGTTATGACAAAGAACGATTTTCACTTGACATTTAAATTCACAGGCTGATTACGTTTGGGCAGAAAACTATTATTGATTTATTTTGTTCAGGATATTAAAACAAAAATATCGTATTGAATATGTTCTTCATTTATATTTGATGTTAATTGTTTTGATGTTATGAAACGTTTCTTAAAGTATTGGTACCTACTCAATTATATACTAGGGCTTAAAACAATCGTAGCGCCGTTTACCGTATTACTCCAACCACACTACTCGTATAAGTCATATATAAAAAAATTAAGCATTGAAAAAAATCAATTTTTGGCTTCAGTATAAATATTTATTTTCTTGTTCAGCGTCTGGTACCCTTCCCTAATTAAAAGAGCCCGATAGTTACGATCTAGGCTCCGAAAAGATTAAGAACTGAAAAGCATTAGCTAAGTCGCAGACAATCGCCTTCACTGCATAATACTCAAACTGCCCGTTAATAACTTCGCAATGCAATGTAAATATGCAATATGTAGGTAGATATATCTTATTATAAATAAATAAAATAACCCGTATATGCTTTTTGCCGTGCTCTTTTCGGTATTAAAATGTTTTCGAAAATGACCTGAAACTATGTTAATGATGGCATACAATCATTAACATAGTTTCTTTATACCCTAACCATATCACGTCAAAACGGCTTCACACTCTTCACAAATAGCGCCAATGGATGGTACAGTCAGCATCATATAGTAAATAGCAGTTAAAGTAACCCAATAAGTATAGCGTTACTGCTGCTATGCAATTCAAGGTATAAGGTCATACTATGTTCCGTTCACTACGGTGATCACAAAAATTTAAGCGACTGTAAAGCACACTTTTCATATACTTCGGAAGTAGGTAATATGTCCCTACGTCAAATTCACTCAAGGACATGTTTGACGTCGCACCCCTAGAAGTCACATGGTAGGCGAGCTCGACACGCGACGTCCGTCGCTCGTTTTTTAATCGATATCAGCTTCTTTATATATAAATATAGGTGCCGATTACGGTCTCTGGGAAGCCGGTCAGTTCAGAGAACAATTAATACATAACAACGTGATAACTAAATAATAAGGCGTTTCTCTTGCTAGTATTAGTAAATTCTTGTCATAAAGCACCTGATTCTTTGATATAGCTGTGTGGCGGATAAACGTGACAGTCGGGTCCGCCGCCGCGAAGATACACTCGAGGCCTATACTTTGCTTACATTCTGCTAAATGTACGAGGGTGACACTGAAAGTTTTTAGAACAGGCCACTTGTAAACGATATAATAAAAAAATAAGTTTAGATTTTGAAAATGCATCCCTCTGCGAATATTATGGTGTATGTATTTAATTCGTTTGTCATTTGTTTTACGATTTGGCGGTGTATTGAAAATTGTCTCTTTCACGTCGGCATGAATTTTTGGCGAGAAAATTTTCGTGCAGTGATTTTTTATTACTTTCGATGTCATTAAAGTCAACAAGAAAGTTATGATAGACTTCGATTGGCCTTTCATGATAAAGCCCCATTTCGTGCCACTGTTTATAACGGGTTTAATGAGTTTAACCGTGGTCGCACTAATTTCACCGATGATCTGCGTGAGGGCCGTCCTTCGACTGCGACGATTGAAGACAATAACAGTATTGTACGGCGTGCGATAGAGACTGACAAAAGAATGTCCTATCAGCGGATTCAGATGAGCTTAGGCATTGGTATGAGTCAAGTGCACAAAATCCTCCATGCACATTTAGCAGTCAGGATTCTTTGTGCCCGGTGGATACCTCATAATTTGACAGAGTCCCAAAAACTCTCTTGTGTTGATTGGTGCCGTGAAATGGTTCAAAGATTTAACGGAGATGACTCAAATGCTGTTTTCAACATGCTTACGGGTGACGAAAGCTGGATTTACTGTTATGAACCTGAAACTAAAAGGCAGTCTGCTCAGAGGGTATTTCCTTCAGAGGAGTTGCCAGCTAAAGTGAAGAGAGGTCGAAGCGTGGGAAAAAAGATGGTGGCGTCGTTCTTCGGAATGACAGGTCATATCGCAACAATTATTATAGAGGATCAAAACACAGTTACTGCAGACGGGAACACTAACAATTGTTTACCACATGTCTTGGAAAAAGTTCGGGAGAAGCGACCTCGCAGTAGAGTCCTCCTTTACCACGACAACGCCTCGTCACACACCACCAAGCAAACAATCGACTATTTGGCGACGTCAGACGTGGAATTACTGGGTTACCCACCGTATAGCCCCGACCTCGCACCTTGCGATTTTTATTTATTTCCGAAAATAAAATAAAAACTTCTAGGAAAACGTTTTATGGACGCCGAGGAAGCAGTGGCTGCATGTCAAAGGGTAGTCGAAGAGAGCCCTAGGGACGAGTGGGCAAAGCGCTTTTGTCAGTGGTTCCATCGGATACAGCGATGCATTGATGTGAAGGGAAACTATTCCCAAAAGATATAATAACACTAACAACTTGCTAGTTTGTTCAGTTTTTGATTTTCTAAAAACTTTCAGTTTGACCCTCGTACACCGCATGTGTACGTATAGCACATAGGGTAGCACATGATACACATGGTGTGTGGAGCAAAGCAACATAAATCGTATGTAGTGCCGATGCCGGTGACACGCCATGTGAGTCTTTTTTAGGTTATTTCCTTCAAATTTTCCCTTAAAATCTTGATCCCGACATAAAAACAAATGATAAAAAGAAGGAATCTTACGAACACATGAGGAATACCAATAATTACGTGGTCGTGGTTGCCTTCGTGTGCCCTTTCCACTTGCATTGGCCGATATTTTATACTGGTCGGCTTAAAAGTACAAAGATATCAGATGTGCATTATCATAACACATTTAGTTAAACCCAAGGTACTGTATCTCGGTAGGTACCGAAAATACTGAAAAGCCAGCGGCCGCCAGACTATCGTCAAAGTAGAGAAAAGCTCAAAGTTTTCTAGATAAGATATGTATAGTATATGTATACATTTTTCTTTTATTTATTAATTGAAATATACATATCAATCACTTATTGAGTAATCCAACACGTGATACATATTTTACAGAAAGAAAAAAAAATAAACAAGTGCAATGAAGTAACAAAAAAATAATTTGAAAATAATAATAATATACGTTTACATATACCTACTCGTAGTCCCAATACAGTATTACGGGTATAGCGGTTTAGCACTAATAGATTGGCACGTTATTGTATCGTGGATTAGCGTAGCAATGTTATTGTTTTTATGAAATGTTGTTTTCTATTGTTTGCTCGAATTTTATATTCTCATATACCCGAAATACATATGCCATCTATCTATCTATATATATATATATATTACGCGAGGCCGATTTTAGTACATCCCATCAGATCTACAGTTATGGTCCGATTTCGATAAATGATACCTATGTCATGAGATTCGTTTCATGCTGGAGTTGCATAAAACTCTTGGACTTTAAATTATTGCGCGAAAAAGTACTGTGCGCTAACCACGTGACTTTGACCATGTGACCTGTGATCCCTAATTTGACTCCGTGCCTTATTAATGTTATTGTACAGCATATCTTTTTGCATATCTTATATCGCGTTGTAAATTGATATATACTTTTTACTATACTTTTCTACTGATTTGTGTCAATTTATTTGATCCCTAGTATTTAAAACCCCGATTCATTTGATTTGCCACTTTGATGCCTTTAGAGATCCAAGGAATCTTGGATTTGCTTAAAAGCACCTTCTTTTTCATTTTTTTTGCTGTTTACTGTACTCCAAAATGTCATACTGTTTCCCAATACTCAACGGACTCATTTAAATGCACTTCCTATTGGGCTTCACAAAGACGCATCCTGATAGCTTAATTTTCTCTCCGCTTCAGTGGACTGGCAACCTTATTCAATTACTTAATTACTAAGTTTGAACATAATTCATATTTGTCATTTCGAACCAAATAAAGCACCCAGCCAAAGGCTCCAAAGCCACCCCGATGAAAATACCATATTCGGGGATTGTTTTTACTCGTACCTACCTGTCTGTAATCGGGAATATAAATTGAGAAACTTTGAGTCTTTATACGAAAGTCCTGTGGCGACCGCGGCTATTAACATAGCAGATGACGTATTACCTTGTTGTTAGGTAAGGAGGAAAAGTTTCCCCAGTTCAAGTCACGTTGCATCGTAATCCAGCGACGGAAAACGGGGAGCAACCATTTATGAATAGATGCTGAATAACGTGACGCCAGGAGCGGTAGGTATACGCCACGGGATTCAGTCGAATTGAACTTGACATTTAGCAAATAAGTAAATACTTATGGTCTGTGGTAAATACATATCATAACTAAACACGGTAAATAAGGTTAAGTATCGAATGTATGTAGGTATAAAATATTATTTTATGTTCACTGACAATATTGTAAAGCATGACGGCGCATCAGAGAATTAGCTCGATGGCGCTAGTATCGCCTCTTGATTTATGAATGACCAAACTCTTTAGTACGTAATACCGAACTCTGTGGCCATATACGACGGGATTGACGGCTGTCGTTGGGCGGCTGTTCTTCCATGTCGAGCTAGCGCCTCACGTGTTGCGGTAGAACGTTATAAAAGTTGGGAATCCTAGATTATTCGTCATAGATACTCTAGATTTATGTTACAGGTGCGTTTGGTTCAATCATAGGAAGTGAAGTATACGGATCGGCTGATACTTCTACCAACCCTTGTCTCCTCGCCCGAATACTCACGCGGATGGACCAACCTAATGAAAACCAAGTGTAACTGGACCCTAACTGTGAGTCTTTATCAGAAGTGGGATCTGAGGGCTTGATCATGAGGGGACAAGTGGAAACACCATCGGCATCATGATGACGGATAGCGGAAATGCGATATTTTTTTGGTAATATGGGAGCATGGCTCTGTCAGTTGATTGTGGCAACACATAGGTAATACACCTACGAGTCTTGAATACACAAATCTTATCAAGTGTGATCCTGATCAAGGTGAAGCTGGTTCAGATGTAGGGTTTGTGCAAGGTAACCGATATTGTAGTGAATAGCCAAATAGAGGTGTGTAGATTGCGAAGGAACCTTGTTTTTCAAATATCTACGTCATTCGTATTCATGCTGTACACTTTCTTAACGATCTTCATGGTAGAGCAGTTTGAGTCTATAGATCCACTACACGAAATGAGTAATAACTAACTCGATTCTTTTGATTTGAGTTTTGCGCATGTCTAACCACAAGCTTACAGATTACCGGCTAGCACATCTTACAAAGTCTTCGTTTGTCGCGTGCCTCAGCATTTCCTATCCTGTTCGCACGGTATTGTCAAGAACGAGATTGCTAATGTTTTTCGTTCGACCAAGAGGTACCTATCAGATTTGTGCTAGAAGTGCTGAGTTGTCACCAGCCCTAACGAACGCTCTAAAGAGCCGCACTGCTAAGTAGTACTAAGGCTTAACATGGCATATAATAAAATAAACTTGGCTTACACAATCTTATTGTAATATGATAATTGATAATGCAAATTACTTTGACCAAGTCTTTGAGTTTCAAGTTGGAGGTAACGGGACTGCGCAAGAAGCTATGCGTCTGTGGAACTTTATCAAGCTTTCTGGAAGTAGAGGTTATTGCCCTGTAAATTGTGTATTATCTAAGAAAATTCCTTTGATTCGCAGATAATTGATTTTGCATGTAGTTTTGACGAGATTTTATAGCATCATGACTGAAGACGCAACAACAACGACTACAAGATGAAAAGACCAACGAAAATGGAACCAAGGCACATCAGTACCAGTTGCATTGATGGTGTGAAGAAGCTATTAGCCAGTGAACCGGTTACGTGCAAGGATGTCCAAATCGACAAGAATCGAAACGAGAGGTCAACACTATCTGGTGAGGTCATTACGTTCATTTTTGGTAGCAGCTTGTGATCCTTTTCAAGGAGAGGTGGTTCTCCTCACCACTCCAATTTGGTATAGAATACCTACTACTATCGGTTATCATTTCTGTGGACAGGCAGCCTATAGATGTGATATTTTAAAGGTGAGAGTGAATAAGCACTATCTGGGTAAGCATGTTCCATTGTCGTCTTCAACGTCACTAATCAACATGTGAGATTGAAGCTATACGGTGAAGGTATAGGACCTATACCTACCTATAACATAAAAAAAAATAGAACGTAATTATTCAGTGTCCTTAGTGGGGGTAACATTAGGTGATAGCAATTAGGGTGGAACTGGAAATGTGCCTGAGCGGTGACGTGACTATGTGCTGGGAGGACGACACGTGGAAAAGTTCTCCTGCAGGTTGGACTGACGATATTGTAAAGGATGCAGGAACTCGTTGTATCCGAGCATCGCGGGGCCATATCGGGAAAGTATTTGCTTAGCAGTGGCTGAAATGATGATAATGATGAAGATGATGCTAAACACCAGGTGGATAGATCACCTCTTCATCACTATCCATAGAAACCATTACAATAGGTCAAAGTATTCTTGAATTACGTATTTACGTCATAATTAAACAGTACGATCAGCATTTTACCATTTCACTGACGGCAAGTCATTATAGCTTTCGAAGCTAAAGTTGATTTACCTCCGCGAGTTCATCGGTGGTGTGTTTCTTCTAAGTTGAATGAGTACCTAGTATAACCCTAGAATGTAGCACGCTAAGTTATTTGTCGTGAAACTCACTTTAATTTGAAAGCTACTGTTCCCTACATGCGTAAAACTGACAGCACGCCGAACACCCGGTACAAAAGCTGTTTATTTTGTAGAGCTTCATGGTAGTCGGTATAATTTAGAATCTAATCAGCAAACAGACAACTCACTACTACCCGAAGGTACCTATTGCTCATGCATACTTTGATTTACGTAGTAAAATTCTATTCAGAAATGTAAAATTTAATTAGACAAATTCGTGGTTGCCCATTGCTCCACGTCGTATCGATTCCTAATTAGGACTATTTAGGACTCTAATGTATCATGTAGCTTTGGGTTATGATAAGACCCTGGGCACCATCTATTTTGAACAATTATGGTTTCCATTACGCGGAAAACTAACATAACTTTGTAACTGTATGATCAAAAATATAAATGATATGCATCGTGCACAGCTTTGAACGGTGGAGTGGAGCCTAGCAATTGAGATGATAGTTTAATCCCTTATCCCTTCGGACGCCAACGACAGATATATCCAATATCTATCAAGGCGTGTAGAGCGATATCAACCTATATGCCTCATCATAGAGTTCAATGACGCGATTCGCATTGCAATGTGATGACGTGTGAATGACAGATTTTGTATTTGACAAAGTGTGAAAAGGTTAAAGCTGGTTAAATGGTGTTGAGGTTTTGCTCGAGTTACTACTTACTTAACAGATAAACAGGAGGCCGAGACGGCGGTTAATGTTAAAATAGCGACAATGATATTCTCGGTGTCAAGTGAACCACCCTGAGTGAGTAGTTCTGATGAATAGTTTCTGGTTCCAAAAATAAAGAGCGATTTTACCTTCCTTTTTTTAAAAAAAAGAATAGCGATCTAACAAATCTACACTTTTAAAATCATTGTTATAGAGTATCCTTGTTAGCCTTCTAATGAGCAGTTATGGAAGTAAGTAGGAAGGATCCTTTGTAGGTGTTGCTACTTGTGATGGCAGAAAAGAGAGAGAGTGCTTTTACATGGTCTGTTTGTAATGGTGAATGATGACTGGTTGACGTGAGTTTATCGGCTAGATCTGCATCACGACCTTGTACTGAAGGCTGGTCAGAAGGGACTGCAGGTACCCGGTCTATGCTTTATGGAAGTGTATGTGGGAGGTGGCTAGTCGGATGGGCTACAGGCGCCCGGTCTACGCCGCACCACAAGCAAGAGCAGGCTGATCCAAAGGGCCTAGCGCGCCCGGTTCACGCCATGATTTGAGGATACGCTGGTCGAAAGGACCTTAGGCGCCCGGTCCACGCCATAGCTGTGACTTTTACTGCAGTGTGAGCCTGATTAGTTGGTTATAGCGAATGCTGCGAATGTTACATTTTAGTAAATGCGAAAAATGCTTGAAATGGGATGTCAAACTATTGGATACAATAATAATTGACAGATGTCATTGCAGAAGGGGAGCTATTGTGAACTGTGAAGTTTGAAGTTCCTGTGCTGCCGTTTAGCTTAGGTACTCAAACATGGGATGGCATGGAGGCAAGAGGGTTTTGGGTCTGCACTTTGAATAGGTATTGAACGGGTGCAGGTGCGGATTGTAGGTACGTGGTATCGAGCCATTTGCTAGATGCGTTAGTGAATAGTATGCGCTTCAAGAAAGAAAGTGACATGCAACTATTTGGCAACGCTAGACGCAGACAACATATTGGTCAGGAAGGGTCGAGCTTGCTTGGTTTGAAATCATGAGTATCTACTCTTTGTAAAGGTCTTATCACACGAGGGCGTGTGACTGTCAGGGTTGGCCGTGACGGCGCATCAGAGAATTAGCTCGATGGCGCTAGTATCGCCTCTTGATTTATGAATGACCAAACTCTTTAGTACGTAATACCGAACTCTGTGGCCATATACGACGGGATTGACGGCTGTCGTTGGGCGGCTGTTCTTCCATGTCGAGCTAGCGCCTCACGTGTTGCGGTAGAACGTTATAAAAGTTGGGAATCCTAGATTATTCGTCATAGATACTCTAGATTTATGTTACAGGTGCGTTTGGTTCAATCATAGGAAGTGAAGTATACGGATCGGCTGATACTTCTACCAACCCTTGTCTCCTCGCCCGAATACTCACGCGGATGGACCAACCTAATGAAAACCAAGTGTAACTGGACCCTAACTGTGAGTCTTTAAGCATATAAACTAGTACTATATTTAATTTTAGCTGCCATGAAACCATTATACAAAAATTGGGCAAGTGCGAATCCGACTCTCGCATGAAGGGTTCCGTACCATAATCTATAACAAGTTAGTTGTATGGGAGCCCCCCTTAAATATTTATTTTATTTTTAGTATTTGTTGTTATAGCGGCAATAGAAATACATCATTTGTGAAAATTTCAACCGTCTAAGTGTCTAGCTTGATAGCTAGAAAGAACGGTGATCCGTTCTTGAGATACAGCCTGGTGAGAGACGGACGGACGGACAGCGAAGTCTCAGTAATAGTCCCGTCTTTACCCTTTGGATACAGAACCCTAAAAATCGAGCCCATGGTGTCAGGATAAAATAAAAAGTGCGAAATAGATAATTTCATACGAATTATCATTAGTCGTCATCTCGATTAGACATACGGTGGTTACCTGTCCTTTACTCGCTCGCATATACGTTATTATTGCTTGAAGTTATTACAAGTTGAAGTACTTAATAGTTCCATGGACAAACTGGAATTTGACAAGTTTGTCACAGAGTTGGGCAAAAATTATTCGAATAAAGAATAACCAAATTATTCACGAATTACCAAATTATTCACGAATTACCAATGAACACCACGAATGATTATTCGTCGAATAAGTTTTCGCGAATAATTTATTCGTCAATTGATTTTTTACGAATAATTCTGTGGCCCTAGTAAAAAGAAGTACCTATATTCGTAAGTCAGATTAACTAAGGTTCACAATTGAGTTATGATAATGACCTCTCGTTTCTAGTTAATATGGTTAATTATTTATTGAAATTGAAACGTTATACATGCGTTGGTGAGCGTTTCAAACGCCTAATTTTTTTTGACACCATTTGAACGAATAATCTGTAAAGATGTATAATATAATATATTGATTGATTGAAGCCCGGGACCTCTGTACCTATACCATTGGACCGTGCAGAAAATTTGGCGGTTGAAAAGCTCTGATACTCATTACTCACCCAACCGGTTTTCATAGAAGTTTTGAGTCACTTTAGTCGTGTCGATTAAAAAGACAGAAAAAAATAAATTACTTTTAAAATCAACATTGGTTCATGAAGAGTCTATAAGTATATCGACTTTGAAAATTTTGCCGTCAAGTTCTAATAATGATTTTGTGCGACTATCTTCTATACAGGGTGGAACAGAACGAGGGACTTTTAAGCAAACAGGTAATTGTTCAGACTGAGTACTTTATTTTTCAACAATGTACTATATACATATATATAACCCTAGCAACTTTTGAACATCGTTTAAGTTAAGGGACAGGTGTCAATTTAAAATGTAAATAAAACTGAATTAGTCTCACTGATATAAAAATAATTTATTTTAATGTTTTTTTTTTACTTTTAAATAGGTCGTTTGTAAATAACTTATAACACTTTAACAAATAAAAATAACGAATAAATCATTCGTCATTTGGAAAGCGATCGATTGATTTGTCCCCGGATAAATTATTGGCGAATAAATCATTCGAATGCGAAAGTAAAAATAGTGCCAATCTCAGGTTTGGTAAGATATAGATTCACTTTCAATCAGTTGCGCTGCATGAACTTGGAGATGTTCAAAAATGCTGATTGTTTTAGACATTTTTCTCTATGATCAAACACGTTTCTTAACATATTATCAATGTTACTACTTAGAACAGGGCTTTTGCAATAATTTATCTATATTTGAAACCTACAGTTTGAATTTTACATTGATAATTTTTGTTTCAATCAAATTAACTACCTACTCTTTGTCAAAATTTACGCAGAAAACAGTTTTTTTTTTATTATTTTCTTCTTTGTTACTTTGTACTCAGGAAAAAGTATTATTCACTTTTAAAACTTTATTGAAATTATATGTTTGTCATAATATGTTCCTTTTTTTTAAGGAATTAGGCCTCTTACTTCATTTCATTACATTTACCTAGTTACAGGTTAAAACATGGTGGGCTGTTTTGGGGTATAATAGTCGCAGTAAGCGAAATGACGATAGTTTTCTTATTAACCTTTCATTTGTAAGTCACAATATGGGCACATAGTCGCCTTGCTTTAATATGTTTACGTCGCGCCAGTGTTGCGCATTCAAGAATAATATCGTAGTTTGAATAAGAATTCGTAAGAATAAAATCATGTTCATTTTAATCCCGCCAAAATTATTCAAATAATTTCGTCGGAATAATTCGTTACTGAGAAAATTGAATGAGAATATCTTATTCTTAATCAAATAATTTTAATCGTGATTTTTTATTGCAAATAATATTCCACGAATACGAATGTAAGGGTTGGGTTACCTGGGTTGTTAATATGACTTATTAGTTATAGCAGGCTATCCCCACGCGTTTCGGCCGCGCGAAACATTCCAATCTCTAAGTGGCTACCCGGAGGGACAAAATGCCAGTGGGCTGCCACGCCTCGCGGCGAGCGGACGGCGTACAGTTAACGTTTCCCGCGCAACCTGTGCTGTACGATGTCGAAAAATAAAAGTCGGGCATATTGTTTTTGTGGCAACAAAGACGATTGAAAATGATTTCATTTGTTCCAGAACACATTAAACTCTCCGGAATAAAAGATTTTGTTTAAGAATTAACTTTTACTGGGGCACTATTGACGCGTAACTATTAAAGTCTGGGTATTTCTCTAAAAATCTTTATGGGGGCGCCTAGCTTTTTTTCGAATTAATTGTGTTGGTTTGATTCCATGCTGTGTTGTTATTACTGAATGTTTAGTTATACAATCAATAAGTAAAATATTTAAAGATTCACTCTATTATTCATTATGTTTTAGAAACACGATTACCTACTTGTAGTTTCCTCGATAGTTTTTTTTTTTAAAGTTACCTCAAAAAAGCAACATAAACCCTTAGTATGTCATAAATACTGCAGGGAAAGTTATCAGTTTTTTTTAATAATAACATAACGAGATGTTAACTATAATGTATACGTCTTACATTTTCAAAATCTGTATTATTTTAATAACTACACCGAAAAAACATGATTTCCGCGCTCCCAGCAGAGATGGGCAAAATTTAATCGATTAACGATTAAGATTAACTTTTTTAATCTCGATTAACGATTAAGATTAACTTTTTTAATCTCGATTAACGATTAAAATTGACGATTAGTTAATCTAATCGTACGAGTTCCGATTGATTTAATCTCGAAAGATTAAGTTAATTGTCGATAAATTTTTAGCGATTAAATTTTTAATCAATTAATTAATTCGATTAACTTTCTCTCGATTAATATTAGGAAAAATAAGATAAGACTTTTTGTAAGTCTAAGTCCCTGCCTAGAACATCTTAGAGTACCGCACTATAAAAACCATCTTGTATTACTGTAACAAGAGGGAAGAGGGAAGAGCGGAGAGCGGCGATCGGAGAGCGGAGGGTGGCGTGCGGAAGCGGAGAGCGGCGTGCGGAAGGCGGCGTGCGGAAGGCGGCGTGCGGAGAGCGGAGTGCGGAGAGCGGCGTGCGGAGAACGTAGTGCGGCGTGCAGAGAGCGACGTGCGGAGTGGAGAGTGGCGTGCGGAGAGCGTAGTGCAGCGTGCGGAGCGGAGAGCGGCGTGCGGAAAACGGAGAAAGGCGTGCGGAGAGGGAGAGTGGCGAGCGGAGTATGGCGTGCGGAGAACGGAAAGCGGAAAGAGGGAACGGTCGGATGCAAAGGTAACCAAACGGTTTGAACAGGGTCTTTTTAAAGAAAAAGACCCTGTTCAAACCGTGTAGAGAATGGTGTTTAATCGTCCTGAAGTGGGCAACCCAGTGGGAATCGGGTTGTCTGGACGCCACGCCTCTGCTGACTAGACTGGTTGACCAAACGAGCGAAGGCACGAGAAAAAGCTAGCGTTTACATAACGGAGGCAACCCTAGCGCACATTCCAATGACGTTGCGTCACCCGCGGGAGGGGGCATCGATAGCGGTGGCAACGCCTGACGTCCAAACAAGTGGTGTATCTGTTACGTAGTAACTTGTATATAATCTGTGGTTATAGGTAGAGATAGTAGTCTTTTGTCTAATTTATACCTTTTCTCTGAATAAAAATCTAACAAGTCGACTGTCACACAGTTTCGGTAGGTACTTGTATTGTTTTTAAATTGATAATCATACAAATACATGATAATTATTTGGCACAATTCAGCTGAATATTATCTGTGAGTCATGTCATTTGGTGACGATGGTCTGATTCTGGAGTCAGGAGGAGTATTGTGGAATCAGTAGAAATCTACATTGGCTACTGTATAGTGAAATACATGGTTTTCTATGTTATGATGACTCAAAGTTTTCTTTTGTTTCCGATTTATCTTCGGTACCTACTTTCAGTGTTCGAGTCGCTTCCAACATTTATCAAAGAAAGAACATGATGTTTTTTTTAATCTTTATGATATTTATTTTGCTAATAGGTATTAATAAATGTTAGATGGAAAGATATTAAGATCGTTTAAAGCACCGCCTGTCGTAAGTGTTTATAAGAGTTTTAAAAAGAAATCATCCACCACGACTTAATCCTATTGTTATTTTTAATAAAGGTCTTAAGTGAAAACCTCATACATGCTGCGACTTTCTGCGAATCTAGTGATAAGCGGAGGTTAAAAATACTAGTTATTTTTTTACCTGCGGTCATTTACGATTACTATCTCTTTCACTTTTTCCGCAGATGTGAAAGAGATAGCATTACTTAAGAGTAAGTAAGTGTAAGTTGGCACGAATAATAAAAATACCTATAGCTAGAATTTAGTTGCCTATTGGTAATACACTTGTAAGCATCTTGTCGGTTCCTATAATGGGTGATATTTACATACAATCATGGATGAACTAAGTGCTCAATCTCTTATGTCAGTGGACACTGTGAACAGTGGTGATAATAGTGATGAACAAAATACCATGCCACCGGATATTGCAGTTTCCATTAGCCCGAACTTTGAAAACCGTGCCGCGTAAAATATACTACATGAAGGAAAGTTCTTTGAACTACATTCAAATAGTGCAAACGGAAAAAATATAATTGCTATATGCAAAAAGTGTACACCAAATAAAAACCAAGTAAAAGGAACCAGCCGTTCAACATCTAACTTCCTCAGTCATCTAAAAAGAAATCACGGCTCTGGGGCCATTTAAGAGCATGAAAAACTAAAATTACGTACCAATAATGACAAAAAAATTATAGCACTCATAAAAAACTCGAAGGGTATACTGGTAGCCATTGAAAAGTTCCATCATCCGACTCCTGACACCATCATCAGACTAACGCCTCCAATTGTAATGTATAGGACTCATAAAAACAAACCAAATGAGCCCACACTCGACGGGTATACTAATAACCGTTGAGGAGTTCCATCATTCCACTCCTGACTCCATCATCAGACCAACGTCTTCAATTGAAATGTATAGAACTCATAAAAACAAACCAAATGAGCCCACACTGGAGGGATATACAAGTAGCTATTGAGAAGTTCCGCTGTTCAGTTTCTAGCTTCATCATCAGATCATTATCAACGTTTCAGATACCAAAAAAATACCTATTGTCATGTCATAAAACTTACTTAGATTCACATAAATCCAAATAAAACTTAGTAAAAATCAACGTACAAAATAAAACCGATTGTATAACATTCATACTACAAAATTAACTTAATTCCAATTAACATTTTAATCAAATACGATGTTATTTAAATTATGCCATTTCCAAAATAATTATTTCGTTTTATATTCTTCATTTAAAATAAAAATTGCAAGATTTATTCCCGTTCATTTTAGTTTAAATAACGAGTACAAGAATTTATTCTTATTTTCAAATCGATTTGAATAAGAATAAAATTTCCGTTCTTATTCTTATTGAAATAATTTTTGCCCAACTCTGCGTCGCGCTAGGCTGTAGGCTGTAAGTGGGCTTTTTCTACCGCTACGCGGGTGAAAATCTCACTTCCTGGCCAAGGCAAGACGCAAAACTTTAGACAAACCACGGGCGGAAATTCGTGAAGCCTCAGATCGCTTAGTTCTAGCCGTCACCTTCGTTTCACCTTCGATCCGGAGCATTATTGAGTTCACCGCCTGAGGCACAGAATAGACTAGGGATGTTACGGAGCTCCGCCTCCGTTAAGTCGGAACTTCCGTTTGGTTTTACACCTCCGGCTTCGCCTCCGCCTTCGCTATTTTTTATTTTAAACCTCCGCCTCCGACTCCGTTATTTTTTTACCGAAGTTATACCGGAGGCGAAGGTATTGCTATTGCATTTGCCGAGGCACGGCAGCGCGGCGCACGCCTACAAGTTTTGACTTGTCAGGGAATTATTTACCTATCACTCGAGATCACCCGCTTTTTGTCTTATTTTATTATTCAGTTAGTTCCGTCAGTTACTTCCGTATTGGTGGTTGCGTCATATTAGTGAGTGCTTATACGTTAAAAATGAAGTCATTTACTAGTGCCATATGGAATTACTTTGTTTGTTAATATAAATACAAACTCGTCAAAGTGTAAACTGTGTGAGAAAGTGTATTCTAAGAAAGGAACAACAACAATGTCTTTAAAGGGCCACCTAAAATCTTTGCAGCCTGAAGGGTATAAAGACTGAAAAAGCAGACTCGGAAAAAAAGGTAGCTCCGTAGAAATTTAGTTACAAATAATTAACGCAAAAAGTTTGATTGTATGGTGTTGTTTAGTTAAACTTGCACATTAAATTTCTACTTAAAACAAGACTTCAATACATTAAACTTCTACTTAAAACAAGGTTACAAAGGTACTCGGCTCCGGCTCCGTTAAAACTCCGACTCCGGTTCCGGATACCTGTTTCACCTCCGGCTCCGGATCCGACTCCGTTAAATTAAAAATGAAACTCCGGATCCGGCTCCGGCTCCGGTAAAGCCACCTCCGTAACATCCCTAGAATAGACAATATTTAGTACAAGCCTGAGGTATGAAATGTACTATTACTTACGTCAGCATAGGCCGTAAGGATTTACTGCGGGACAAATTTCACTTCCTGGCCAAGGCAACACGTAAAGTTTAGATAAACCACGGGCGATAATTAGTAAAACCCCAGATCGCATAATTATGGACACAAACACCTGCGGTATGGGTCATTCACTATTTCACCGCCCTAGGATAGGAATGTCCTTAAGGTACTATTACGAGACTATGACGAATAAGTATAGGGAATTAGGATACAACAGGCACACTTTTATAGCATCGTCTGGCATCTTCCTTTCATAACTAGTTTCTATATTTTACGTATCACTCGTATATAAATAAGTCATTCATAATATATATACACGTATGTTATTATATCGTAATAGAAGATAAAAAGACTTTTAACCCTCCATAATCGTTGGATCGTAGCGTAAGAGGTCATCTTAATTTTATCAGTTTTTATGATAACATTTGGAAAGGCTTAAGCTGGTAAACACGAATCGCATTCTGACAGCTCACGCACTTTACCTACCTAATGAAGAAGTTTGGGGACTTTTAGTGCGACAGTGGTGAAAAAGTTAATGGAATATCGTATACCTAATTGCAAGGAGCATAGAGTCACGTGCGTACAATTTTCCGTGCGCTACAGCACCAAGACGAACACAATAAATATATTAGGAGGTGCCCACAAGCTCGAACACGTATTTCTTTTTCTATACCGTTGATGGGTAAAAATTATGCTATACTCATATTTGGATGTCCAGCT
The DNA here is from genome assembly GCA_905147355.2 of Apotomis turbidana. NCBI lineage: Eukaryota > Metazoa > Arthropoda > Insecta > Lepidoptera > Tortricidae > Apotomis > Apotomis turbidana. The sequence goes on from LR990280.1 coordinate 20,921,143, forward strand.
ATCCCTGTACCAACGCCAGACTAGCATGGCGCCCCGCGCCCATACAAAACAAAAGCCGATACTACATCGCTCTATTAAGGGGCTCCCCGCTCTCAATGACCTTCGATCTGTTGCGATAGATTTTCCCATATTATAAATAGCTAATCATAATAACATAGTTTTTCCACAACAAAATACCGTATCAAGTACCTTTCACATGTCAATGACTTTGAGATACAGGCCGTCAAAGTTTACGATTTTTTCGGGGAAAAAGTTGTGGAAACGGTTTTTTGCGTTTTTCTCGAAAAGTATTGAGAAAAATAGAAAAAGCTTAACAACAAATTTTGTGGAATATGGTTTAGAACAATAAAATGTAAGATATTTTCTACATATACACCGGGGATAAAAGTAGAAACGAGATTAGTGTATTTTTGGTCCTTCACCGAATATTTTTTTATAAAATACACAGTCGTTAAATCAAAATTCGGGTAACTACAAAGTGTTAAGCATAGACCATACTACAATATATATTAAATAGGACATTATAACTCTATAATCCACAAACTAGATACGATGTAAAAATCATCAAATTGGCTGATTTCTCTAGGGAGCCCCTTAAGATTTTTCCTGAAATCATGATCCCTCTATAGAAAAATGATTTTCAACATAAATTTAGAATTTTATATTAGTACAAAATATAGATATACCTAATAATTCAGATCAGAGCATTAAATCCCTTATATCCATGCGGGTTGAGAATTATAGGTAAGGGCAGAAATTCCCTTCAGCTTAAAAAGATAGCAAACTGTCATGAAGAACATTTATAAAAATCTTGTGGAAAAAATCATAGTGAGGGAAAATTTAAGAGCTGGAAAATTAAAGGACTCGTAAGAATAAAAATGATTATTTAGTGAAACTTAAGGATACTAGTAAAATCATACTTAATGGTAAGTTTATCCCAAATCAAATTTACATAACTGCCATTGAAGTCTGTCTGCCTGCTTTTCTATCATCGCATAGCAACAAAGCTATGAATTAACTTTATGAACCTTTCATTGACATTTAACATCTTATGGGACAAACTTGAGGACAGGATGAGTACTCTGCTCCGGGACACATGGTCAACCTATTCTGTTATTGGTACAGAAACCAGAACAACCAAGTGAGGTGGGCAGATGCTCACTCTGACATGTACAGGTTAAAGTGTGGATAAAGTGCAATCCACAGACTCAATTACAGAACAAAGAAGATCGATCTCTTAGTAAAGTGTCAACTTCAACCAAAGAGTGTACAAGAACAATATTGCATATAAAATTAACAATTAATTCTAAAAATGCAATCAGATTTTGTAATAAGCAATAAGCATACCCCGGCGTTTTCAGTGCACAAATGATTTAAAACTAGGCATATATCATATTCTTCTTCGTCGTTCCCTCACTAATGAGGATAGCGAACACATGTCTATTTCCACTCAGTGCGGACCGCCCGGTGCATGCTGCCCCCCTCTGCCTTCTTATATATCATATAAGAGGCATCAAATCATTTGCGCACCGAAAACGGTAATGGTAATAAGAAAGGGCTTTTCCAAAATGTAAATGCTAGTAACTGGCCACTAAATAAGGACAGACCCTGGCCAGAATATTTCTAATACCCTATTCTATAGGCGACGACTACTCTTTGTGGCCCACTATGGCAAATAGTTTCTGAATTAGCACACAACATTGTTGGCATTTGAAGAGCTACTCTGATGTTCCAAATTTGACCGTATATTTGATTGAGGAACGACACTATACAAACGTCGTATTTTGAGCATCAGAGAAACCCTTCTGCTATCTGAGCTAACAGAGGTTAGAGGCCCACATGAACATGGCCTGCATGTCTGTTTAGTTTGATGTGCTATTTCCTCACAATTCCTTCAGTATACAAGCATCGAGTCAGCAGCACTCCCATATGTACAATGAAGAAGGGATAAATAAACATGATTTGATCTCACTCTAACCATTGCATATGCATATAAATGGTGAATTTTCTTAATTGGTCCTTCTCTGGATTGTAAGACTTAAATCACATTTTGCTATTTTGGTTATAATAACTTAATAAGGTACTTCAAAATTCAAGCAGTTAAATTTTAAGTTAACTTGTGTCAAGTAAGTAAGTTAAAAGTTAAGCATAAGTTGCAATGCATTAGATAATATTTGGAAACGGTAAGAACTCATGATATTTGTCCTGAAACTGTAACCACATGGAAAGTAAACTAAATATTACTGCATTTGTAGAAATTGGCTTTGCATGTAATTTACTAATTATTATTAGCAATTAGGTATGTACTTAATACCTGCATTAAGCGATCTGCATTAATTAATAAATAACAATTGTTTTTCCATGTGGTACCTACGTATATTACATTCGCTTATAGGCAATATTATAGTTTGTTAGTTTAAGACAACTTAAAAAAAATTATAAATTCAAAATATTACAACACTGCAAATGTATACTCCATAAGTTCTGGAAGGGAACCAAACAAAGTTTATGCAGTTGGTTTATACTGGACACTGTAGAATACAATTTAAAAGAGACACTTTTGTATTAAAATTAGTTAAATATAAAAAAAATTAAACATTTAGTTTAAAGTAATATTCATAATTTATAAGAGTAAAAGACAAGAACTTACCCAAGATAAATATATTTTTCACAATCCGAAAGTCAAATTGGAAACGTTAACTGTTAACTTTGTTTCAACTCTTGTTTTCACTTCTACACTCCATAAATATCATATTTAAAAGTCAGTGTAAGCGCAGAATTACTAAAACCACTCATATAGGTCTCATTTTTAAATTATAATAATTTAGACACCTAAACATCAACCGACATTCGTCCCGGAGTGTTTGTTGCTATTTCTATACTATGTATACATACATACTAAGAACCTCTGAAATGAAGTTTCGATAGTGATGTGCTAACGTAGAGAAGCGAATATCGATTCGATACAATTATTTAATTTTCTCGTGTATCATTTCTAAATTAAACGATTTACCATACTTACAACACATGAATGGGTAATTTGCCAACCTGAAACTTGTGAGACAAAGGGAGATGAACATAAATAGTGGGTGGCTGGTATCCGATAAATATTAGATATTCGTTGCATGGGTCTCCCAAGGTGTAGATGTTTGTACCTATAAGTATGATATTTCTTTAAAAAAATGTAGCCACTATTGCTTTTGGTAACTACGGCTACCTGTCACCGCTCTTATTTTATTATATAAATAGAGTCCAATAAAAATATTTTGGTTTATCAGAATTGTAATCACTAGTCAAGTTTTAACTATGTTATTAACTATTCTACTCCATTAATTTTGGTTTGTGACAACCGAACACATAATGTAGTTGAAAAGTATGTATTTATTTAACTGATGTAAATTGATTAAGTCGATTGCCTCCAGAATAGCTACTAGCTGGCCTATGAACACTCATGCTTGCGGAGGGCTTCTAAAATTGAGAATGGTAGAATATTTAGGGATCCAAACTGCCGAATCCTTTTTCCAATTTCTCGGAGACTATATCAACAATATGATCACTTGAGATTACGTCATGTAAGTGTTCCATGATGGCGTCAGGATCAGGGGGCTTAGGGGCAATTTCGGCGTAGTGTGCTTATTGCTATATACATTTACTGATACCAAAGACGAAACAGAACTCCACTAGAAAATTTTGCTAAACAACTGAAACGTCAATCAACCAAACTCTTAGTATTAATTAACTAAAGAAATTAATTAGAATTTGTTTATTCTTTCCAAGCAATTCGGGAATACAGTTTTGCTAGTCACTAAAATCGATGATATGGTTCCTAAATATAGACATTTCTATGTTTTATATTATAGTTTGAAATGACGACGCTGTTGGCACTGTGGGAATGCAGCTGCCTGCTGAGCTGAACACGCGGTCCTGGGTTCGAATCCGCGCTAGGGCTAATATATGTGTGATGAGCTCGAAAAAAAAATCCTGGGTCATGGATATAAGTATATATCTATGTATACATTATTATTTATATCGTCCTCTAGTACCCATAGTACTTAGTAGGTACTCGTAGCTTAGTTAAGGGCCTGTTCGGCTGTGTAAAATTGTCCCTTAATTAATTTATTATTTAATTTATTATTACTTACCATCCAAAATTTTAATAAACCTTCAGGAAACTTCACGCACACTGTGACCGCCTCGTAACTAAAACATTTTAGGACATTCTATTTTCATAATTGTTATTCAAGAATCATGAATAGCTAGAAATTTAATTTAATTTAGGAAAGCTCATTTAAATAGAAAGGAAATAATTATTGACTATAAAATTAGTTTACTGCTACAAAGGTTGCCCCATTTTGATCAGATGTAGCTTTGTACCATTTTATTCTATTCTTTCAAAAAGCATGGTACCATTATATCTACCCATGAGCGCCAGTCTATTTACGAATGTTAATCGAAGATGTATTGAAAATTTTCCGCTAACGTTACATTCCATTTTATCGACGAACATTGCGCATCACTACGGTTCACGCTCAAAAACACGTGAGACGGTTGGGTAGCGTGTTCGTAGAGCGAGAAGGAATATAAATTATATAGCTTGTGAGAATGAGATACTAAATGGACGTTCAATAATATTGTAAAAGTAGTTACCGCAGCATGTGACTATATAGATCGTCGTACTAAATATACTTACGTGAAAGAACACATGTTTGGTAGGTATCTACGACGGAACCAACTTTTTTGGGGCCCGTTAACTAGGTAACCAGAACCTAACTAAGTAGGTACCCATGCGTTTTGGACCAGAAACATTATTTAAACTAGATAAGCGATAGTAGGTAAGTACCTAGGTACCTACCTAACTAACCAAAACAAAAATTTAAATAGGTAAGTATATCAACCGACTTTAAACTATTTTAGGTAATCACAACTTTTCATTAATACTCAATATATTATGTATTTCATTCTTTTTAGCCTCTGGATTGGATGCGATTAATTATTAATATCTGTACCTACCTACTTGAAAATTTAAATAAAAAATGGCAGTTTGATGACATTACTGCATAAAAGATTGACACGTTTTCAATGATTTCATTATATTTATTTATTTATTACATAATTCACAGTACACGTGACCAAAAAACTAACTAAACTAACATAACTACTTTTACCATATAAGTATGTCTATGCACGTTTGCGTATTCTCTTATATTAGAACCGGTATTGCCTGTTGTGATAGTAATTTGGATCTATATATTATACTATGCAAGTGTCCTGACTGATTGACTGACTGACTGACTCATCAACGCAGAGCCGAAACTACAAATGCTAAAAGTTGAAATTTGCACACTAGGTAGCAAGTATAAAGTGTAGGTACAAGAAATAAGAAGCGATTTTGAAAAGGTCAACCCCTAAGGGGGTTAAAAAGGGGATGAAAGTGTATCGGGTACAAGTTTTATTTTAAGCTAGGATTTAGAAACTTTGTAAAAAGGTAGGATATTATAAAAAAAACGGAAACTAATTTCAGCGTTTTTGAAAATTATGTTGAATTAAAGCAACCAACATCAAAATCCACTTGACTTAAATGGTATACAACTTGCAAAAAATATGTAAATAATAAAGATGTAAGTAAACTGTTCAAAATAAGATTCCACGCGGACGAAGTCGCGGGCACTAAGTAATAGCCGTTGCCCTACCTATAAGTAGAATCGCATCTGTACCTACCTAATAAATAAATGTAATAAATAACAGTCCAGTGCTGCAGCGGCGGTGAATTCATGAATGCCCGAACCAAAGGCGAGGGCCATAATTATGCGATCTGGGGCTTTACGAATTACCGCCCGTGGTCTGTCTAAAGTTTAACTTCTTGCCAGAAGATTTTTTCCCAGACTCTACTTTGTCAAAATTTACAATTAGTGGCTCATTAAGGTATTATTTATAATAGAGCCACAGACCCGAACAAAAATAACAAAGAAGTGGCACCGTTGTCATGTTCAAATAGATGCCAATAACGCTTATTTATAATTTATTATATGCCAATAACGCTTATTTTTAAGACGACTCCTAATCCCAACGTCCTTGAGGATCTGGGCGGAGCCTAACGTTATTCCCCCCGCCGACCGTGCGCCCCCGGAACATCACTTCGTTCATAATCTCGTTGAGTGGCGTCCAAGCAGCTTCATACACTCGCATAGTCCGAGCGTGAGTTGAAGATCAACAAACCTTATTTAAAGGCATTGAAAAATCTCGAAGTAAAATAAATCATTTAAACAATGATATAATTATTTCGGATTACTAAATATCTATTTACCCACTACAGTAGAATATCAAAAATAAAATGCGTTAAAGCTATTTTCCAAAAAAACAAGTGAAATTAGCCATTTGGAAGTCTCGAATCTCGAATCGAAAAATACTTTTTAGTTTCTTTTGTATGTGTAGGTACTTACCAAAAATAGTTAAAATGCCGACAAGATTCTTGATTATACGTGTAAAATCATGCAGAAATAAAAAAATACCGTTTTTTAATAAATAAATAAATCATATCGTGACCCAGCGGATGAACCGATATTTTAACATAGTATTGGAGGCACAGCTTTATCCCCCGGGTCATGTTGCTCTAATGAAAAGATAAACTATAAATAATAGAGCGACAAACTCAACTTTACCGTTGGAAAAATTTTTAACAAAAAAAAGAACCGACTTCAGTAAAACTAAAAAGCCGAAAATAACCCGTTCAAGTACAGATTACATTTGACTCACCCTTTGAAATCGATCCCAAACCACTCAGTTATTATATTTATATATTAAAGTTTACGTGAGGTTTGGCACCGACTTCAAAGGGTGAGTCAAATGTAATCTGTACTTGAACGGGTTATTTTCGGCTTTTTAGTTTTACTGAAGTCGGTTCTTTTTTGTTAAAATTTTTTTTTTTTCGCTTTTTAGTGATTCATATAAAATACTTATGGCGGGGTGATCAGGGAGGTCTTGAAGGCATGCATCTCGTTTGAAATATCTCCTAACTCCTAACTGTTAAGGAGTTGTACCTTCCATCATCAGTTCAGCATGAGAAGATGATGACTACCATATGCAAATACTTAAATAGTTTTAGAAAAAACATTAAAAATATTATGAGTGCCTATAAAATTTCAGGAATTCCTTCGATTCCTCATGGATCTCGTCATCCGATCTTCACCAAAATTTTATGGGACCAACCTTGAGATGTCAATTCATGAACCTAAAAAGAATTTTCCAAATCGACTCTTAAATGACGGAGTTATGAGGTAACAAACATTAAAAAAAAAAAAAAAAACATACAACCGAACTGAGAACCCCCTCCTTTTTTTGAAGTCGGTTAAAAACGGATTTACGTCCTTTACTTATAAATAGTGATAGTTTTTAATGACTACATTAGTAATGTTCTCAGATTTTTCCCTATACTTGTTGATATTGACGATATTTTACTAGACGATATTTTTTTTGTTTTTTTTTCTATGTTCAAGGTCAATGGATACCCTATAAATGTTAATTTACTTGAGTGTCAAAATATACCGATGCTGGAAAGAAGAAATTATCTAAGCGACATTTTTGGGGATATCGAGTTTACACACTGTTGGGATCGGCAGATTTTTCTGCATCAAATGGGTTGGGTCTCGTATATAATAATATCTGTCTGACGACTTTTGTCTCGCTTATCCCGTCGGTGATTTAGAGAATCTCTACATTTTTTTTCTACTAAACGACTTGATTTTTGAGGTTTTTTTTTGCAAAATGGAGATTACATAAAAAGTTTTGTGCATAATAATAAACCTTAGAGCTTTTTTACTTATTTGTCAAAACAGATCAAACAACTTGGATAATTTTTCTTTATTGCAACTAACCTTGCACTTGTTGGTTAACTGTTTTTACCTGATCGTTAAATATATTTTAATGTCGTTTGAGGCATTTTACCTATGTCTTTATGATAAAATTAACATAAAGGTAAATTATGAAAGAAACATTTAATGTGATCCACTGCAATGTAAGCAGGACTCGAACCTGCGACCCTAAGTTTCCAGCGTAGTGTTCTACCAACTGAGCTATCATATCGTTACGTCAATCACACTAAATCTTTGATTCCATAATTCTTCGCTACTGGAGCGCCCTATGTGTCATGTGTGTTTAAAATGCTTATGCGCATTAGCTAAAAAGTAAAAATGTGGTATTTCCACATTATTAAACAGAATCGATATAAGATTCTATAAAAAAATAACATAGTTAGATTAAATTACCTGATTGTCGTATCTTAACTATTGGCGTTTATCCAAATTTACCTGCTTTGATACTATGAAACCATTGTCGCCTATCCTTTTTTACTTTGATCGACTACTGTCGCTTATCTTGAATTGCTTGAATGACAATTGAGTCGTATTTGTCGCAAAGAATGTACTAAAAAAACAAATATTTTCGTTAAATTGGTAGTTAGACAACTTTACCGGTTCTGTTTTATAAAATATCACACATTTAGTAGTAATTCAATATATTTATAAAGGCCGCTAGGCCCACCTGCGGTGTAAATCTGTGTATGTGGCGCTAAGGCATTACTTTGGACTCGCTTGATGGACCCAAACGCCATCTCACTCAAACAGTGTCTTACGAGACGTCACTTATACCACACAGAGTTGTAGGTAGTTTTGTTATTCTTGTTAGGATAGGATATTATCTCATTGCAATTGTAAAACTTGAAATTTCACGTAGTTCGTGATTTAAAATTCCTTAATAAGTACCGAGTGACTGCAGTCTTGAGAACTCTTGTGCTGTTCTCATTAGTCATAGCTATCGTTTGCTACCATACATTGGTCTAGAACTACTGGAAATCTTTCAGCAGATCACACATAAAAATTGACAAAATTGAAATTTCACGTGATATCTGATGAATAAATCTTTAACATTTCTAAAGCAGTTTTTTTTGTATTTTCGTAGTTGGACCATAAGTTTTTGTCTTAGAGAACTTTAAATGTCACCCTCTTTAAATGTCTTCATTAATTTTAATGTTTGAAAATAAATATCTTCCTATAATTAAAACATTAATCGTGAGGTTTTATTGTACGATAAATAGATTTTCATGTCTGAAATATTTCCTACAAAGGCGATTAGATAATTTTTCTTCATTTATTTCATGCTGATTTATGCACATTTATATATTTACCTGACTATAAAAAGAGCATGCACATAAATGTTGTTAACTGTGTTGATTGTTGTGTAATAGATTATACTATTTTACCTGACTAATTTTTCGGGAAACGTGTCGTTTAGATAATTTTACCTTATTCTATTTTGACGGCCATTTTGCGTAAGCGACGCTAAATCCTAAAATATTCCATTAATAGACAAAATAACAAATGCAACATGTAAAAAACATGATATTGTTTATATAAAATGAGCATCGTATGCACATAGATATTGTTTACTGTGTTGATTGTTGTGTAAAATGTAGATTATACTATTTTACTTGACTAATATCTCGGGAAACGTGTCGTTTAGATAATTTTACCTAATTCTATTTTGACAGCCATTTTGCGTAAGCGATTCTAAATTTTAAATTATTCCATTAATAGACAAAATAACAAAACCGAAATGTAGAGAACATGATGTTGTTTATAATTATAAAATGCTTCATTTAAAAAGTAGGTCCACAGAATATTTCATAACTTTTTATTTTTTTGAAAAAGTTCGTAGCTTCTTAGATCTCCTGTAAAGTTAGCTCCGTGTCTCTTGGATAATTTTCCTTTCCAGCGTAGATACGTTTTTTTGCGGCATAAAGAGCCGTATCTTTTTTTTACGTTAACTTAGAAGTTCGATTTTTTACAGCTTCAAGGGACTGTAGACCAAAGTACGACGTGTAGACGGTTTTAATTTCAACTCGACACCTACACGCGTTACCGAGATAAAGGGTCGTGACAGAAAGACGGACGGTCAGCAAAATGATCCTATGGGTTCCGATTTTTCCGGTAAAAATACCTAAATCTATAAATAATGAGGTTTATCACTTTTAATCAGTATATATGAAATTTAGCCGATAAAAATAAAATTTCAAGATGGAAAATGTTATTCATACGAGTAACCAGGCTAGTTTTAAATATTTACCATTTTATAGTGCAAAGGTAGGTTTTGAAGTTTAAGAAGGTAATAACATATTTTGATGGTGTAATGTGATATATGAATACAATAAATAGTACTTCATGTGACTGTACATAATGAAGGGTATTAAAGACGAGTGTGGGTTTATGAAACGAGCCGAAGGCAAGTTTCATAATAACATCACACGAGTGTTTTAATGCCTAATTATGTACATTTACATATACTACTTTATCTAGCCACATATCATAAGCCTCCATGATGCATTCAGAAGTCGCACATTATAACAAATATTACTATGATATGATACTTAATTGACAATTCATTTCGAACTAAACGTCATCTCGAGAGGTCAAATCAAATTTCTTTGTTTTTCAGAGATGTTCGAAATTTGAATAAATAATACTATCGACATAAGAAATTTGTGCTAAAAAACAGTCTATTTTTATGGTGGTCATAATGTGCCGTTCTTGAACGCATCATGGAGGGTTTATGATATTTGGATAGATAAAAGATTTAATAAAATAACAAGCTTTAGATAACTGAGTGTACTTATACATGACTCAAAAGTTTTTTTTTTTTTCAGATTATTATGCATATATGCCTGTGCCGTCCCTTTGTCGGGTAAAGGCCTCTATCTTTTTTCCACTCGTCCTTATTTAGATCAGCAATGTCCGACCCTTTTGTAATACATCCAGGTAGTCCCACCATCTCCATCGTGATCTACAGTGACGCCGAATTTTATTGGGTGGGTGTAGATTTCTTGATCTGCAGATCGGTTGACATGCGGCAAACGTGTCAGCTCTACTTTAGTTTAGCGGTTGTCTGGGTTACGTAAGCTATTTGGGTTTGGGCGTTCCTTCCGCGATCGATTAATTTGATCCAAGATCGTTTCATTGCCCTCTGGCAAACTTAGAGAGAAAAAGTCTGAGCATTAGTCAAAAATCAAGTCCGGGCATTACGATGAGTCTAAATAAAGTTATATATTTTTTCATTAATTCAACTGTAATCCGATCATTAATATATGGCTTTTAAACGATATGTATAAAAATCAGGTTTTTATTTTATAAACGGTAAACAATTGGAACAGAACTTATGGCCAGGCTAGGTATGTCTAGCTAGGCCCGGCGGATATGTCAATAATTACTAACGCTCATTTAGATTTAAATATGAAGTGGGAAATTTATTGATGCAAATATGTATTCTGACTATATGTACATAAATAAGCCCTCATGCCAAAATTGTCACTTGCCTTCTTGGACTAGAAAATTATTGTAATTTTTGATAATGTATTTTTATATCATATGCCATGTACTGTACTAGTGACGCAACGAATGTGAATACTTACAATAAATATTCGTATTCGTAAATTAGCGTTTTACCGAAAATTACAATGGTATTCAAACGAACAATACTTGTTCTGCATTACGATATTCAAATCTCTTAGGGTTGAATTCATAAAGATCATTCGACGTTATCATACTTAAATTAAATATCTGTATTATCAGTTTTTTTTTACTAACCGAAATACCTAAGGTACTCTAATATTACACAGAGAAGGGCCCTAAAACCCACACCAATATTTTCTGGGAATCCTGTCTGGTGTGGGCCCATGACTGAGAATATCTAAGTATTCAAATGTGTTCGGGAATGCTAAGCAATGACAATTTTTTTTATAAGTACTTAAAATTAATAGATACCTAAATACGAAAAAAAACAGTTGAATTTAAGTCTATATGAAAATGAGTGCTTTTTGTTATGTCGTGTGAAAAAACGAACTATACTCTCTTAAAATACACTTCAAACGCACGAAGACAGATCGAACCTCCGCGGGATCCAGTACTTTAACAATTTTCCGTAACTAGATGGATCGCGAGAGCAAGTGACACAGCCTTTCCCTTCGACGGTTAGATTTACACTGAGCTCGCAGCCCGGGCACGGCCGCGCTCGCGGAAATTCAGTTTTTTTGATGCTTTATTTTCCATTTTACTAACTTTTAAACAATACGATTAAAGATCAATGAATTGTCAATGTTCTTGCGAAAGAGCCGTGTAAATATCACTTGTAGTTTAGAAGCCTTAGGGAATTGAAAATTGAAAACTACCCTATTTCAACATTAATTTTTCCATAGTAATTATTGCTTTAAAAAAAAATCCAACTATATTTTTTTAGAAGAAATAGTCAAAAATAACATATATTTTTTTCAGATTTTTCCGTTGGCTAGATTACGAGCCTTAGGACTTTAAAAATCACCATTCCACGTACGGAGTCGCCTTAATTAGCTTTACCCGTGGGAGAGCCATAATACTTCGGTATGAATGGGCCGGCTCGACCGGAGAGATACCACGGCCTCACAGAAAACCGGCGTGAAGTATCACTTGCGTTTCGCCGAGTGAGTGAGGGTACCGGAGGCCCAACCCCCCACCCCCCCTAATGATGGCGCAGTTGAATAATATGCTACTCCAGGAGGGTACCAGCTGCGCTTGCGCTGGAGAATCCCTCTCTGGGCTTGTGCCCGCACGAACCCCAGATGTGGAGAGCCAGGAATCTTCCCTGTTGGACCTTCTGCTGACTTCCCATCCAGCTGGCTACGAAACGTCTGTTGCAGCCCCACGCGGCTCCTCAGATCACTGCCTAGTCCGGAGTACTGTGCCACTCATGTGCCCGCCGCGTCGGCGAGTTGCCTGTAGTCGCCGTGTATGGCACTACAAGTCAGCAGATTGGGATGCGATGCGGTCCTTTTTTGCGTCCTACCCTTGGAGGCGGGTTTGATTTGCCCTGGATGATCCCAACGTTGTTGCTGATTCTGTTGCTGACATGGTGCGTCAGGGAATGGAGCTCTTCATTCCATCTTCTGTAGTATAGTACCTGTCGGTGGCAAATCCCAACCTTGGTTTGGTCGATCCTGCAAAAAGGCTTTACGTAAAAAGCAGGAATGTTACGAAGCCTGGGTAAGTGCAACAACGGTTCGGGATGAAAAGACCAGTAAGTTAAAAAAGGAGTTTAACTTTGTCTCCGGGTCCTTCAAGAAAGAAATTGCCAAGGCAAAGTCGTTGCACATTGGTAGAATTGGCGAGAGACTAGTGCGCCTCCCTTCGGGAACTCCTGCGTTCTGGTCCCTTGCCAAAGCTATCCAGGGAAATTTTCGCACGCCATCTTTTCTACCATTAAGCAAGGGAGATGATTCGTTGGCCCACGATGCGAAAGAGATAGCCGATCTTCTGGGCAAACTCTTTGCGTCCAACTCGACTTTGGTTGACAAGGGACAAGAGACGCCGACCATACCGCGCTGCAAGAGCCATATGCCGGATGTCCGGTTCCACCAAAGCTCAGTGCGCAAAGCACTTCTTTCCCTGGACATTCATAAGTCGAGTGGTCCCGATGGAATCTCGCCTATCTTGCTGAAGATGTGTGCTCCAGAGTTGGCTCCGGTTATAACGCGTCTCTTTCGGCTCTCTTACTCCACTGGTGTAGTCCCGACTTCGTGGAAGTCAGTTTTGGTGCACCCGATTCCTAAACAAGGGGACCGCTCTAACCCTTCTAACTACAGGCCGGCAGCCATAACCTCCCTGTTTTCAAAGATAATGGAGTCCAGTATAAACTGCCAGCTCCTTCGGTACCTTGAGGACCACCAGCTGCTTAGTGACCGTCAATATGGTTTCCGTAGAGGCCGCTCAGCTGGTGATCTTCTGGTTTACCTGACACATCGTTGGGCACAGGCAATTGAAAATAAGGGTGAGGCATTGGCTGTGAGTTTGGATGTAGCGAAGGCCTTTGATCGGGTTTGGCACAAAGCACTTCTTTCGAAGCTTCCGTCTTATGGGCTTCCCGAGAAATTATAAGAATGGGTCAGTAATTTTCTGGCAGACAGATGCATAAAGGTCGTAGTTGACGGTGCATGCTCTGAACCCATGTCTGTGAATGCTGGTGTCCCTCAAGGCTGTGTGCTTTCACCCACATTGTTTCTTCTGCATATCAATGATATGCTGCAAATCTGTGGCATTAATTGCTATGCAGATGATAGCACGGGTGATGCCTCCTATACCGGCCGCAATAATATTTCTCGGGAAATTGTCATCGAGAGCCGAAAAAAGCTTGTGTCTGAAGTCGAGACTTGTTTAAAAGAAGTCTCAAAATGGGATCGACTTAATTTAGTCCACTTTAACCCCGCAAAGACACAAATTTGCGCGTTCATCACCAAAAAATCTACGTTCGTCGCGTCACCTCTTTTTGAAAGCACTCCCCTAACTGCCTCAGCCACTATAGGAATCCTTGGTGTCAACATCTCGTGTGAATTCCAATTCCGCGGACATCTAGAGGGTAAGGCTAAATTAGCCTCCAAGAAGCTCGGCGCGCTCAACAGGTCGAAACAGTACTTCACTCCGGCCCATCGCCTACAGCTTTATAAGGCGCAGGTTCGCCCACATATGGAGTACTGCACGGCTAGCATAACTTTGACACGCGACTCTTTTTCGCGCGGGATATACTACCTGTCTCTATCTGTACAGTACTATGAGATAGTGACGGATGATCCTATCTCGCGCGACATGCGTCGCGTGTCAAAGTTACGCTAGACGTGCTGGTGTCGCGACGACTCGCGATTATAATCATACTTCTTTGACAACGTTTTGGCTTTCCACCTTACTGATTCTTCTTAGATTGTCTATGGTGAGATATTTGAATTTCTTATTCTTACTATTCAATTATTTTCTTTGACAAGGCAATTTAGTTTGTTTTTAGACCCTTGGAGTGCATATCTATCTATATATATATTACGCGAGGCCGATTTTTGTACATCCCATCAGATCTACAGTTATGGTCCGATTTTGATATTTGATATGTCATTAGATTCGTCTCATGCTGGAGAGGTGCATAAAACTCTTGGAATTTTAATTTTTCCTGAAATGGTACTGAAAAATGAATTTGAAAAAACTACTGTGCCGCGACGACTCGCGATTATAATCATACTTCTTTGACAACGTTTTGGCTTTCCACCTTACTGATTCTTCTTAGATTGTCTATGGTGAGATATTTGAATTTCTTATTCTTACTATTCAATTATTTTCTTTGACAAGGCAATTTAGTTTGTTTTTAGACCCTTGGAGTGCATATCTATCTATCTATATATATATTACGCGAGGCCGATTTTTGTACATCCCATCAGATCTACAGTTATGGTCCGATTTTGATAAATGATATGTCATTAGATTCGTCTCATGCTGGAGAGGTGCATAAAACTCTTGGAATAATAATTTTTTCGTGAAAAGGTGCTGAAAAATGGATTTGAAAAAACTACTGTGCGCTAACCACGTGACCTGTGATCCCTATTTTGACATAAGATGACCGAATAATAATAAGCATGATTTGCTCACAAACCTGTAGTAAGTTGTTCAGCATGATGAATTATTATTTTTGAGTCGGCAACATAATATCCGCAACACTTAAAACATGTACGAATATGCAAAAATAATTTTACAGTTTGTTGACAATGAATGACAGTAACCATATTCTGACAACTATTAATGTCTTTTTTATTGGGGGCTATTATGTCAATGCTCTAAATTGCCAGGTTGTTTTTCTTTTTAAAATGTTGATATGGAAACTTTTTTCGCATACCTGTTAAAAATGTGGAGAAAAAAGCCGGTTAAGTGCGAGTTGTTAAGAAAGACTAGAAAAACTGACCGTCATTCAAGAATAGATTATTTTTATAGGCGAGTTTTAAAATAAATCAAAGCAGAAAAAAATAGTAAAACTAATTTTACGTCATTCAAATAAGTAAATTTATGATAGATTATTATAAATGTGATTATATAACCATCAAAAAAATAATTTTAAGGAAAATGCCATGAGTCATGGTAAATTAAATGGTATTTTACAAGAAAAAACTTAGTCCTTCCGCTTGCATGTCAACGGGATGGGAAATGTGGTCGAGTTGAGAATATGGACGACTTGACAATGTAGCTAAGTTATGAATGTATCTACATTGGTAATATGGATGAGTTGGTAAAATGGACGACTTGGAAATGTGGACGAGTTGGGAATATGGACGAGTTGGGAATGTGGATGAGTTGTTAATATGGGCGAGTTGTCAATGTAGACGTGTTGGGAATATGGACGAGTTGGGAATGTGGATGAGTTGGCAAAATGAACAAGTTGGGAACACGGACGAGTGGGCAATGTGGACGAGTTGAGAATATGGACGAGTTGGGAATGTGGATGAGTTGGCAAAATGAACAAGTTGGGAACACGGACGAGTGGGCAAGGTGGACGAGTTGGCAATGAAGACGACTTGGTAATACGGACGAGTTGGTGATATGGAAGATTTGGCAATAAAGACGAGCTGATAATAAGGACAAGTTGGTATTGTAGACGAGTTGGGAATATGGACGAGTTGGAAATGTGGATGCGTTGGCAATGTGGATGACCTGTACCTATTCTTGGAATTGTAATTTAATAATTTTATCTTGACACGTTCATGACATTTTTATTTTTAATTTTGATAATGATTTTGTTCCACACGTTTGTAATATTTACCTACACGTAATTTATTTAAGGTCCTTTTTATTGTTTAATTTTATGTATTATTTCAAACACGATTGATAGTGTTCAATGAAATAAATAATTGAAATGAAAATGAAATGAGTTGGTAAAATTTACAAGCTGGGAACATGGACAAGGGGGCAATGTGGACGAGTTCGTATTATGGACGACTTAGCAATGAAGACGAGTTGGTAATACGGACAAGTTGGTAATATGGACGAGTTGTCAATGTGGACGAGTTGGGAATATGGACGAGTTGGGAATGTGGATGAGTTGGCAAAATGAACAAGTTGGGAACACGGACGACTGGGCAATGAAGACGACTTGGTAATACGGACGAGTTGAGAATATGGACGACTTGGAATTGTGGACGAGTTGGGCATAATATGGACAAGTTGGAAATGTGGACGAGTTGTATTTGTGGACAAGTTAGCAATATGGACGAGTTGGCATTGTTGATGGGTTGGAAATGAAGACGAGTTTGGTGTATGGACGAGTTGGTAATGTGGACGACTTGGCATTGTGGACGAGGTGGGAATATGGACGAGTTGGAAATGTGGACGAGTTGTATTTGTGGACGAGTTGGTATTGTGGTCGAGCAAGTAATATGGACGCGTTGGCATTGTGGATGAGTTGGGAATATAAACGAGTTGGCAATGAAGACGAGTTGGTAATACGGACGAGTTGATAATATGGATGAGATTGGCAATAAAGACGAGTTAATAATAAGGACGAGTTGGTATTGTAGACGAGTTGGGTGTATGGACGAGTTGGAAATGTGGACGAGTTAGCAATATGGATGAGTTCGCATTGTGGACGAGTTGGGAATATGGATGAGTTGGCAATAAAGACGAGTTGGTAATATAAACGAGTTGGCTATGAAGACGAGTTGGTAATACGGACGAGTTGATAATATGGATGAGATTGGCAATAAAGACGAGTTAATAATAAGGACGAGTTGGTATTGTAGACGAGTTGGGTGTATGGACGAGTTGGAAATGTGGACGAGTTAGCAATATGGATGAGTTCGCATTGTGGACGAGTTGGGAATATGGATGAGTTGGCAATAAATACGAGTTGGTAATATGAACGAGTTGGCAATGTAGATGAGTTAGGTGTATGGACGACTGGGCAATGTGTACGATTAGGCATTGTGTACGAATTGGGAATGTGGACGAGTTGGGAATATGGACGAGTTGGAAATGTGGATGAGTTGTATTTGTGGACGAGTTGGCATTGTGGACGAGTAAGCAATATGGAAGCGTTGGAATTGTGGACGAGTAGGGAATATGGATGAGTTAGCAATATGGTCGAGTTGGCATTGTGGACGAATTGGGAATATGGACGAGTTGCCAATGGAGACGAATTGGTAATATAGACGAGTTGGCAATGCAGATGAGTTGGGTGTATTAACGATTTGGCAATGTGGACGTGTTGGGTGTGTGGACAAGTTGGCATTGTGACCCAGATGGGAATATAGACGAGCTGACATTGTAGACGAGTTGGCAATGTGGAATAATTAACGTGTTACCCTAACATGCGAAACTTGATAGGCTTCCGTTTATACCGACAATGGTAAGGAACCCTAAAATTAGGTTTTTATTATAGACTTGAGAGTATAGATAGCATCTCCCTCAGTCTTCTGTCAGACACTATTTCAATGAGAGGAAAGACACGAAAGTTAGAATTTGGAATTCGGGTATTAGGCCTTCAGCTCAACTTTTTGAAAAAAAAAATATCTTATATTCTTTTTTCAAACATGTTTAGCTGTTTTATATATTGTATATTTTTAATTACACATATTTGACACATTCTTTTTTTTATGGTGGATTATTGTTGGTCAGTAATTTATTTAGATTAGTAAGTAGGGTTTGATTAAGTATAACTATCGTAAGAATTTCAAACACAATGTGTAATTGTTATTGAATAAATTATTGATGATGATGACATGGCAGCACCCATATCAAGAAAATTTGCACGATCTATTGAATTTCATAAAAAAAAAACAAGCATACTTAATAGTGGTTTTTCGTGTAGTTATCTATAAACGTTTTTTGCTCTCTATTTCATACAATTGAGTTTTTGTAACATTTTTTAGTATCAATATTTTGAAGTATTTACCTACGATTATGAATGAATACATAAACAGTTACGCACTCCATGATCTCCTTTTTAAAACCTGCGTAGTGAGTGACCAAATCTGTCAGAATTTCGATTCATGTGCTATTTCTGGAAATTGATAGAAATCGATCAAATCGATAAATTCATGTCCTGAAGAAAGAACAACAAAATAAAATTCTACCAATCTGATGTTCGGTCCTATGAAAATATGTCAATTATTTTTTAAGATATGGGACTATTGTCATGAATTATATTTTTCCATAAAACGAATACCTAATATGCATTTTATTTGTGAAACAGATCAGCAGATCACATGTCATTAATGCATAAGTTATTTTTACAAAAGAGTTGAAAAAGTTGTCACGATTAAGCCAGCAGTTGGCTATCAGGCCTGGCTCTAGCCTGGCATGTTTTACCGTTTTTAAAACATCATTTTAACGTGTTTTTTTTTTCAGTAGGTGTTTATTCTTGGTTCCCCAAAAACTTCTTATCGATAAAGTAGTTATTTTCTGTAACACTACCGGATTTCCATATTCTAGCGGCGGTTCGACGCCGCAACGGGTCTCTAGTGTATATTAATTCTGTGAATTGCTCCTTACTCGCCTGCTCTATCAGTTAAGTTTATATTTAAACTTAATTGTGAATTATTTGCAGTTTTATACGGATCGCCCAGTCAGGCGGATGCTTTTCCGGGCATGTAAGAGCATTCGTTTTGACCGGGGAGGCATTGGGAACGGGTACCTTAGGTGGAGAAGTATTCTCCTTACTTACTTATTTGTACCTATTTATTTGACCGGAAGATTGACGAATTTGATGGTCCTTAGATGCTGGCTTTACATGCTCCTCGTATCCCCTCAACGCTTTGTCGCAGACGAGTGATTGAAGTTCGTAATGGATGAGATCAGGTCTAATCCTCGTAAATGGTGTTTTCTCAAAAATTGCATGTAATGTTGCCTTACCATCGCTAGATAGACTACAGTAAGTGGAACATACCGAAGACTTTTTAGAAGTGTCCAGTAAACAGCGAGATTTTAAATTTGGAATCAATATTTGTCCAGTAAGTAAGTATGTAATTCCTATTACATATCAAGATATTTGAATATCGAAACACGATTTACATCGCCACCGACCTATAAAAAAACTAAGGATGTGAAGGCGATGAGGTCGTATATAAATGTAAAAAGGATGCATTCCACAAATTGTTTTAATTATAGGTACGAGAGATTTCTCGTACAGTCCGACAGCAAATTGTAGAAATTAAAAAGAGGCGTCCCTTTTCCATAGATTAAATAGAAAGAGACGACATTGCAGTATACACTTGCAATTTACACTAAGAGCAAATGTAAAATAAAAAGAGGTTAGTACTATTGGCAGTATAAACGTAACTCAAGATGCATATTAAAAAAAAAAAAGTATCGACAAGGTTTAGTGCGGAAGTTTGTATGCAGCGTTTAGTTCATAATTGTGCTGTGTAAAATGACAATGATATTTCGGAATTCCTTCCTTTTTTGTGTCGTTTAGAAAAAACCTCGGAGTTAAAATTGAAGGTAAGCTTTATGATATGAAAATTAGTTAGAAAATACAACAATGTATAACAATAATTAAATGTTATCTTTAAGACTTAGATTTGTAAGACAGTGCAAATAATTAAACGCAGTATTTATAAAAAAAGAAATTAAGGCGGGATTTAAATTAAAAGACAAAAATTTCAATTTTTTTTGTGTGGTCTATTACAATAATTCAGCAAAAATGAGTTCAGACGAGTCTGATTCCGAATAGACGGCACTCCTCCATACTTAAAAGCGGAGGCAGAGTTAGCTAAAATAATTTACTTCCGACTAAATCCAAGGAGATATAAAAAAATACAAGAGATTCGTTAAATGGAAGGAAGAAAATCAAGTTAATAGTTGGTCAGATAATGTGTGATAAGGTCTGAATATTTCAACAATCTTTCTGAGACAATCGGATGGCTACAAAGGAAAGAAATCACAAATATTCAGCAGCAAAATATAGAAAAGTTCTTAAATCAAGCTCTAGATGATAACCATTTTGGCGATGAAGGTAAACGTAAATGCTGCCACTATTTGATAACGATATAACTATATATTTTATCCAAGTATAAACTCATAATTATTTTTGTTACAGGTTGTTATCATGGGAGTTAATGGTGCCTGCGACGACGAATATCACAATGTGTAATAATAAAAATGGGATATAACAAAAATATTCATTGGAAAATGGCCGAGCGAATATGAATGTCACCTATAAAATATAATTTTAATCTAATTTTCTTGTTTAATTTTTGAGAAAAGCACTATACTTGCTTCGACCGTAAGAGCCATCCTGGCCTCGTATTATATCCGGACCTCGCCTACGGCTCGATCCGTCTAATACCTACTCGGCCAGTATGGCTTACTTACTGGTCTCTGCCGTAATGTACTAATTCCTATTGAGGACTGTGGGGAACTGACTTCACACCGCACGACATGATTTAATATGACAACTGCAAGACGTTACACAGAGATAAGTAGTCTGGTAATGTCAATTTTATGCGAGGGCACAAGGCACAAATAATACATGACAATGGAAGTCATGTATATACCACTTTCAGGAGATAACGATCCTGTACAGTGTGCGAAGTGAATATATGAGAGATGAAGGAGCACAATTAATCCATGAAACTACACGGATGTGATGATAGCAGCGGAGTCTGGAGCGAGCTAGAAAATTAGCAGGTATGAGCTATTGCATTACATCTGACGCATTCCTATTCAACAAAATCAAGGGCTGTTATTTCAGTAGCGAAGCGAGTTACAGGTTAGGTAAATACTATGAACCCGGGCAGCGTTAAATTACTTTGTTGTCGCAGTAACCCCTCATGCTGTGGCGACAACTGGTTCTCATCTGTGGGCTGGGGCGCCCAAGTACCAGTTTCTCCCTCTAGATCGTATTCAACGGAGAGCGACTCGTATCGTCGGCTGCTAGCGAACTTCATATCGGCTTGACTCCTTGGCGCTACGTAGAGATGTAGCCTCTCTCTGCATCTTTTATCGCTTGTATAACGGGGAGTGCTCCGAGGAGTTGTTCGGATTGATTCCTACCGCTTCTTTCCGCCATCGTTCTACGCGACAATCCTTTCATCCTCACCACTTAGATAGTTGGCAGTCCACAACTGTGCGCTTTTCTAGAATGAATTGTCGCTTGCAGTATTTCCGGACCGATACGACCTTCAAACCTTCAAGAAAAGAGCGTATTCCCACCTAAAAAGGCCGGTAACGCACTTGTGACTCCTCTGGTGTTGCAGGTGTCTATGGGCGACGGTAATCGCTTTCCATCAGGCGATTCGTTTGCTCGTTTGCGCCTATGACATTATTTATTTATTTATTTAATGCACAGGCAGCTTATAGCTGATGCGTGCGTATCACTGTTCACTTGTGTTCTGTGTTTGTGAATGTTTGTCTAGTCTATTTTTGAAAGAGTTCACTGAGGGTGCACTAATCACGGATTCAGGTAAACTGTTCCTTACATTAAACAAATAATAATAATAATTTACAACAACATAATTACTTCGTACAAAAGAACTCATTGCTGAAACGTTAAGTGTCGAATCAAAACTTACGTACCTATTACCACAAATATTTTCGTGTAAATTAACTTTTTTAGCGTATTCTGACTCATGTCTCTTGTCAAACTTGGAACATGGCACGACGGGAGCAGATTTTAATATTTTTAATACTTACATACCTAGGATAACTCGGGGCACCTATACGAAAGTGACGTAGCAAAATATTTTATCGACAAAAAATATATCGATGTTACTGACAACATCTAAATGTCATCGACATAAATAAATATTACCTTATTTCTCCACATTTACAAATGATAAATTAACATATTAAAATGTGTATTTACATGTTTATTTTAAAATAATTTTCATAATATACGTAAATTGTATCATTTTGATTGAAATGACATTCTCGTAGTTTTACTACCTATCTTAATTTAAGAGGCTCGATATCAGATCAGATATGACATCGAACCTCTTTATAGTAATCCAGAATGTTCATTGAGCACATATATTAATTTAATTATGTCGACATCTTTTTTATCGATATCCTATCCCTAGAACGTGCCCCGAGTTATCCTTGCTTACAACACTCTCTATGCCCGCCGTGACATTTTATGAAGTTACCGAACCTTTCACGGTCTAGCATCATTCATCGCAGGGGTCGGACTTTCTTTCGCACGGTAGGACTAATGGAGAGCTATGGAGCCGATATTAACATTAAATTTCATCTCCATAGTTCTCCATTAGTCCTACCGTGCGAAAAAAAGTCCGACCCCTGTTCATTAGCATTACCTGTGAGTGTGACACACGAGTCTGACGCGCGACAAATACTGCCCGTCACTTTCTTTCCTTTCCATACCGCGCCGCGTGAGCAAGCCCGGTGATGCCGAGTCGCGCGACAGGCGAAGTCGCGGCTTGCTATATGATATGCTAACCCGGCTCCTCTTGGCTCTGTGAGCTGTAGACCTCACGTCACGAGTTTGTTGTGACTTAGTAGAAAGTTGTTTTTAGGGTTCCGTACCTCAAAAGGAAAAAACGGAACCCTTATAGGATCACTTTGTTGTCCGTCTGTCCGTCCGTCCGTCCGTCTGTCAAGACCCTTTTTCTCAGGAACGCGTGGAGGTATGAAGCTGAAATTTATATCAATTACTCAGGTCTACTGTCCCTTGAAGCTGTGAAAAAATCAAACTTCTAAGCCAACGCAATCAAAAGATACAGCCGTTTATGCCGCAAATTTTCGACACTTGCAAGGGAATCAAAACCTACAGGGTGCTTCCCGTGAACTCAGAATCTTGAAATTTGGTACGAAGCAACGTCTTATAGCATAGATAAAGGAAAAATTACGAAAACCATAAAAATTTTTTTTAATACCTAACTTTGCACCTAATTTATATGGGGCGCTATACATACCAGGTGCAAACTTAACTTAACCACTTAGGGATGGAAAGTGTTTGTACGGAACCCTCGGTGCGCGAGTCCGACTCGCACTTGGCCGGTTTTTTTTTTGCCATTTCAACCCCCATATCGTCTGTTTGACAAAAACTCACTAAGTAACAAATCCCTACATAAAACAAAGCTCGTATGTGAGTATCAATCTACAAATTAGATACGAGGTTTTGAAGAGTAGTGACAGAAATTTTAGTGAGTTTTGGATGTCACCAGGCAATATCTCCGCCACTGAAAATATCGAAAACCTTACTCGACTAAAAATTCTACTTATCGAAGGTACTCACAAAATTTCATGAGAATCGGTTAAAATATGGTCCGCAGGCGAGAACAGCCGGAAATCCGAACATACGACAGAAATTTTGGCCAAGCTGAAGCAGACGCTTCTTTCGCTCGGTCAAAAAAGGCTAATTTTGCCTCTAGATTATTTTTCAACAAAGTAACACGTCATTTAGGTACTTAAGTGTATATTCCCGGTGTCTGTACCTAGGTATGTCCGTGTCAATCAAATTTGATCCACTTGCCGGTAAGTATTTCCGTAAAGGTAAATGGATGAAACTTTTTCATGAAAATATTAATTTAACTACGTTATACCTACTTAGGTACGGCACTAAAACGTGGTCGCTCCTTCGATCAAGGGTCGCTCACAAACGGGCCTCATTGCTACGAAATTCGAGTTGAACTCAATTTAGATAATAAAATAAGAGCGTTGACAGGTCAATCCAGCGAGCTATGCTCGGAGTTTCCTTGCGTGGTCAAACTTACAATGATGAGATCATCGGTTCTACGAGCTATGTGCCCCGCCCACTGCCACTTATGTGTCTGTAACTCGCGCACTCATCACTACAATTCACTACATGGTATAAAACAAAGTCGCTTCCTGCCTGTCTGTCTGTCCCTATGTAATATGTAACTATGATCTTTAAAACTACGCAACGGATTTTGATGCGGTTTTTTTAACAGACATGGATTCAAGAGGAAGGTTGTATGACGTATAAATACATGCATAATGTATCAGCATTGAACCCGTGCAAAGCCAGGGCGGGTCGCTAGCATTTGACTAATTAAAGCTTGATACTTCGTATCCAAATGCCAATATACTAGCAAATTCAGATTAAATTAATAATTAATACTCCTATTTTTTATTGTAATAATTAGGAATGTCGGTGAAAATAAGTAGTTGTAAGAATTAGGTATCATATATTACAAACTTAGAAATTATAGATTTTTTTATAACCATATTATATAGACAAAAATATACCTTAACAAGGAGTGTACATATACGATCTTATATAATTATCTGTATATTTGAGGATATTCACTATATTAAGACACAAATTGAAAAATAACAATAATTTATTAACCTACAGCAACTAACATAAGTGTCGCGATGTCGTCTCGTGGCGAGCGCACTGCCAGCTGCATGGTGACTGTACCCTGGGCAGCCACCAGTCGGGCCCTTATCAAAGACGGGGCTCCTTCCCTCCATAGTCCGCCACCCCTGATTTCTTTCACAGCATCCGATCCTCCACCTATAGCCGCTTTAGGCAAACCTAGATGTGAACAAACAGCCAATGCGGCCTCACCCACATCTCTCTGAGACAGCTCAAAAGTATCGCAGGCTTCGGCCGCAGATGCCGCCCTCTCCCAAGACGCTTCCCATTCGTCAGAAGCAGCTTTAGTTCTGAACTGATCGGCGCATCCAATTTCTACTTCCTCTAAAGGATACGTATCCGCGTACCCTTCACTCGAATCGGGTAAACCGGTCGTGGGGTCACAGTCGCGTACCACAAATTCTAGCGTAGCACCAAATGTGCCGAGTGTTTCAATCGGGCTTTCTGGAAACTGTAATATACAAAACACGCTGCCTTGTTTATCATAGGGAAGTTCTTCACAGGCAACTTCGCCAATAATCTGGTATCCGGGAGCAGGCTCTAGCCGGACATGGACCTTTTCTAATATCTGGTCGCTGAGCGTATTAAGACATTCGAATTGAAGTATCAAATGGCGAGCAAAGACGTGTTTAACACATCGAACCCTGTACTCCGTTTCAGGTTCCGTCAAATCAACCGCTTCGCAGGTTTTGAACGTTGGCCCGAGCTGTCCGACTCCGGGAATGACCTTTAACTGATCAGCATACAGCTCTTCACGAGAAACTATGGATAGTTTTCGAGGTTCAATTTCTGTAAGGGATTCCTTAACTTTTTCCGGGTCTTCTGTTGTCGGTACAGAATCGATATTAAATGGCTCTTCAGACGCATTATCCAAGTGGTCACGGAGTGCCCTTTCGAGAAGCACCACATTTGGCAACGGCACGTTAATTATGTAGTCATCAATAAGCTGGCGGTCGCCAGAGTCCAAAATGGCGCTATAGTATATAGCTCTGTCACGTACTTCGTCATCGTCATCCATTTGACACCGAGCCAAAAGCACTCTTACATTAGGAAGTAATTCGGAACGCGCCGCTCCGAATCTGGCAACGGCAGATACAGCGGCCGCACGCACCGGGCCCGACTCTAGAATCACACGGTTGTAAATGTACCTAATGTATCTAGACGGTTGCCTAGCCTTCGGTCCTTCGCGGCCCAAAACGTGTAATATGCGGACGGCCAGTGAAACATGTTCGCAATCTTCAATAAATTCGCACAAGTGCGCCAAACCCGTTTCCTTAGCATCAGGATTTTCCTCAACAAGTGCGATAATCGCGTCAGCTATCGCAGTCTTGTATTGCACTCCGCCCTCATCACGCAGCATACCCGCTAAAAAGGCTGCGAGGGATTGGTGTTTTCTAGGGTACTTTGAACATAGTTGGCGAATAGCACGGACGACCACAATTTTGAACTCGTCTGATATTTCAGACATGAAAGTCGAGATTTGTTTCATAAGACGGTCAATAGAGGTTTCAGCGCCGGTGGCGAGTAGAGTCGTCACAGCCAAGGTCGCGACGGATCGGTTGGAATCAGTAATCAGGTTTTCTAAATCAACTGTACAAGTTGCAACAGCACTGGGATGTTTTGCGGTTAGTTTAGCCAAGGTTCGAGCGCCGGCTAATCGTAGAGTGGCTTTCGAGGAGCCACAGAAGCTCTGTAATACTGATACAGCTTGAGCAAGGTCTCTGGCAGATTTCCTCAGGTTTATAAGTGCGTGGGCAGCTTCGTACACGACTATTTCAGATTGATGGCGCAGACATGATTCAATGAATTCTAAGTATTGTTCTGTATTGTCAGTCTGGTCTTCTTCGGCTAGTTTTGCGGCTTGGCGAATCAGAAGAGACAGCGCATACGGTGATGTCAGGTGAGAATGCGACAGTTTCGTGACCAGCTTCACTGTGGACAGCCGATCGTTGCGCCGAGCCCCAGCCACCACAGCTAGAGCATGATATGAGACCATCATGTTGGTTGATGTTACTGCTTCCTGTAAAAATAAAAAAAAAATCTTGTTAAAAGATGATCAGTGTGCTTACTGCTTATTATAATATAGAATGAGATGCAATGTTTTCAGTTAGTTAAGAATTGTACCTTGCCAATGACGCTAGCAGTTTTAGGGATAATTCCAAAAAAAAGGCAATTGAATGTGCACAATTCTTGTATGAGTTTTGTTTGAGTTTATGTTTTGTGTCTGAGTACCTATTTATTTATTGACAATTGCTTTCTGAGGGCAGAAACTACTTTCAAGAAACTAATGGGGAATGTTTGTATAGAATCTTTTTATCGATTCATATTTTTTATGTGGTAATACCACATATTTTATGGGGAATGGATGAAATTTAAAGAATATCTTGAATTTTTGTATAGCTAGGAATATTCCGCTTTTTTTGTAGCCTAAGTAAATTAAAATGAAGATTTTTTTATCGCCTCGTACGAGCATCATACGGTAATCTAAACGAAGTGATATTTTTTTCGTCTTAGTGGGAGTAGCCCTGCATAATATTAGGTTACCGACTTACCGTACGATAAGGCGGGAAAAAATACTTTCATGTTTCTTTTTTAAGCTACAGAAAATTTGTAATTTTTTTCTTTAAACGAATTCCTAACTTTAAATGATAGATTAAGATTTCATCAATTCCCTATTGCAGGTTTCAATCAAAAGGGTTGTAACTAACTAGCTATAGCTAAAGCTAGCTAAGAAGACCAGGTTTGTTAACAATAAAATGAATATAAATGAAAATAAATGAATGAATATCGGACAACCTCACACAAATCAATCTAGTCCCACAGTAAGCTCTAGTAGTAGGCTTGTATTATGGACACTAGACGACGATAAACATACTTATATAGATACATACATACTTAAATACAAATAACATCCATGACCCAGGCACAAATATTCGAGCTCATCACACAAATATTTGCCCTTGCCGGGATTCGAACCTAGGACCGCCGGCTCAGTAGGCAGTTGCTTAACCACTGCGCCAGCCGCGTCGTCAAATATTGATAAGAGCATCATTCGCTGCTTTGCAATAATAGCCTATATATATGTATGTATATGGTAGAGATTTAGCTACTAAAATTAAAACAATTTACTTCAGCTAAAATCTTAAATGTGAGTAAAGAGAAATAATTCCATAAAATTATCAAACAAATTAAAGCACAAAATAGAAAGAACAACTAATTGATGCTGAAACCAGATCTACAAACCTTTTACTTGGAAACATCACATGTGATGATATTTCTTGAACATGGCTAAAATAATGGTAATAATATAGTATATGTTCTAGAGCTTCTACTGAAGGGAAGTACATGATGCTGGGATTGTCTATACAAAAAAAAACCTGGAACTGGTAGCCCTAATATGTTCTCTTTTTCCAGTATGTAATAAAGCTCTCATTTCTTGCCGACCAGTCTGTATCTAAACAACCAACTAGAAATGATGCCAAATAGTCGGCTTTCCTGACTAATCAGCAACTAAACATCCCAATTCTGTTATAAATCCTTCTATTTTAAAATGGGTAAGATCAGGGCATGCCTTATTTATTAGATCAAATAATGCACAGTTTAGGCAAAAATAATGCTAAGTAATTTATTTATGAAATATAGGACTGTAATATAAACAGAACATTTATCCCCATTTAGAAAAGTTGTTTATGAATGATTTAGGAAAAGTAGAAGAGATCAAGTACTGTAGTAAAAGCTCACAAAGATGGCTGCGGCTGACAAGTTGACAACTAAAATTTTTGATCAACATTGTCCAGTGATGACCAAATTTCAATTTGGAGATTTCGACTGACTAAATAATCCAAACTGCGACAAGTGTTCATTTAGATTTTGGAAAGTGCTTAATTTTTTAATTGTGGCATACGGGTGACATTGATGTGCTTTACCGATTGGTGTTGTAAAGGTTAAACACATTTAGTGGGATACAACCTGCGGGGAAGTGCTTGTACATTATAGTTTACTTTCATAGTTTAACAGCAGGACGAGACCATCACTCACGTTAACATTTTAGATCATACTAGTATTATTGATTAGTGAGTTTCAAGAAAAAACCTATTCAAAGTGGTACTGTGGTACCTAGCTACATTGTAAATTTGTACCCTTTTGTAAAATTTACATATAATGTATTTGTGCATTATGAATAAATGAGTATGAGTATGAGTACTTTTATAGTCAATTAATAAATGTGTGATTTTACAGGCGTTTCAACCGCCATTCCTCCGCTGATAAAAATATCAAAGCAATGGCCCATACTATGATTTAAATTAGATTAATTATGGTAAGAAATATGGTTACAGTATATGATTGCATGAAAGTTTGCACCTTTCATGTAGCACGATAGCACATTCTTTCAATATTTTTGACAGCGGTCTGATGGCAGTTGAATTCCTGCATAATCACCCAGATAATATTTACCTGAGCTTCATTGATCCAACGCCGGACCAGGTCAGGGACACTGCCTGACAGATGCAAAGCTGACACAAGTGCTGCAGAACTCACTGCAGGGTTCTTGTCCACTATAGCCTGCTTCATATAACGTTCAATGGCTTGCAACATGGTACTGTCGGTAATACTGCACAGTGCTCTGATAGCAGCAGCCCTGTACAAGTCCTCTTTCCCAGTCATGTCCTTGGTAAGTGACGAGGTCACTATAATCACGTCTTGTGCCAAAGAACTAAGTTCCTTGATACAGAGGTAAACCAACCGACGCAAAACAACATCCTTCGATTGGAAAAGTTTCGTTGTAGCAAAGAACATGTCCGTTGCTTCTTGCGTGGTTAACTTCTCTCCTTGATACAGCATGTATATAATTTTTGTCAAAATCAGATTACATTTTCTAGGATTAACTGGTGTAGAATTAAAATATCTTGCCTCTTGAATAAGTGTAGTTTTGTCCAGATTTTGGAAAACGTTCCCACTTCCCTCTTCTTCTTCTTTTTTATCTCGGCGAAAAGAACTCATTGTTGTGGTAATAGTTACCCCGGAAAGATAACAAATAATCAACCTCAACTCAATATGAGCAACACAAATCTGTAAATACTGTACTTGTGCTCATGTGGAATTTTCTGTACAAGTGTTAAATAGTGCAGAAGAAGTCAAAGGAAAAGTAGAGAACTCAGATGAAGGAATTAAATATAGACGTATTATGACTTCACACTACCAACAAAATGTCACGTGGACGTGGACGGACCAGTATATTATGCTACCATGTGACCGAATACGCAGGAAGATTACTAATTTTACTAAATGATGGCCACTGACAATTATTTTATATTTTGTAGCATTATAACTAGTGTTTGAAAAAGTTATCGATTATATTCCTTGGCTATCGATAGTTAGCAGTTTTGTGGATCCTGATGATGTTACTATGAGGGATGATGATTGATAAATGATGATGAATAGCCTTGGTACACTTTTTGGAAGACCATTAAATGACAGCGTTTTACACTAAAATAAAACGCTAATTAAATAACTTACCATATTCGAAACCTAAATTATTTGAGAGGGCAACACTGTTTCCTTCTGGTAGGTCGTATACTATACCTGTCCCTTTCTAGCATGCTATCTCCCTCCATCATCACCCCTTCCACCAGGACAGTCACCGACGGGGTTCGCGTGAATTCTTAATTCATTGTCGTCTCAATTTGAATACTTTATTTTTTATAAATTTTTCATCCGGATTTGGTGTCAGAGTCCAAATGAAGAGTTTAAATAAACATATTTCACAGTTTATTATTTTACATAAATGTCTTCACAATTTACGCAAATGGAGTATGTTTTAGAATTCAGCTAAATCTAATAATTTATAAAATATAAAAAAAAAACTCACGAAAATTTCATTTCCTTCTTACCTAAAATAGCGCTCCATAAGTTCATGAATTTGAAAAAAATATTATTTGCTAATTATCCTTTTGTTTTTTAATTGGATGTTAGAAAACACATAATGAATGTTATATTTTTACATGGTAAGACTAGTTAAAATATTTTTTTTTTAGAGAGAACGCAGTTTTGCCCTTTGTCAAATGAAATACTTCATTTCCTACCGCAAAATTTGAAACGCGTTGTAGGTCTGAACGCGCCTGTATTTACCTAAAACTATAATGCCCGCACGTTTTGCCCACCTCAATCTGCCGTAACGTCTCAGAGAAGAGGATCGCGCGCGAGTGATATAGAAAATATTGCGATTCCCTCCGCTGGATAAGCATTTTGTCACAAGTAAGTACTCATTATTATCCTGTTAGTAATATGATATCCTTTATTAGGCGTCATTTCTCTGTCAAGTTATTTATTGACATTTTGGTGGATGTTCACTCTTTTAGATTTATGTCCTTGAAGTACGTAAGAATGTGTAGTAATTTGGAATTAAATGGTAAAAATTCATTCCGCTCCAATGCATTTCCTTCCATTCCTTCCAATATTTTCAAGGAAGGAAATGAATCAATTGGGAAGGAAATGTTTTATTGCTTGGTGGTTAAGGTATATAATAATTATAATAGGTGATCGGGACGAATTCAAATAATTTTACCAACGTATGTCGGAGGTTATTATATTAGAAATAAAAAATGTTTCATGTTTTTTGTCAAATTGTCAAAAAAATGTTTTATACGGGTTTTTTGCATTTTTTGTTAGCAAATAGTCAATTATATTTGCTTGCATTGTTACTACTTGTATTTATATTTTGATTAATACTTTTGTCATATTATCATTTATCTTTTTTTCCAACGTGCCTAAGTTTTTTTTAATGCAGATTAATTTTCTGATTGATACCTGTCATTTTGAGATCTAGCAGCAATTGATACACCTAGCCTTGACTAGAAAGTGGCAACGTCGTTAATAAAAGCACTAATCATACATACATATTAAGAATTGTTATGAATATCTTGGAAACCAAGCTGAACCTAGCCAAGTTTATGCCACATTTAAATTTTATAATATCGTCGGGAATGGTACGTTGGTAAAATTATTTGGATTCCTCCCGCGCATCGTATATTACCAACGTTTACTCTAAAAGTTATTAATATTATATAGATGTAATCTTCCATTATTTGAACATTAATTCCATTATTTGACACTCCATATTTCACATATATCGCTATGAACTTATAATGTGGTAATGGTAAATAATGTAATATTCACAAGCACAGAGATTTAGCTCACTGACACTGACTATAAAAAAATACACTTATTAATATAATAAACAAGTCTAATATGGCTTATTTGTATCTTGTAGGTAATGTGCTGAGAAATATGGCAAGGACAATGAAATAATTAACCAAAGAAGAAAAGTTAGCAAAGGACAGGGATCGAAAAAGTTAAAATATGCTGAAATTAAGAGTACCTAATCCAGAACTTTAAGCCATTTTTCAAGAAAAGGAGAAACAGCGATAAGTTTTAAAGAAGGAGAGAAAGAAGGTCGTCGGCATTCAAGAAATGAATGATAGGGCAAAAAGGGAACAACGGCGCAGATGGAGAAAAAAAATTGTAACTTATCTGAAGAAAATAAAGGAAATAATAAACTACACCAAATTCTCATAGAGAACTCTCCGCCAGAGAGTAAGAATAAGGAAATCAGAAATCTTTTATTGCTTGATTTTGCGATACAAAGCAGGTGGAACAAAACAGTTG
Source organism: Apotomis turbidana (assembly GCA_905147355.2). Taxonomy (NCBI): domain Eukaryota; kingdom Metazoa; phylum Arthropoda; class Insecta; order Lepidoptera; family Tortricidae; genus Apotomis; species Apotomis turbidana. The sequence goes on from LR990280.1 coordinate 20,953,984, forward strand.
GAGAGTGTCACAATCTACCGTCTTACGTTATACAATATTTACATTATATATATATCTACAAGAACCTTGCGTTGTTCAAGATGATCCTTTGGCTGAACCACCAAACTCACCTTTACCTATAGCTAATCCAGTGAATGAAAATAGCTCAAATAACGAGAATACTGACAGGGTGAATAAAACAATCGGGCGAATGAGATGCAATATGATAAAACATATTAAAGAAGACAAAATTCAAGAAGTAAGAAGAAAACTGTTGTTCAATGAAACACTTGCGAAGGGATTCTGTGAAAAATATACTAAAGCGGTAAAAAAAGATAAGAAAATCTGGTAGAAAGCGTACTACCCAGGCAGGAAGAATTTTTAAAATATCGTATCGTGTCGAAACTTTGTTAATTGTTGCAACTCGGTTAAGACTAGTTCAGTTTTGTAGCTTTTATTTTGGTTAAACTTTATTATTGGGTAATTTTAAGTGTTTTTTTCTATTCGAGCAAAGTCAAGAAACTTTATTTCATATCATTTTATGTTCCTAGTACCATTAAGTGAGATTATGAGACTGAGAACGATATTTAGGAATGTTGTTTATAGTAAAACCGTCGATTATTTTCATTATTTTTTTTATTATAATTAATAAAATCGTTTTTCTTTCGGAAGCCCTTATTCTTCCATCTATAACGTCTGGCATAGTTAATTATAAATAGTTAATAATGCATTAATTCATTTCCTTCCAGGCATAGTTCATTATCTTACCTTCGTTATTCATTTCCATCCACGCCTTCAATCCATTCCTCCTTTATTTTTCTTAAATAACAATAATACATACGTGCCTTTCAAAAAATAACATGTAAAATATGTATACACACACACAATATGAAAATAAACATTATAGCACGTAAAAAAGAAAAAAAACTCAAAATCGCCAAATCCGGACGAAAAAATAGAACGACCCGTATATATACCAGGCAGGTTTGGAAACTTTAGGTTTCGAATATGGTAAGTTATTTAATTAGCGTTTTATTTTAGTGTAAAACGCTGTCATTAAACAACTGTACCGATATTCGAAACCTAAATTATTTGAGACGTGTTTGTTATCGCCTGGTGGAAGTACAGGACGCCAATGTGATTTATGTGATTATTTACAATTTGTTTTAGTGTGGCAGGCATTTGAGTTATACTTTAAATTATGCAAGTCTAGTTTGTGGAGGGACAACCAAAGAGAAAGACTGAAAGCATCAAATTAAGTAAATTTATGTGTTATATGTTTATGAATTCTTAAAAGGACATTCTAAGTGAAAGTGAAGGAAGTGCAAGAAAATCAATGTTATTAATATGAGATCCAGCACAGGAGATCCCCGTTTTACGAACAGTTCGGGAATAAATGACAAGGCTATAAAGTGTCACTGTAAAATAGGATATAAAAATAAAAACATTAAACGGTTTTATTCTTTTATTTCATCACCTTATGATTATGAGCAACATTATGGTTACTGCCTCATTGCATAACAAATATGAGATGATCTAGATAAATTAAGTACTAGATTTTTAGGTTATTTAATGATTTGCATGACTAATTAAACAATATGTAACATCATTTAGAAATCTATTATACATACCTATGGGGTATGGGTAGCAAGTGTGTAATTATACTACTTAATGAATTGAATCATTATGTTAGCAATTAATTTTCATATAACAGTAATGATTTACACAAATTATTCTTCCAACAATTTACCTTTAGTTAATTTACAGGTTCAAATAGATTTTGAATTGTACCATTACCTTTTACAGTTATTACTTCTTTTCTGTAGAATCTTGCAAATGTGTTAGCTGATCTCCAGTTCCCTCGTTGAAGTATATCATCCAGGGAGAAGTGATTTGTCCAATTTTTTGACGCCACGGCTGACCTCATGCTTCCAGCTGATGCAGTGATGCCCGCCTCTTGTAACAGGGCTTTTACCCAATTAGCTATTACTGTGCGAGATGCCGCTTTGGGTGGGCCACATACAGTAAGAAAGAGACTATTACTTTTACAAGCGTCTCTCCTGTTTTTTGGCATTCTAATGAGTAGCTTGACCCAAAAGATTGGGTCCAATGACTGATTGTCTGTATTAGACTTTAGTTTCCAGCCAGACTGTCTATAGTTGTGACTATCAGTTTTTGAGCCAAAGCGGGGCCAGAATGTCATTTCAGTATCTGAAATTGAAAATAATTGTGGGTCAATGGATAAAAGGGTTAAATCATGTACTCTTCGGCCTGAGCAAAGTAACAGAATACATGCAGTTCTCCTAGAGCAATCATAGAGGCTAGTGTTTGCATTAAAATTCTGCTCGAGCCAACTTGAAAGAATATCTACATCCCAAATGGGTGGTTTAGTAGTTCTAGGGTTTTGATTTGCTATTGATTTTAAAATACGAATAACTAGGGGATGTGAACTGAGGGTGTCTTGACTGATTGGGTTGCACAGTGTAGCAACCACAGATCTATGAAATAGTATTGTGTTATAGGATAGCTTGAAATGCAGATATAGGTCTGACAAGAACCTAGCTAGATCTGATCCAGATGGGGCATGGCAACTCACCTTGTTTTGAAAAGTCCATGTGCACCACCGTTTCCAGGCTGCATGGTATGATTTTTTGGTAGAGTTTCGCCAGCTTGAGCCAAGCAACTCCATTTGCTCGGGTGTCCACTCAGCTAATCTTTTCGCCCACCCCCACATTTCCATATCTCCAGGTGTAGATCCTGGGATTTTGCTGGAGGCTTGTTTGTGTTGACGTCTATCAGGACTTGGGCTATGTTGTATATTGTGAAGGGTGCCGCTGTTGCTCGGCTCTTCAAGTCCAGTCTCCAAAATGCTTTCTCCCAACGGGGCACTACCAATAGGTATATCCCCATTGCGTTGTTCAGGTGCGACAGGGCCTTGGGTATGAGGAAAGGTGGTGGAAATATCCATCCCAGATTGTATGTCCATTGTTTTGAGAACGCATCTATGAACTGCGCATTCTCGTCCGTCGCATCTAGGGTTGCATATTGATTTACAACATGGGCCCTGCGTGATGCAAACAGGTCTATTTCCGGGACTCCCCACTTGGCAAACACTTGTTTGGTCAATTTTGGCAGAAGATGCCATTCTGGGTGTGCAGAACCTCGCGACAGGCGATCTGCTTCGGTGTTGTACCTGCCCGGTATGTGGTGTAGGTTGAGCTGTATATTGTAATCTTGAAGGATATGAAACACTTGATACGTTAGGTCCATCAAGGGCTCCGATTTCGTCCCGCCTTCGTTCCGTAGATAGGAAAGGCCCGTTTTGTTGTCCGATTGTATTGAAACAGTCTTGTTCGCTAGGAGTTGACAATGACTCTCTAAAACTCTCAGTATGGCTGTCATTTCTTTCAGGTTTGAATGTCGGTGTAGTTCCTGAGGTTCCCACAGGCCGCATAGGCGCTTGTTGTCTATTTGTGCTCCCCAGCCCTTGCCTGACGCATCGGTTGACAAATAATGATTGACAGATTGCATGTGTAGGGGAGAATGAAGTTGATAATGACAGTTCCACCAAATCAGGGGCCCAATTCGAGAATGCCGTTGGAGATATCTCCAAACGTCAAATCTCCATTAGATAACAGTTATATCGCCATTGAACTGTCATTTAAATGCGATGAGCTTAAAAGTGACATATCTCATCTCAATTTTGGAAATACGAAGGCGATAATGATTGTCAAAAATGTTATTCATGTATATAAATTTCTGTTTTGAACGAAACTTAACGGATCAATTTCTCGTACTATGCGGTCAATTTAAAGTATGCGCCTGTTATTTATGCCGTCACATACAAAGGAAACAAAATTTTGTGCGTCCGAATTGACGAAGTTGCGATGTTCTAGGGATATCGCCACTTGTCAAGTAGGCATACGTCAAAAGTGACGGATGGCGATGAAAAAGAGAGATCTCCATTATATCTCTAAAATTGGTCGAATACCCCCCCTGATCTTTTATCGACCCCGTCGGTAAAATTTGGGTCTTTGAAGGGCACTCGTTCCTTATGTGGTTGGAAAAGTTCAATAAATTTCGGAAGTTCAGTCGTCCGAATGGTACTACCAAACTTGCAAAGTTCAGCACTCCTATGAGGCTTTGCAGTTCTCTCAGAGATAAGGCCGTTGCCTTGAGAGCATGGCAGACTTTCTCTTGTATGGTCATTAGTTTTTGAGTTGGCAAGTATTTGGCATTGTTCAGAGGGTCCCACACTATGCCCAGGTACTCTATTTGGGATTGTGGTACTAACACAGATTTTTTGTAGTTCACCTGCCATCCTAGGGATTCTAATAGGTTTACTGCGTAGTCCGTTTGCCATTTCAAGGTTATTAGGTCTTGATTTGCCAATAAAAAGTCGTCTAGGTACACTAGAGTACGTATTTCTTTGCTCCGGAGGAGCTGGGCTATCCAATTGGTAAATGTTGCGAATAGTTTCGGTGCCGTCGCTAGACCAAAGGGTAGGCGAGTCATTTGTAATAGTTTGTTTTGGAAGATTAACCTCAGAAATCTCCGGTGACCTGGTGCGACCGGTATATGAAAGTATGCGTTGGACAAGTCTATCTTTGTTAACCAATCCCTGGGTTGGAGGAACGATGGAACTTTTTGTGGATTTATTAATCTGAATTTGCTTATGTAAATGAATTTGTTGAGCCGTTGTAGGTTGAAAATGGGCCGAAAACTGCCATCGTTCTTCTCCCTGAGAAATAAACTTGACAGGAAGCTTGGGGAATGTTGCGCATTCTCCAGGACTCCCATGGCTTTCAGCGACTTTATTTGTGTCTCCATTTCTTTGGAGTAGGGCACTGTCACTGGATTGTGTTAATTGTGGCATGACCAAGGGGGGTTTCGAGGAAAATGGTATGCGGTACCCGTCTTTTATGATCTGTAATATGTGTCGGGGTGCCTGTAGGGATTCCCAAGTTGTGTAATAGTTTTTGAGACACCCCGCTTGGAAATTCAAGTCAGAACTTGCCTCTTGAGCGGCCCCTACTGGACGAACCCCCTCTGCTTTGCTTACTATTGTTATTCCTGGGGGTTTTGCCACGAAATGTAGGACCCTGCGTAGGTCGAGTTGGAAATGCGGGCATAGGCATGGCTGCCTGGTTGAAAAACGGCACTCCTTGCGCAGGAGGGTATGCATAGGGATAGTAAGGCAGTCCGTGCGCCGGAGCCATTTGTCTGACGTTGTATTGTGGAATATTAGTCAAACTGTTATCAGTATGGCCATGCGCTGGCGTTTTAGGTTGTTTGTTTGAGTTGGAGCTAGAACTATTAGTCGTAACTTTGTTTGTGATAGGTTTCAATGGCCAAAAGATTTTGCTCATGCCACCCTGTTTTTCTATACTTGACGAGAAAGTTTGAGGGTTGAACAAGTACTCACACGTCGGGGGTATTTTCCGAAGACTAGCTTTAATAAATTTATCCTTGACGGAGCGTAAGATGGCGTCGCGTCTTTGTTGTATTAAGTCAGCGCGGTGACCACAAGTCATTTGCAATAAGTCATTTGAAATAGTTTGAAATTCGTCTGAGAAAGTTTCTTTGATCTTTTTTTCAATGGTGGCCACATCAACAACGTCGGTATTGTTTAACCAGTCCAGAAGCGATCTGATGCCTTTTTCTAACGATTCCTGTTGCTTTATTAGCCCCTGAGTAATAGCCGCGAAGCCTCTTTCGGTAACGCTTAAGTGATTGAATTTATCGTAAGGTTTGATTTCATCATTGCATTCAAGGTCCGTAAATCCGGGGGTAGAACAAAATCTTTTTTGCGTGTCCGAATAACGGACGTCCGACCAATCCTGGGATTCAAAATGCTGAATTGATTTCAATTTATTTAAGCGAGAATCATCAGTTTTTAACATTGCTGGTTCTTTTAGGCTAGTATGGACATTTAGGGAGAAAACTTCCTGCGTGGAAGGGACAGTTTCATCTTTAAAAAGTTCTCCACTGGTATCTAAGCAAATTTCGTCTTCATTTACGTCCCCATTATCTTTACGGGAGGTCTCACCTTTTTGCACAGGTTCTAAATGAGACACACTAGCCCCACGTGTCAACTGTTGAAGCACATTTTGAATTTGACTAACCTGCAGTGCCAGATGGTTTAGTATCTCATTGTTTTGAGATAAAGCTGGCCTTTTGCCACTAGGCCCAGGGGGTGGCGATGCGTTACGTTTGCGAGATGTATGATTCGTGCGCTCCGGACCCAAAGTTGTAAGCACCTGGGCCGAAGTTTCGCCATCTGCGTGATGGGCTGGCACAGGCTCCATTATTAAATATTGTATTACTTCTGGATTCACTTCGCTTTCCATGCTAGATATGATTAAGGAACAGGTAAATTTAAAAGTAATATATAATATTTCGAACGGAAAAAGCCGTTAGAAACTATTTTTCCTAAAAGGGTAGCTAAACTGGGATATTTAGAAAACTCACCAGCAGTTTAGCTTACACGACCTTCCAGTTGGAAAAACAGCACGCCAATGTAAATGAATTAAGAATTCACGCGAACCCCGTCGGTGACTGTCCTGGTGGAAGGGGTGATGATGGAGGGAGATAGCATGCTAGAAAGGGACAGGTATAGTATACGACCTACCAGAAGGAAACAGTGTTGCCCTCTCAAATAATTTAGGTTTCGAATATCGGTACAGTTGTTTAATTATATATTATTTCGATAGTCTTTGCTGTAAGGATCTACGATGCAGGTCATTCATCTTTCATTAACATGGTTATGCCGAATGTTTTTTTTTAAGCCTGACCAGAAATATTATGAGGATGCGCCATATTGCGGAATTTTACTGGAACAAATTTCTTACACTGGCAATGGTTTTATGATGGTTTGTCAACAATGTCAGTGTTATTCGTGGTGGTTTGGTTAAGTACTTGAATATTTAAAAATAACCAAAGAAAATGTCGTAAACCATTCAGCCGTGAACTTAATATTATAAATAAAGTATACACGTGTTTACTACACGAAAAACAGCCAGGAAAAGAGTGCATTCGAAATGATATTACGAGTTTAACATAGTGGAACTGACAGGTATTTAAACTAATGTCATTATAGAGCGTGCGATTGGTTGCAAAATTGTTGCCATATAAATCTTATAAATAGCGCCCTTGACAATCCTCATATATTTCTGGTCAGGCTTTAAATAGTTAATTTGACAGTTCTCAATAATAGTGGCTGAAAAGATCTTTGCCTTCAAAACTTAATTAAAAAATCAAGTGACCCCAAAGCTACAGTAGAGTACGACACAAAAGAGTAGAAATTAAAAAGTGGCAATACTGTAGTGTCGTCCCTTTCTAATCAATCTAAGAAAAAAGGGACGACACTACAGTATTGCCACTTTTCAATTTCTACTCTTTTGTGTCGTACTGTAATATTATAATTATAATATTCATTCAAACACGTGTTTTTTTCATAATCCATATTAAGTACAGCCAGCACAGGCAGCACAGCACAGCAAGTTTGTATTACAGTTATTCACATTCAATTTTATTGTTTCTGCACACCTTTAAACATCAATTACAATTTTGGAGCCTATTATAAATTAATTCTTCATATTTTTTTATTTACTGAATTAATCTTATACCTTTAAAGGAGCAATTCTTGTATATATATTTGTATGTATATAATTTTATTTCTGTGATCTCGGAAACGGCCCTAACGATTTCGCTGAAATTTGGTATATGGGGGTTTTCGGGGGTAAACAATCGATCTAGATTAGTCTTATGTTTGGGAAAACGCGTGTTTTTGAGTTTTCATACGTTTTTCTTACCAAGCAGTAAATGGTCGCCAATTTCGTCCTGCCGGCCACTGTCCGTCTAGTCTAGCAGGTTAAGAAGCGGAGGGCAAGAAACGAGTGTAACGGGTTCAAATCCCGCTCGGTGACTTATTTTTGTACTTTTTATATGTTCAACTTATAAATTTTAAATTTAATTTTTAATATAATTTTTAATTGTTTATTGTTTTTAGACAAGTTTAAAAAAATTAGTTAATGTTTGAGATAAAAATATACTTTTCTCATAAATATGTCAAACATTTACCCATACTGATTACGTGAATAAGATTTATGCTCTCGAGTTTTTATTTTATTGAGACTTATGAAGCAATAGTGTAAAACAAAAAATTTACCGATACAAATTTTAAACACAGTTTCTCGGGTATTTATTGTGACGCCATCTCTCGAATAATGCTATAAAAACTAACTATGTGTAGATTATCACCTAAACACCACCATATTACAATAAATAGTAATAACCGAGCAAAGCTCGGTCGCCCAGGTACTGGTAGTTTAATTGACATCATATCGATATCGATAAATCTAATTGGGCATCTCTAGCAACTGAAATTTGACACATGTCCAGGCCTGAGGTCCAGGCACAGGTCTAGAAAAAGAAAACGACGTATATTGACATTGACCAATATACTACCGTCTCGATTTTCATACGGAAACTTTACATGCTTCACAGAGATAGCAATACAGTTGTAGTTTTCTACTAAGTTACAAAGCCTCTATGAGCTTTGATAAGACCATAGATATAGTATAGTAGTTAGCAAGAATCTTATTAAGATTCTTATGTTACACGACAACATAGTCATAAATCTATATATATAAAACTCAAAGGTGACTGACTGACTGACATAGTGATCTATCAACGCACAGCCCAAACCACTGGACGGATCGAGCTGAAATTTGGCATGCAGGTAGATGTTATGACGTAGGCATCCGCTAAGAAAGGATTTTTCAAAACTCATCCCCTAAAGGGGTGAAATGGGGTTCCAAAGTTTGTATGGGGAAACAAGATTAGTTAGACTATTTTATTCGAAACTTCACAGGAGTATTCCTAACGATAAATGAGTAAACACGTGTTTCAGGTTTTTTGAAAATTCAACCCCTAAAAGGGAGAAATGTGGTGACAAAGTATGAAAATCAGCATGGGTATTGTTTTTATGGTTTATCGGGTCGCTGATTACGAAAACCGCAACGATTTTAAAATCCAACGTGGCGGACGTGAGTTACCATCTCCCCTGTTGGGGTGAAATGGGGTTGAAATGTCTAAATACTAAACCGCTGGTTCTAGAGAGTTCAAATTTGGCACGTAGGTTCCTTATAAGGTGTAGGGGTGCACTAAGAAAGGATTTTTCAAAATTTACCCCCTAAAGGGGTGAAATGGGGGTCCAAAGTTTGTATGGGGAAACAAGATTAGTTAGACTATTTTATTCGAAACTTTACAGGATTATTTCTAACGATAAATAAGTAAACACGTGTTTAATTTTTTTGAAAATTCAACCCCTATAAGGTAAAAATGTGGTGAGAAAGTCTGAAAATCAGCATGGGTATTGTTTTTATGGTTTATCGGGTCGCTGATTACGAAAACCACAACGATTTTAAAATCCAACGTGGCGGATGTGAGTTACCATCTCCCCTGTTGTGGTGAAATGGGATTGAAATGTCTAAATACTAAACCGCTGGTTCTAGAGAATTAAAATTTGGCACGTAGTTTCCTTATAAGGTGTAGGGGTGCACTAAGAAAGGATTTTTCAAAACTCACCCCCTAAAGGGGTGAAATGGGGTTCCAGAGTTTGTATTGGGAAACAAGATTAGTTAGGCTATTTTATTCGAAACTTCACAGGAGTATTTCTAACAATAAATGAGTAAACACGTGTTTCAGGTTTTTTTTTTAATTCAACCCCTAAAAGGGAGAAATGTGGTGACAAAGTCTGAAAATCCATTGGTAATGCTTTTATGGTTTATCGGGTCGCTAATTACGAAAACCGCAACGATTTTTAAATCCAACGTGGCGGACGTGAATTAACATCTTCCCTGTTGGGGTGAAATGGGGTTGAAATGTCTAAATATGAGTATGGGTGTAATTTTTATGGTTTGTTGGGACGTTAATTACGAAAATGCCACCAATTTTGAATGTTTATTTGTGGTCATGAAAATTCTTGAAAGCATTTGTGCCAAATTGCAGTAGTTTTGCAGAAAATCGGTTGTAACAGACGGACTGACAGACAGCTACACGTGATCCTATAAGGGGGTTCTGTTTTTGCTTTTGAGGTATGGATAGACCCGCGTTATCCTAATTGATTAAAAAAATTGTATTTGGTGGCATCTCGATCGTCGTCAATCGGTACCTATAGGCGGGCGGCGCGTTGGGACGGGAGGAGTAATGATCGGGAACTCCCTGCATCCGTAATAAATACATTCAAGCTTTTCAATAATTATGTTAAGTCATTTCAGAATTCTGAATTACGTTTATCTGGCTCAGAATAATACATTTTTCATTCATCAACGAAGAGAACCTCAATATCTTACAATAGAACATGACGTAACTTAGAACATGGCTTAGAATCATTAAATCAATCTCGAATATCACAAGTCAATAAGCGGAGGCTCGGGACATTATAAAAGCTTTATACAAATAAAATGCACACATATCCCGGTGTCTTAGCTTCACTTCGAGTTATGGATTTTGAAGTGAACTTTATTTGGTACAGTAAAAGCTGAGATCGTTTGATTTGAGTGCTTGAGTTTTCGGTTTGATTTGATAAAGTGGAGTTATGATAAAATAAAAAAGTATTTCCCAGTAATATTAGAAAAGCGAAAGTCTGTGTATGTTTTGTTACTTATTCACGCTAAAACGGCTGGCCGGATATGCATCAGGGAAATGCAGATTGCAGATTATAGCCTACTTTTAATCCTGAAAAAAAGAGCATTGTTCCCGTAGGATGATGTATATTGTATAGGCACGCGTGCGAAGCCGCGGGTTAATGCTAGTATATATATAAATATAATAAATATTATATAGATCATCTTTAGATCATTGATAAATTTATGATAATAACCCACGTGGACACTGTTGCTTTTTGTCGAACGAATGTCACTCATATCATATAATCAAAAAGGAAACGTGCTAAATAGTCCACAAATAAATAAACGCAGAAGAAATCCAAAAAGGTAAGCTTATGATATGAACATTAGTTAGAAAATATAACAATAATTATTTTTTATCTTTAAAACGTAGATTTGTAAGACAGCAGTACAAATAATAAAACGCAGTACCTATTTATAAAAAAAAGCAAATAAATTAAGGCGCGATTTAAATAAAAAAGCAATAATTTCAAATTTGTTTGTGTAATCTAATTAGGTACATACAGCAAAAATGAGTTCAGACGATTCTGATTCCGAAATAGACGCCACTCTTCCACACTAAAAAGCGGAGGCAGAGTTTGTACTTCCGTCTAAATCCAAGGAAAGATATAAAAAAAAAAAAAAACCTGCCAAGTGCGAGTCGGACTCGCGCACCGAGGGTTCCGTACAAACACTTTCCCTCCCTAAGTGGTTAAGTTAAGTTTGCACCTGGTATGTATAGCGCCCCATATAAATTAGGTGCAAAGTTAAGTATTAAAAAAAGCTACTTACTAGGTCTCGTTCAAAACTATTTTCGTTGGTAGGTTTTATAGTAATGTACATCATGTTTTTTTTAGATTTTTCATTTTCTTATTTTAGAAGTTAGAGGGGGGGGGGACCAACTTTTTTCCACTTTGGAAGCGTCTGTCATGCAAACTATTCGGTTTAGAAAAAAAATATTTTAGAAACCTCGATATCATTTTTGAAGACCTATCCATAGACACGTATGTGTTTGATGAAAAAAAAAAATTGAGTTTCAGTTCTAAGTATGGGGAGACCCCAATTTTTTTTTTTTTGCCTCAAAATCTTAATGGGGTCACAGATTACATCTACCTACCAAGTTTCAACAGTATAGCTCTTATAGTTTCGGAAAAAAATGGCTGTGACATACGGACGGACAGACGGACAGACAGACATGACGAATCTATAAGGGTTCCGATTTTTGCCATTTGGCTACGGAACCCTAACAAGAGATTCATTATATTATAAGGAAAGAAGAAAATCAAGTTAATAATTGGCCAGATAATGTGTCTCTGGCTTATTTCAACCATCTTTCTGAGACAATCGGATGACTACAAAGGAAAGAAATCACAAATATTTAGCAGCAAAATATAGAAAAGTTCTTAAATCAAGCTCTATGAATGAAGCGATGAAGGTAAATAAATGCTGCCACTATTTGATAACGATATATATATTTACTATTTTTTTTAAATCAAAGTATAAACTCATAATTATTCTATTTTTGTTATAGGTTGTTATAATGGGTGTTAATGGTGCCCGCGACAACGAATGTCGCAATGTGTCCCCGGGAAATAATAAAAATATCCATTAGCAAATGGCCGAACATGAATGTCACCTTTAATATTTATTAAATACAAAGTATATTTTTATCTTATTTTCTTGTTTAATTTTTGAGAAAAGCACTATACTTGCTTCGACCGTAAGAGCCATCCTGGCCTCGTATTATATCCGGACCTCGCCTACGGCTCGGTCCGTCTAATTCATACTCGGCGAGTATGGCTTACTTACTGGTTTCTGCCGTAATGTACTATTACGTCACCCTAGGTATAACGCGGGGACGCAATCTCACTTCCTGGCCAAGGCAAGACGTAAGACCAGCTACGGGCGGTAATTCGTAAAGCCCCAGATCACATATTTATGATGATCACATAGGCGGCAACAGTGGGTCACTTTTTTTTGCAGAGATGTAATTTGATTTGGGTGAGTGTTGGAAAGATGTGAAAGGATCCGTGTTATAGTGTAACTAATATATATTGATTATTCCAATCGATTTAGCTCGACAAGATAATATTTTGGAAAATATATAGTATTTTCTTACTTGACTTCGATGGCTCGGTCATTTGGAGAGGATGGGAGACGATCGTGCAGTGAAGAGAGCGTATGTGGGCCGGCCCAGCGGAAAACGCCCGGTGGGCCGACCCAGATACCGCTGGAGCGACGAAGCCCTCAAAGATCTGACCGCCCTTGGAGTACCCGAGTGGCGTGAAGTGGCGCAGAAAAGGGAAGAGTGGCGGTCTCTCGTGTCAGAGGCCAAGATCCTCTTTGGGTCACCGAGCCAGCTTAGTAAGTAGTAAGTAAGTATAGTATTTTCTAAAAAAACTCATTTGAGCCATTGTGTACTGTGGGTGGGATACAGTGAATCGGCCCTCAGTTTACAGTGACTCAGGCAAGTTTACAGTGGATCATCTATAATATAACTCAACTAATAATGCATTTTTTTGCTTCGTATCGGTCTTTATTTTTTTGTTTTAATCAAACAAAATAAGTTACACATCAGAAAAGAAAACTTTTTTTGACTACTTCAGCCTGAAAGTGACTTTTCAGTCTTACACATTCAAAATGTACTAAACGAGCTTATTTTTTTATGACTTAGTTAATAATCAACGCATAACTGCTACATAAACTAAGTAACTACCATTACTCAATTAGTATCTTGCATAAAATATCATAAAAAATGAAATTAAAATAAATAATAAAGTTATTTTTCGAAATTCCTTTGTGCTCAATCCGTAAAACTACAGTATTTGAAATAATCTTTTAAATAATCTTGTTGCTCTTCATTGCACATTTTACGAACGCTATAATTTGGCGTAAACGAACCTACCCAACATTAATATAATCGAGTCTTAAAATTATAACGTCTCAGTGCAGTGAAAAGAATTCCTGAAATTTAGACGCATTTCTCTCGCTCAAACCATTTTTTTTTTCCTGTCATCAGCTGTAGGTTTATCTATTTCATTGGGCCTTGCTGGACGAGCCATCCTAAGAGGGAGAATTAACAAAAATTATTACATCTCGCTAAATTTTCTAAATCTGTTAACCATTATCCAGTACCAATAGTACACAGTGGATCATGAACCACTGTGTACTTAAGTGATTTGAGCCACTGTGTACAAAACGGCCATTTTGGGTTTAACTCATACCACGTGTGATGGTTTTACGTAAATCGAAGCGCGGTATACGCCAAAATGACCTCAATTAAGTTTATTTCTTAGCAAAAATATAACTCCATTGGTAAGACGAAAGGTTTGTGAAAAAATAAACAGTATATCTACCTTAAAACTCACTTTTTCTTACGTCAAAACAAAAAAACACTCGCAAAACGAGTTGTTACATGGCTGACGCAGAGAAACTGGATGTGACAAGGATGTGACCTGTATATATCGGGAGGGCTTCCGAAGAGTAAGAGAGACGGAAAGCTACCTATGATACTTTTGAAACAACGGCCATTGCGCCACTGTTGTCGCTATAGCCACTGTTGCCGCCTTAACCCTAGATACTAGGGGTGTAACGAATGTTGATTTTTGGACGTTCGCGAATGCGAATGCGAATGCGAATATTTGACTCTGACATTCGCGAATGCGAATGCGAATATTGCCTATTTTGTCAGTAAAAAAAAATCAAACGGAACAAAGAGCAAAGAAACTAGCTTGAAAAATGTTAGTTTCTTGGAAAATTCATCTAATTTAATTGAATCTTATATTCCTGATCTAAAAACGTAAACAGATTGTCTGATGGACCAACTTTAATTAATACATTAACAACAAAAAATTAAAACGATAAAACTATAAATTCCTGAACATACATTATGAACATCACTTCCAACTGAAATAGGACTGGGCCGGATAAATCTGGTGCATGTCAGAGGATTGGGGGGTTAAAGTGACTACTGACTACCACTTGGCTTCCACCAAATAGAGTGCGGCGTCCCGGCGGACCTCGACGGAGATGGCGAGAGGTCCCGAATGTCTTCCATGAGAACTAGCCCAAGACCGGGACACGTATAAAAATTAGAGAGAGGCCTTTGTCTAACATCAGGAGCCGAACACCGTACCCTCTTAAATAAAATGGATAACGTAGCCAGAAAAATTCAAATTACCTACATATAAGGTAGTAATATTTGGGCATATTTAAACCCATACAACTATGACTTACGTTTAGCAGTCTTTGTCTTTTGTTTATTCATTTTTGAGGTCGAAAATCTATGAAAAATATTCGCAAAATATTCGCAGATATTCTTGCGAATACGAATGCGAATGCGAATATTCAAAAACTTGCGAATATTCGCGAATGCGAATGCGAATATTCGTTACACCCCTAGTAGATACGAAGTATGAACCGAAGGTGAGGGCCACAACACCTGCGATCTAGGACATTCACGAAATCACTGCCTATCTGCCTATGTAATGTCAAAGAATACCTATATATACTTGTAATGAATGTACTATTTGAGCTTAACTACTGTACTATATCTATGATTTGAGCGAACTCTTTATGAAATATCGAAAACGATCTGTTAGTATGATTGCGGTTCCACACTACTCGCGAAGTTGACTGGAATTGGGCCAATACATCAGTATGGAGATTGGATAGGCACTTCGCTGCGGAAACGCCTCGGCCAACTTCGGTGAAGTTTCTATGATACCTACTGGGTTAGAATAATAATATATTATTATTCTAAGGATACTGGGTTGAGACGTCATAAAAAACAGCTGGTCTGGAGACTTCCATGACCATTTTTGACAACTTTTTATTTGAAAAAAGTGTATTTGATAAATTATATTCTTGAGCGTAATGTATTAATTGCTGTCCTCTAATACTTCTTTTACCAAACCCGAATATTCCGATAATTTTGCTTTCTTCACGGTTGGCTTTCCCTACTTTGGCATTGAAGTCTCCGATAACGATAACTGGTTTGTTTGCAAGTTTATGAGCTTTATGTAGCGTTTCGTAGAATTTTGTTATTTCTAAATCATCAGATTCTTCCGTAGGAACATACTGCTGCGCCGGTAGGTTAGGTAAAAAACTTCGAACGTCAATTTCAGTGCTTTAGAGGCCTTTTCAGCAGGTTGAAAAGTCATTTCAGATCGTTTGAGGAGTTGCTCTATCACATATCTAAAGATCAAGATTTCACCCAAGTTGCCGTCGTTTTCAAGCGCCTGAAACATGTTTTCAGTCCTCTATCAGATGACGCCACGCCATAACCTGAAAACCCGTTTTCAGGCGTTTTCAGGACCCCTTATGGGCCTCTGAAGCACAAATCATTATTTGGCGAAATTTCCAGTAGGAGTGACAGAGATAGCACTAGTAGGAAGAGATAGCTATACTCGGAACATTCGAGAAGGGAGTGACAGAGAGTGCACCATTAGAGAGAGACATATATGGCCTCGAATGTTCTCGGCCCTCACGCTTACTAGAATATTCGCGATACGTGTGGACAATGCGTCCACAGCGGTTCCGCGGGATAAGTATAAAAGGCGCCGACGGCCGGCGCGAGTTATACAGTGCGAGTAAAGGATAATCGGAGAGAAGACTCTTAAGTGATTAGTGCGCTTTAAGTACAGGTCGTGTGAATAGTGAGTGCGTTATTTGCGTAATAGTGTGTTTGTGTTAATTAGTGGATTTTAAGTACGGTTCGTGTGAATTGTAAGTGCGTAATTTTGGTAATAAAGTGTGTGTTTGTATTTGTGGATTAATTTGCGCTTTCCTATCAAATACGAACCACACGCTCGTAAAATTTGGTGTCAGAAGTGCGGATAGAAAATGCCGTTAACGCCACGAGAAACAGAGCCGAAGGGAGTGCCGACGCGAAGCCAAACATCTGGATCTGGAGACTCGACGCCTGGTACGTCAGAATCACCTGCTCCAGTTGCGCAGGGAGTAG
The DNA here is from genome assembly GCA_905147355.2 of Apotomis turbidana. Lineage (NCBI taxonomy): Eukaryota > Metazoa > Arthropoda > Insecta > Lepidoptera > Tortricidae > Apotomis > Apotomis turbidana. Next base: position 20,970,601 of record LR990280.1, read on the forward strand.
ACTTTAACGCCATCTTCGTCCTCCTAAAGGAACAGGCGAGAGAGCTAAAGGAACAGTCGCGAAAATAGGACGAACAGGCCAGGAACCAGGAGGAGCAGGCACGAATGCTTCGTGAGGTACACGAGACAACGACCGAATGGGAGAGAGAGTTGTTTGAGGTCCAGGAAAAACTTGCCGATATGGATGAAAAGCTGGAGAGTCGAGTCCATGAGGTCGATAAAAAAATTGAGACCTGTGAGAACCGCCTCAAAAAACTAGAAATAAAAGTGGCGAATGGTACAACCACTTGTGTACCTGACGCATCGGTGGCAGGTGGTGGTAGGTTCAGGGTACCACCTTTTCATGGTAGTTCATCATGGACAGCCTACAAGCTACAGTTCGAGTCTGTTTCCCAGGCAATGGCTGGAGCAAGGAGCAAGCCAGGACAGCACTGACGTTGGCGCTGCGCGACGAGGCCCTTACCATACTCGAAGCTCTGGGAAACGACCGGACGTACGACCGTCTTCTAGAAGCCTTGGAGGCCCGGTACGGTGACAGTCACCTGGAGCACGTATACCGAGCTCAATTAAAGGACAGGACGCAAGGACGTAATGAGTCCTTACAACAGTGGGCCCTAGAAATCGAGAAGTTGGTCAGAAAGGCCTATCAACGTACGTCCGCATCCTTTGTGGACAGAATGCTGGTGCAGGCCTTCATTGATGGGATCCGGGATCTGGAAGTGAAGGCAGCCGTGCGATTGGGACATCACGGCAGCCTGAAAGATGCCGTAGCCCACGCTCTTGAGCTGGAAGCTGTACGACAGGACTCATCCAGGCCTTTCAGGGTGCGAGAAGTGTCGACTACGAAGCCGGTGGATTCTCGCCGTGAATTCGGGCCACGTTGTTACCAATGTGGAGAACGTGGTCACCTGCAGTCAGGCTGTCCGAAAAGGAATAGAAGGGACAGAGACCCCGCTCCAATGGCGAGGACAATAGGCTCTGTGGAGTTAGAGCCCCAACAGGGAAACTAATAAAAGCCAGGACTATGGGACGAGTGCTGGCTGGTGGTCGAAATGTCCCAATTATGATCTCACAGGCGAACGACGGAAATAGTCTGGTCGTCAAAGGAACTACTGGAACACCTGACCAGAGATCATCTAGTCTGACCTAGGCATCTCCAGCTGCAGACCGCTACCAGCCAGTACATTTCCGTCCAAGGAGAGCGAGAGTTGGCTGTGAAAATAGGTGAAAAGAATACCTACTGGCATGAAGTAATCGTTGCTAACATCGTGGACGACTGCATTATTTGATTGGATTTTATGGGAGATATGATTGTAAAATCGACTTGTAGGTTGGAGTTCTAAAGTTTGGGGTTGATGAGATTTCTATACAAGGTGGAGTAAATGGAAATGTCTACTGTACCAGGAGAACCATTCTTCAACCAAGGTCGCAGGTTTTAGTTCCAGTGAAATTGCTGAACTCCACAGGGCCGCAATCTCACCGCTGTGTGGTGGTGGAGAGGTTGGATGCTGACAAACCGTGAATAACAGCCCGTACAATGGTAACCACGTCATCTACAGCATTTGTAAGGGTCCTTAATCCAAGCGACACAGAATGCGTCCTCAATAAAGGAACGCTGGTCGGATCATGCGAAGAAATTTCCTGGTTACGAAGCTGTCGGGAATCTGAGGTAAGCGTGAAACCTGGGCATGTTAAGCCTTCAGTGGATGTTGAAAAGTTATTGAACGACTCCATGAAGGGCCTTATTACCAAGGAGGAATTCCTTAAGGCGCGTAGCTTACTGCTGCGTTATCGCAAGGTCTTTTCTACGCATGACGACGATAATGGAAGAACTGGAGTGGTCCAGCATGAGATCGACACTGGGGAAACCATGCCTACCGACAGCGCCCTCGAAGAGTTCCAGTAGCTCGGGAGAAGGAGGTTGAGGGCATGATCGAGGAAATGCGAAGAAGCGGAGTTATTGAACCTTCAACAAGCCCGTGGTGTTCTCCCGTAGTTTTGGTTAAGAAGAAGGACGGCACCATGAGATTCTGTATTGACTACCGTTGACTTAATGATGTGACCAAGAAGGACAGCTACCCACTTCCTCGAATCGACGACACCTTAGACACGTTGAACGGAATGAAATGGTTTTCAACGTTGGATCTGAAAAGTGGCTATTGGCAAGTCGAAATCAAGGACAAGGATAAAGAGAAGGCGGCCTTCTCTACTGGCAAGGGACTCTGTCAGTTCAATGTTATGCCATTTGCACTGTGTAATGCACCAGTCACATTTGAGAGATTAATGGAACAAATATTAGCTGGACATCTAGGAGAAACTTGCTTGGTCTATTTAGATGACATCATTATCGTTGTTAGAGACTTCGATGACCACTTGAATAAATTGGAGCAGGTGCTAGCCAAACTACGAGGGGTAAATCTGAAACTCAGTCCGAAGAAATGCTCGTTTTTCAAACGTAAAGTGAATTACTTGGGACACGTGATTCCAAAGGACGGCATCCAGACAGATCCCCCGCGCCCCTTCCACTTGCCGAGTTGCCGTTGCCGAGCTTCCAGTTGCCGAGATAGTTCGAGTGTCCAGCGTTAGGTGCCGTCCGGCGTTAGGGGACTTCCCCCTATACTGTGATCTATTACGGGCTTCCAGGATCCATCATCAGGTTTATTTTATGATACCGGCTCTAATTGCTAATCAAGATGAGTTGAAATACGAAAACCGCACATGTCTACGTTGAACGTATCCTGAGATCCATTACGGGCTTCCAGGATCCATCATCAGGTTTATTTTATGATACCGGCTCTAATTGCTTTTCAAGATGAGTTGAAATACGAAAACCGCACATGTCTACGTTGAACGTATCCTGAGAACCATTACGGGCTTCCAAGGTCCATCATCAGGTTTATTTTATGATACCGGCTCTAATTGCTCATCAAGATAAGTTGAAATTCGAAAACCGCACATGTCTACGTTGAACGTATCTTGAGATTCGATCCATTACGGGCTTCCAGCGTCCATCATCAGGTCAATTTTATGATACTCACTCTAAGTGGTAAATAACATAGGAATGGGTCCACCAAGCTCGTATATTCCCTGGAACAGTGGGAATTTACTTGGAATATTCGCAAATGGGAAGTTACCGGCAACGGGAATTTCTCAATTGTACCTACAATGTTGCAACACGTTCGCGTGTTAGGTATGATGAGCAACTACGAAATAACTACGTTTTCTTGAACGACTATTTTTTTATATTTTTGTTAACTTGAACACCCTGTAGCTCCCAAAGTATTGATCGTAGAGTAAAAATGAATATGACCAAATTCGCAGGGAATTTTATGTTAAAACTTATAACATAAATATTTGGGATATGAGCGAAAATCAGGAAAAAGGTACCTTCAACCCCCCTACTCCCTTAGCACAGCCCCCACCCTCGAGAACTTTTAGTATGTTCATCTAGACACCATAGGGTATAACTGTACCAATTTTCAAAACTACACGAATTATTTCCCCTGATTTTATTAATTTTCTTGAACTAATAGACATAGTTTATTTTATTATTATATATTATTTACTTAATTTTTAACACGTTTAAAAAGTTTTGTGGGCAGTAATTCTCACTTACAGCCTAGGGTGGCGTGAAACGTATTATTAGCTTCAATTTGTTGGAGGCCGGTAAACTGGGTCATCATGGTTTATCCCCAAATTCGTATTGCACTGCACCGTACCTATATAGAATTTGAAAAATATTGTATTCCCATTAAAAACAAAATCCCATACAATACACACAGATAGGGGCCCAGACATTAATTTTCTGGGTAAGTATCGGGTCGGGTGCACGTCAGCTGTTACGAAGCCGCAGGTCCCGTTCCCGTTATCACGTACCTACCTAAGTAGCTTAGACAGCGCTCCACCTCATTTGTGTAGTTAACCTAAATTCAAATTTAGAAAAAAACCCGATATAATTAGCTAGTCATCATGAGGCCCTCAAATAATGAGTGTGATAAAAATGCTACTAAACCTGAGCATAACAACTTTGGAATTCTATATTGGCTGAGATCCTTTCATTTGTTCCAATCAAAGCTGAATCTAGAAAGGTCTTGAATAACGGTTGCAGGTATTTTTACCAAACGTAGCTAAGAACTTCTTTAGGATTCATAATAAAACTCGGCATTTAATTTTTTTTTTATTTGTGTACCGATCTACAAATACAATTTTTGTACACTGGTAGTTCGAAACTTTTTTGGCGAAATTTTGCCCTAACACTCATTATACATCTCTGTTGGGTTTTAAATTTAAGTACTAAATACCTATCTATATCTCGAACAAACAAAGTTATTACATACGTTCTAACAGAATAAACTAAATTAATTGGCATTGAATACCAAGATTATAATTATTAAACTCAAAATTATACAACAATTTTGTCAATACTTGAACAATACAATATGAGCAAAATATTATTACGTAGAGCGATAAACAACAAACTCTCTCTAATACGTAATTATTACTTAAATATACTTCGGTAAGAATTAACGTACTGTACATAAATAGAAACAAATCAGTCATCTAATAAAATAACATAATAGTACTTATACATTTTAATATAGCAAAATTATTTGACCAGCGTGGAAATTAAAAGGACTATATGTCGTTTAAATTTTAAATCCGTGCCCCTTTTAATTTCTAACGCCATACACGCACGCAGGAAGAGGCACCTACTCGCCCGCAATAAAGTAGGACAGGCTTGAAGAACAAAACATTGAACAGCGCAAGACTCTGCTCAAGAAAAACATTTGCGTCTAATCAATGTTGCAGGTGAATGTACATCATCAAAGCTAATGGCATAAGAATAACATATAATGACAGTAAAGAAAGAAATAATCTTTTGTGCGTCCGCCAAATGAAACGCTTCTTTTGGAACGCCCCGCCGCCAGTGGATTAACACATTAAATTTACGTTATCTAGATCTAAATATATACTTGGAATTATTCTAAAATGCCAGTTAAAAAAATAGTTATCCTTATGCCTGCTCCGCAGTGGATCGATGCAGACCGGCTGTGCTGTCGTCAATTAACTGAGATATCGAGTAGGTACCTTACCTTATACATTTAAATTAAATACGGACCAGAATCACAGATCCAAGTCTGCATAGGTGGACACTAGTACGACAGCGTAGCCGGGACCGCCCCATCCCATCCCGCCTTTGCATAGATATTATGATTAACTTGAGTATTTACTTTATAATAAATTAATAAACTACGGTCGCATGTTACACTTTCAACGTCGTATTGGGTAAGTAGCCTTCATTCGGTTCTTAATCGCGACTAAATATAGGTGTAGGTTCTTCACAACACGTAGGTACTCGTACAAGTTTTTTGCTAATAATACTAGAAAAATTCTTAACCGCTGAACATCGAAATCGAACGCCGAACACTATAATTAGATATGAGATCTACTAAAATATCGTTATATTAAACAATGAGTCGTTTGTAACATTCACTAATGGTCGTCGAAGATCTGACCCGCTGATCGTCCGAGTCTCGTTCAGGACTTATACTTTAAAATTCGAGGTTCATAACGTGCCATTCCGCTGACTTAAGGATGTATATTTTTATTTTATGGCGCATAGAACGTTGACACCCGCAAAAAAGTTTCTTTTGAAATAAAAAAAAATGGACGTTAAGGCCGGAATGATTCCGCTGTTATGCCGCCACCTAGCGGTAGCGGTAGTCACAATAGACTTTATTGTTTTTAATAATACAAATGACATAATAGTTTGGGATTATTTTTTCATAGAATGCTAATTATTATGCTAATTATACAATTTCACATAGCTTTGTGTGTGTGACAATCTAGGTTATATATAAATGTATGTACTGAGTGGACCGATGACACGCACAAAGCTAAATGAAATACACAAAAAGCATTTCTGTATTAAAATATATACATAATTAGTAATAAGTATAAAATCTATACATCCATCCGTAAATATTGTTTGACAAAATACCGAAATGGTTGGCACGATGGGAACTTGGAATTTCTGACTAGCCTTCTGGATAGCGGCCAACGTTACCCAGACTAAACTTTTTGAAAGTTACTTTTTTTAAATGGATAATGCCCATTTATCTACTACACCGATTTGTAGTCGTAGTAACGTTTAACATCACTACAGCTTGTGATTTATAATTTTCTCATCACATTCCTTATGTGAGTACTTATACATTATTAGGTATATACAATTACATGCGACAAGTAAATATAAACCTTTCAGATTTATATAATATAGAGCATTGGTTCTCTTATGAAGGTTTTGCAAATACGTCTACTCACAACAGCCCCTGTTCTCGTGACTAAGGTAGCGAGATGCCATTATCTATTTAATAGGGTACTAGCTTTACATAATATTCCTTAAAATAAATAAATCATACATTGCAACTCAAGAATGTTATAAGAAGTATTAATAATATTCTAAAATTTCGATACAGATTCAGGTACGTCTGCCATTAGGCTCTCGACTATCTTTTGTGGTAATAAGTTTTTCTTATACGTTACACAATTAATTGCTTTATAACTGCCATTCTTAGCTTAGCGTTTGTGTTACAGTTTTTATATTCTAATACCAATGAAACAGTTCGCAATAAAATTAACTAGAGATAGTACTGACCTTTAACAAATCTTCTATATTTACGATATTGCGATTAGAAAAGCTTAATACGAACACATTTTTCAAAAATAACCTATCTTGTTTCTACTGATAAAAAACTAATAAAAATTATCCGGCCTATTTCTACTGGTATAACTAGGTATAACATTACCACTAACCAATACCTACTACCCTATTTTTTTCTTAACAAGAAGTACAAATACAAACAATTAGTACGCACAATATCTAATTGTGAGTCATGAAATTCAACATGGCAGCCTCATAATATTTGGCGACAATACACGTAACATGGGTTGATTCCATAGTCTTTGGTAACGACCAGTAAGCATATCAATATCAATATCACAAATGTAGATAACTTAAGTCTTTAACAAGGTTTACCCTAAAATATCGACAAACTTTTAATCGCATTTCAGTTTGAAGTCGACGTTACGCATTTTTTCATTTGATCGAATATTCATTACATCGAACAATTAAATGGTGTACATTTAAAACACCGATTTTTAATCTTTATAACTATTATTTACTAGATACTTTATTTCGCAGATATTTATTTCATATTTTATTATTCCATATTTTATTATTTTGCAGTAAATTTTACATTGTAGAAAATCATTTCAGTATTTATCATTCTTCAATTTCAATGAATTATGTAAGGAACTAAACGCAATGGGAAATAAACTCGGTTCTGGCGTTTCGCTCGCTCGTAACGGTCGCAAAGGGGTCGCAGTTCAACCCAACACTCGCTTCGCTTATTGTCGTCGTACTTTTTTTTTTTCGCTGGGAAAATACATTACGCATCCCGTCCGATCGGGGGTTCGCTCTAAGTCTGACCTGCCGTAAAGTGTGAAATGAATTAGTGTTATAATAATACGCCGATGAAATAACAGAAATTATTTGTTATTCTGTCTCTATTGTTTTAATATGTAATGAATAGTCGATGAAGCCATGCATGATACTCCAAGAGATATTTAATACTGAATATTCTATGAATCGTTTTCGATAAAAAACTTTGCCGAGATTTCAAGGGGCACCCCATTAACAACAAAACAATATAATTACGTAGTTAACACACGCGTTTTGAATTTTACACTAATAAATAATTAGGATTAGGGACTGTACATAATACTGTAATATGGGTATTACTTAACCTAGACTTCTCATTGGACATGACTAACTTTAATAACCCAAATAAACATCGCTTTAGTGCCTTCAGCAACTCAATCTGCAATCGTTGCCACCAGGTGTCCATAGAGCTTGTATGCGAATTTTTAAGAGCTCTTAGTGCTGAAAGCATTAACATGACATGTTTCGGTTACATTGAAAAAGACACCGATAGGTATCTATCTATTTATATTTTGAAAAGAATATGCCCAGGAAAGGCGACAGCGCGGCTGTAGCAAATCTCATGTATTTTATTATTTTTAGAATAATGACTAGATTTCGGACTAAGCTTTAAAACTGTTTTAATAAAAATAATAAACCCCATTTACTCATCGGCAGCGTCTGGAAAACATAAGGAAAATGAAACAATTCGAAGTACCTAAATAAGTACGAGCCGTTCTTCTCCGCATTTCTTACCTTTAACCTATTTTTACAGCTGCCCCGATTGCTACTTGGAAAGCATACAACTATTACATTAATTTAACCTACCTACTTATTCTTATTGGCCTCTGGCTTTGGCGCAAACCATTTATGACACTTAACGGAAACTCGAACCGCACAAGGAAGAGATAACAGTGTGTTACAACAAGTTCCTATTTAATAAAAAGGAGTGTGAATAGGAATATGTAAAAGCATAATAGTGGAAACTATAATGAGTGGGATGTAACAAAGTCGCAGGAAATGTGACTATTAAAGTAAGGTACTCTCCCTCCAAGTGGCAATGTCGTGGGACGACCTGTATATGTTATTATAACGGAACGGGACTTAATTGCGATCAAAAAGTGTTTATCTATCCAAATATCATAAACCCTCCATGATGCGTTCAAGAACCGCACATTATGACCACCATAAAAATAGACTGTTTTGTTAGAACAAATTTCTTATTTGTAAAAATGTTATTATTGCTAAATAATAACATCCATTTCGATAACATTATTTCATTCAAATTTAGAACATCTCTGAAAAACGAAGAAACTTGATTTGACCTCTATTCTGATATCAGTCGAGATGAGGTCGTAAGATATCGAACGATATTATAGTTGGGCCGACTCTAGTTTGCCTCTGTATAAAAAAAAAAACTATGACAGCTGCCAGAAAACTTCTTTACCGCCATTACCGGGTAATATATATATTTTGCATGTCCGTTGTTACATGTATATTTTGTTTTATTTTATTTTCTACTATAGCTTATTACTATATATATTAAATTTAAAACCCACCTTAGGTATACACTTGAGTCCATAGTGCCTATTTTATTGCATGTCAATTATATTTTAGCTTTACTTTCTCTCACTACTAGTTATAGTTACCTTTAGTCATTAAGTTTTAACTCTGTACGCATTTGAACGTGTCTAACTTTTCTTGATACCCTACTGGGTCCTGTAACACAGGGAATCCTAGCTCAGGACCCAAAGGCATAAATAATTATGTTGTGTTGTTTAGTTAAATAGATTTTTTTCATTTTTCATTTTCAATATTTGGCATAATGTGCGACTCCTGAATGCATCATGGTATAGGCTTATAATATGTGGCTAGATAAAGTAGTGCATGTAACTGTACATAATTAAATTAGGCAGTAAAACACTCGTGTGATGTTATTATGAAACTCGCCTTCGGCTCGTTTCACAAACCCACACTCCTGTCTAACACCCTTCATTATCTACAGTCACATAAACTACTATCATTTAATTACCTCGACATTTGGAACGTAACATCAATAGAACGCGATTAAGTGCCGTTTCGTTGTAATAATGTGTGAAAATCGTGGAAGTTTAAATCAATTGACTTGTATATAAGCCGGCTTACTACATGGCTCAGTGTTGCCATATTAAGAGCGTGAAAAGAAACTACTGCCACGAGTAAATGAACAAATCCTATAATATTACGTAGCGTGCTCCGAAATTTAACGGAGACATCAGATTGTGAGATTGCACTCCACACCGATTCACGGTTAGAGAGGGTTGATATAGCCAGCTCGCAACTGTTTAAAAGATTATTACCGTCAACCAGAGGCTCAAATAAAAAATGGCTTACTTATACCGGAATAGACAAAAATATCTTTTACTTACACTTCAATCAGAGGAATTTGAAAACTTGGTCTACCTTTTGGTCTTACACTTGTGCGACGTCGTTTAATTTGTTGTAGGTATATTATTATTATTTTAAGACGACATTAATTAATTTTCTATAAATATTCAATCTGCTTATTTCATGGATTCAAAAAATATTGTACTTCGCTGCATATAGTCTTCACGAGTAGGTACCGCCCAGCGAGCGGACGCCGATTTATCCTTTGTTGATTAATATTATCATTCGAAGATATGCAGCTCGTACAATTAGAACGGAACTTCACTTAGTAAGTTCGTTTAATTACGAATTAAATATCATTACTTAAATTCACGTATTTTCGGTTTGGGATATTTCACAAAAAGTTGAGATAAACTAATTTAAAAATAATCGGGCGCCTCCAATGTGTTGGTATACGTAACAAATCCGCGGTAGGTACCTATAAGGAGGAGATTTAGATATAATTTGGTAAAAAGGTTTTGCAGATAAAAGATTATTATATGTTACACAGGTTACACTACTCAATGTGCAGTACCAAAACCACATTTCAGGTGTATTCATTTTTAAATTCGTTTATTACCTACTTTCTTTTTTCTTTTTTTTTTCATAATTTTCGTGGATTTTAACTCAGAATCATGAACATAATTCTCTATTATTGATGAATTTTCAAAATTATGAAATACAACATGCACAACTTTTTAAATATGGCGAATTTAAGACATACCTACGAAATACAAATACAACGCTACAAAGCGGAGGATTATTGTCTACAAGTGGACGATATAATCATCTAGACTCCAAAAAAACATCCGGATATGATTTTTTTTAAATCGACGTGTTCCCTACACATTTGCCCGACCAACTGAGATTGTTCGTCCGGTCACTGGTGCAGACACATTTAACAACACAATAATACTTTATATTTTTATTATTTTCGTCTACTCCAATTAGTTATATCCCAATGTAGGCCGTCTGCGGAAGTTTTAATGGAAGAAGGTATCCATGACATGCCACAACGTAAATAATCAAGGAGAAAATTATAGTCGTTATAGTTAACACCATGGTAGAGTTTTTCTAAAACCACGCATTAAATAGGTATATGTATAATTAGAACTAGAAAGTAGAGTTCTTACGTATAACAAGTTAACAATTAAATTTTTTCGTCGTGTTGCATCAGTGGTGAAAGTACCGTTTTTTTGCAAGAAGACAACTTTAGGAAACCCTAAACAAAGGGACTAATATCAAGTGATATTAGTTTTAAATATTCAATTTTACCCAGTGAATTATCCGTGTATGGCTGTCTGTTGGAATTTAACAGAATTAGTATCTACATCTTTTAAAAGTAGAATATATACCTACATGGCGTTTCACAGATTTGCCTCAGTATTATTCTAGATTTTACTTACTTTTCCAGAAATAACACTGAGAAAAATCTTAACGTGTAAGAGAAATAAAAATCAAGGACATGGAAAAACTAATTTGAAAACAATCGTTCCTTTTCTTGTAATTAAATTACGTAACTAAACATTGGAGATCCGTTCATTTTAAAATTGGCTTATTTCTAGTTAATCGAACAAGGTACAGAACCCTTTCCAATACGAAACCAACACACTTGTCCAGTACTATTTTACAAAACGCAACTTATGCGCCCTGTACTCAATTATAATCATAACCGCTGCCTCATAATTAGAGGCAGAATTTGGCCATTGATGCCTTATAAGTAAGTAGTTCATTATAATACTGCAATTAACATTTTGGCACTCATTTTCGTTAATGCTTAGATTATTCTTATGAATAGAAGGTATTGAATGTTTGTCAATAGCATTAAGGGACGCTCAAGGTTTAACAAGAGTATATAGATCAAGATGTATAAAGTCTATAGAGATGAAATAATGGTCGTAACTGTTTAAACGTCTACTAACTACTGTTCATACGAAAACGATGGATTACACGTCCATTCTCCTTTTTTCATTTCTTTAATATAAAATCTTGTTTAAATTTATTGTGAAATACTCAATACGCTGAATAAACTCAAGTTTATTTCTATTGAACAAGCTAGCTTAAGACAGTGTGTATATGAGAGTACGGTTTGTTGTGATTCAGAAAGTCGTTTCTAGTTGAGTTTAGACTAATATAAATATTTACACGGAAAGAGTTATGTCGTAAAAATATAAAACGATTCAACTCTGTAAAGAAGCATGAATAAGGCTGAATGTTGTATGTCTATAAGGAAACTAATGGCAGTGTCTGTATGTATGTACGGAGCAGTTGAACCAATTACAAGTCTACAAATTATTGTCGGCCTCGTGAACGATGGTAACCTAGGTACCTAATTATGACAATTATCAGACGTTTATGAAGAACAACAGTAGGCTATTTCCAGTTTGTACGTAATGTTCGTTGGTTCCTATCCAACTACATCCTTTGTAACCGTGGTCCCCGATTCATCGGCGCTTACGAATATTTAACACGTAATATTAGCCAGGTGCAGTGGAGGCTTGCAATCGCAGGGACCTTAGTTCGAATGCTTGAAGCAAGGGCCTTTCATGGACATTCCTGCTTCACGGCGATTTTTTTACAGTTTCGGCTGAATTTGACGGCGGTTGGACGCTGATTCGTACTTCGCCTGTAGGGCCCACCACGATTTTTACCTGAAATTTATAGAACGCTAGTAAGAATAAAATAATTGGAGACGAACATAAAGGTTTAAAGCACTCAGATCAATTATCGGAAATGACGCACGTAAGATGAATTCAAGAGGGCGGTAAATGCCCTTTCGCCGGCCTTGGTGTAGACGTCATCACTAGGCATCGGACTTGCGTTAACAAGGTAGGACTGTACAGAGTTATGGAGCCGATATAAACATAAACTCTTTAACTTTACTCATACTCAATCATCTATTTCATTCCAAACGGCTTTTATGGTTATTGTGGTTAACATTTCCCAGCATTAAATGACAAAAGTTGTAGATAAAATTAAATTTGTACATATTACAAACTCCTGGATTTAATTATATTAATTGTCAATATCATGCGTTTTCTAGTCATCACTGGATGTTCGATCAATAAAGAACCCAAGTTACTCCACGAAACATGGAAAAAGTCGCAAATATTTACGCAGTTTATGATGACGAAAAAAACAATGCCTACACAAATCAAGTCTTTGCATATTCCTCTGACTTTATCTTTGACTATAAAGTTAAAATTGCGAATGAAATACACTTATGAGTACGAGTATCAATTGTATTTTAATTTTCATATCGGCTCTCTTAAGTACTACCGTGCTATCGAAAGTCCGATGCCTAGTGAGATGCAAGATCTGTATCCCACAAATCTAATTGGCTAGCGATCTGGCTTGTTGAGCTTTCTGCAGGTGGCACCAGCGCGTCACGCTGAGGTTAGAGCACAGACAACCCCCACTAGGCGGAGCATGCAAGGCGACCCGCGCGCACCAACGATATGGTACGGCAGAACATTAAAGTATCAACACGGCGGCCACCGTTTAGTTGCGTCCATGTTTATGAGGTCTCTCTACACCACTTAATACTACAATTGACCTTGTTATTTATTTAATTTCTTTCTTCGTTGACGTAAGCATGGATCATAAACATGGACGCAACTAAACGGTGGCCGCCGTGTTCATACTTTAATGTTCTTCCGTACCATATCGTTGGTGCGCGCGGGTCGCCTTACATGCTCCGTCTAGTGGGGGTTGTCTGTGGGTTAGAGTCATGCGAAATGTAGAATGTAGGGTACACAGCCCTCGCTCGCAATACATGTTGTATTTACCTAGTCCCCGCGTCAGACGTTCATGGCGTAGTAGACGGGGTTCGCGGGTGGCGCCATGGGAGAGGTGGCGGCGGCGGCGGCCGACGGCGCGCCCTCGGGGGCTCCGCGGGCCGCGCGCTGAGGGGAGCCCGGCGCCTGCTGGTACAGCGGGGCCGCCACCTAGTGTCGAATACAAGTGTTAAAAATAATAGATCAGAAACAAATAGGAGGCCTATAGAGGCCTTATACATTTAAAAAGTGCTTTTTTTTCATATTATCACAATTATGTTGATAATTTCAACGCAAACTGGATAATACTTTGTCTGAAATCCAGATAGTAACATATTAGCTATTTCATGCTTTCATTGCGTGCAGTCAAAAAATGTTGTATAGACCCAGTTCTCTGCGTGTTTGTCAATTCCGAGCAGGTTTTTAAATAAAAATTATCAATGAAATTTCAAACCGTAGCACAGAATAAAGACACTACAGAAACCGCACTCTTTTGTTATTTGCCGCTTTTGCAAAGGAATTAGCCTACTTGTATCTGATTGGCCATTTTTAATGACGTACTACGCTGTTGGCTGTAGCTTCTGTGGGGCGTGTCATACTCCTAGGGTTGCCTACGTTAGCAAAATGGAAACCACTTCTCTGTGTCTGTACTTATTTTAAAAGCCACTATTAACAAAATACGTTCAAAATAAGACGAACCTAGCGCGATCTTTATAATGATGGGCTCTAAGAGTGCCTACCGGATCTTTGGATTGGTTTAACGTAAACATGTGCGGTTTTTGCTTTTCAAACTATTTTGATAAGTATTAAGGTCCAGTATCATAAAATTGACCAGATTTTGTACCCTGGAATTGCTTACTAGATCTCAAGACTGGTTCAACGCAGTCACGTGCAGTTTTCGCATTCCGATTCATTTTGATGAGCAATTAGAGCCAGTATCATAAAATCTACTTTTTATTGTTGGAGTAACATTCATAAAATCTTCAAAAGTATTCATTGTAAGTATATAAAATATAATATTACTATAATCTATGCACATATTAAAGTATATAGAGAAATAAAAGTGAGACACATTGCTCATAGAACCGATGGCCGTGGGGGCGCAAAGGTTCTTGAGTGACAACCGTGCACCGGAAGACGCAGCGTAGGGAGGCCCCCAACAAGGTGGACCAACGATCTGGTTAGGATCGTGGGTAGAAATTGGATGAGGACGGCGCAACGGGGGAGGCCTTTGGCTCACGATATTGACAAAGAGTCAATATCGTCAGATATATTTTATAATACTGGGTTTAAATGTTCATTGTGATGAAACGAAATGTGAAAACCGCACATCTCTGCGTTGAACCAATCTTGAGAACCAGTCCATATTTCCAAGGTCCATCATCAGGTAAATATTATGATGATCCTGGATGTAAATGTTCATTAAAGTGAGTAGCAAAACGAAAACCACACTTGTCTACGTTGAACCAGCCCCGAGATCTAGTAGGCAATTGTGCCATCATCAGATCATGACTTAATGTCAATGGGAAAACCGTGGTAGTCAAAGTATTCTCTTTTACTAATAAAAATAATTAAAATTGATTTACCCTTTACGGAGATAATCGGTGGACTTACGTACAAACCGATTCAATGTAACGAGCACTGAATCTCTTACTTTTTAAAGTCGGTAAAAAAAAACATAATTATTTATAAATAATAAAAATATAATCGATCCGTTGTCTTCGCTTCAAACGTGCCGACCCTAGCCGAATAAAGGTAAATGGGCGGGCCGGGGCACAATTGTGACCCGAAATTAATAGGATATTATAATAATAATTCTTGACACTTGGCGCGAAGTGAAACCCCCTTGACCGTAGGTAATATATACCAATAAATCGCAATAGACCTGTTCTAATTCTAAGTAGTAACATTGATAATATGAAACATGTTTAATCATTGCGAAAAACGTCTAAAACAATCTGCATTTTTGAACGGATAAGGAGCCTAAGGCTAGGCGTATGCTGAGACGCAGGCGGCGCAGTTCCACGCAGCACAGGGCAGAGCAGAATTTGTAATGCATGGAACGTCTTTGAGCTACGTACGCTGCGGCGCAGGCATGTATGACGCAGACATGTGTCTGTCCTGCTCTGCGCCTACTTGTAGTGCCGGCACAGATTTCTGCGCGACGCGTGCACGTCGAGACGTGTTTTTTAACAAAATGACAAAACATTTAATTGAGTTCTATCTAACCGAAAATAGTTTTTAAATTGTTTGTCAGATAACTCTCTCGAGAGCACAAATTCCCCATGAGTAGAGCTTTTTTTTTAGATAATCACTTTGCCAAATACTTTTTCTACGCTTTGACAAATTGTAAAGTAGCAACAACACGTTAATTTCATGCTCAGACTCTGACTCTGAACTCATTTTGTCCTCAAAACGTCTATTTCTTGTACTAGCTAGGACGCGAATGGACGTTTTTTCTGTGCTGAGCTGCGTCGCCTGCGTCGCCTGCGTCTCAGCATACGCCTAGCCTTAATGGCTCAGTTTCATTGGTCGATAGGGCCCGTGTAGGTATACGAGTACACAGACATGATAGATTTTTTGCCGCTACTGTACTTACCTTTTCCGAGTAGCATATCATCTGCTTGCCGCCGCCCGGCTGCGGCGCCGGCACCGGTCGGTATCGAGCAGGCGCAGGGATGAGGGTCTGGAAATTAATACAATCAATTATAGAACATCTTAATAGGGGCATCAACGAGCGCAAATGCATAGGAGGCTGCGAGAGATCGGTCGTTCCGATCTTCCTTTCCTATGGCCGCAGGTCGCCATTAATATCATGACCGGGCCCGTAACATTTAGTGTGTTATTAAGAATTAAGACAATATATTGGTTACCTGCAATTGCAACGCGTGCGTATATTGTGCCCGTTGTGGCAGCACGGGAGCAGGCTGCGGTGTGCTCGCGCCGCTGCGCGTCTGTTGCTGATAGTATGAGTGCATGCGTGTGTCTGAAACAAAAAGGTTCATCCATTATGCACAAGTTATACTATCTATTTATTTATTAAGCATTTGATATAAATTGTTATTTAGTATAAAGTAATTTAAGGCAGGTTTACGTGAATTAACTAATCAGCTAGTAGGCCATCTTAGGTCAGCTAAAGAGACTGGTTTGAAATGCGCGAAAACACTTATTTAAAAATAAGTCATTTAGTAGGCATACAAATCCTGTTGAATTAACAACCTGATACTCGCACGTGTAATCCAGCCCACCACACCGCAGATAGAATAACTGCGAATTGAATGCGAATTTGCGGTGGCCTATTTCAATGAACGTTCAATTGTTTGTGGTCGAACAGCGATGAGTACTCGCGGAATACAAATTCTTTGGTGACCAGGCGCGACAAATGTAATGGATTCATATCGTCACATATAATTTTAGATAAGTACGGGTTCATTTAATAATGTAATGGTAATCAACTAACAATTACTTTTTGACTGCTGTAAGTACCATAGTTATTATTAGTTATTTGTTTTTTACGTATTTTTTTTGGTGTAATGGGTGCTGTACGGCATTACAGTATGGCCGTGGTTCCAGAATGATGGCAGAACACGTAATTTGCGTTTGTGGCTGCGCTCCATGAGTCTACTAGTAGGAGGGGTCTAGTCAGGGCAAGTCAGGTTCTATAAAAGAACTACTCACAGTCGTTGGGGCTCCAGTGCGTGCCGTAGTCGTGCTGGTAGTGGTAGTGGGTGCTGTACGGCACGTAGAGCAGCTGGTGGTGGTTTCGGATCGGCGGCGGCGACTCCGGGCGGCGGCAGCGCGACCGCACCGGCGACGTCTGTTCCGAGCTGGTCTGTGAGCTGTAGAGTTCTTGGCTGCTGTCCGAACATCTGGAAATAGAATACGGAAAAATTCCATGGAGTTGTCTTTTTACCGTTCCTGTAAATGTGAATGAAGCTTAGCGTCAAAATTATTCATTAAGGTCTACAGGGCGAACGATATGAAGTGTTACCAAATACACACTGGCCATTTTTGACAAAATTGACAGTAAAAAAAAACGAATTTGTTTTTTTTTGACAATTCATTTCTATCTGGGCAATCTTCGAGAGCAAGGAGAGGACAAGACAGCATGCCAGTATGGATACACTGAAGAAAGCGATCGTACGTAATTGGCACAACATATCGCAGGACCACATTCGTGCAGCGTGCAACTCATTTTTCGTCATCTGAAGGCCATAGTCAAGGCAGGTGGTCATATTACATATAAAATATATTTTCGTAATAATAAATAAACTTTGTAGCAACCAAAAAAATCGTAGCCTCTTGAAATCGGTAACATTTCATATCGTTCACCCTGTATTATGGTCGCGTTTGTTGCAGACATACCCGATGTTTCCGTACCGCGAGCAGTTTTTGTAAGCGGCGTTTGGATGCGGGTAGTGTACGAGACGCTCTGCACATGCGCGTAGCACGCGTCGCTATGCGGCTGTCGCGTACCGCATTGCCCTCCTGACACGTAATTCAACGAATTCTGAGACTTAGTTATGTAGTAGATGCAGTCATACCCGATGTTCGCGTACAGCGAGCAGTTCTTGTAGACGGCTTCCGGGCGCGGGTAGTGCGCGTACGCGACACTCTGCGCCTGCGCGTAGCACGCGTCGCTATGCGGTTGCGGCGTGCCGCATTGTCGTCCCGATACGTAGTCCGACGACTTTTGAGACCTGTTTAATAAAGAATGAATGTCATTTATATTCATTTTTCTATTTTGGGACTTACAATAAGTATACATGTGTTTCTAAAATCAACAGAAGCGAAATACATTACTAAGAATAAATAACCAAATAATAAAAACTAAACAAGATTCTAAAAAAGTTAACAAAAATTGGCGTAAGACTCCGCTTAAGTAAACTATTAAGCAGCGTAATCCACCAATAGCTGCACCGAGCGAAGCTAAGTAGGTTATCCTAATGGCGGATTTTTGTCTCGCACTCCGTTTAGCTTAGCTCTGGCGGAAATGTTGCGATGAATAGTGGAACATTTTTTAACAATTTTCCAAGAACATGTTTTTATTGTGTGTTTTTAACTAGTCTGTAAGATGTTGTTTTATATTAAATGGCCTCATCCTAAGCTTCTCGTCTAAGATAGCTACGAAGCTTTCTCTAGAGTCATTATTCAATGTGGAAAATCGGTACTTATACTTACCAATTGGAGGTGCCGCTGGACCGGCTCTGCGGCCTGGAATTAAGATTAGCCTCGGAGTAGTACGGCCAGGAGTAGTTGGAGCTGGTCCGCTGGCAGGCGTGCGCGGGCGCGGGCGCGGGGGCGGAGCCAGCAGGCGCGGCGCCCGGCGACGGCTGGAGGTCGTCCTGCATCTGCTGGAGGATCTCGTCGGATGCACCGAGCTGCTGCTTGATGGCGATGCCGCGAACCGCAGGTCGTCGGTGGAATCCTAAGAACAGGACAATCGCATTATGATCTGTCGCTTTATTATTCTTACGAGGCCACTTGCGCTACCTACTTTATGCATAGGTATTACGAAAACACTCAAGAAAGCTACCCAAGACCGTCAAACTACAATGGACGTGATGAATCGCTGTATTTTGATCATTCGGGAAATAGATGGATGCGGGATCTCGCAGCGCCAGGATCACCAATGAAGCAAGCGTCTAATAAAATAAGTGTTAACCATAATCGTCGTGTTCATCGTCGCTGCTGACCGGCTGCGACTCTTGGCCGTACCGCTGTCGTAGCCGTTCGGTGCGCGGGCCGGCGGCGCGCGCGAACGCTGCCAAACCATCGTCGCCGTCCCCGGCACCTGACAATGCGTTACGGAACAGTCAGTTTAAACTTCAAACATGGATACATTATAACTGGGATGTAGCGAAGATGCCGACAATATTAACATTTCTGCTGCCCAATTTTCGTAGAGCTACGTGCGTAGCCTATAACATGGAAATACGTAGGTAGTATTTACGTATCGAAATCATGCTATGTACGAGCATAGGGAGCGTCAATATACCTACTGGGCTGCACAAGTGCATGACCCATTTCTAAATGAATTAATTCATAAATGGGCCATGCAATTCTGCAGCTCTTAGTACAAATCCGTATTAAGAGATAGTCAAAATACTTCCACCGGCATCCTCATCCGCTGATGTCAAAAAATAATAAAATATGTGTTCGTAACACTTAACGGGCCTTGGTTCGAATCTTGGTGATGAAGTTGAATATTTATCAGGAAAAAATGGATATGTTCCATGTATTCAAAGTATTTATCTACATGTCGTCTATAGTGCCAATAACACAAGCCTACTTAGATCGATTTGTGCGAGGTCAGGAGCGGTTTATTAACCCCCGACGACGAAAAAAGTGGAGTGTTATAAGTTTAACATGTGTATCTGTCTGTGGCATCGTAGCTCCCAAACGGATATGGACCAATTTAAGTGTGAAAGACTCGTCCGTCAAAATAGTTACTATAATAGGACCAGTAGTTTCCAAGATATTCAGCTATAATTGGGACAAGTGTCAAAATCTCATCCAATATAGAAGCTAAGAATTTCAAATTTTGTAGTTATGTTCAGTTTTATAGTATTTTCTATATCATTGAATGAGGGTCTCATGATGACCAGGTACTTATTTTAAATTTAATTTAGTTATTTATTTTATCTATCCCTGCTTATTTATATTCGTTTCGTAAGAGACATGTTCTTGTGAAACTTCGCGTTTAAAACAAAACCGGAAACATTTATGAGAAGGGCTTAAATGTACCTTTTCCTGGAACAATCATAATAATCACAAGAGATCAGCTGTCACATAATCTAGGCAGTTTCGTCTTTCTTCAAACATAGCTGAAACTCAAATTCATCGCAAAGCCTAGGGATGATGATATTGATGATCGCAATTAAGAGGATCTCTACATATTTAGGGTAAACATTTCTTCACTTTCCGATATATGTACGTATATGAGTGTTGACGGACACAGACTTATCGCGCGTGTAGTAAACGCAACCGTCATAGGCCTGCAGCTATTCCTTAAAAAAAAACCGCACTCTAACTAGGCCACGTCAGCTATTACGAGCGGCAAAACCTCAAAATATTATGGCAGCGTGACCGCCGCGCGCTATGGTTACGGACAGACAGCCAGCTGGAATAAAGTGTCGGCTTACAGTTTAGCTTGAAACTCAGTTTGGCTCGCATTCAGTTTGGACGACCCGGGATTTTTACTACTTTTGCCTGTTTCTTATTTGGATGAGTATTTTTCGTCGTTTTTTTGTTTCGTTTTTTTAGTTAGAAATTCAAATCATCAATGCAAATATTGTACAGAAAGAAATCCCGTCGGGAAAACCGGGAAGCGCAACAAGTACTCGAGCTTATTGGAAATGGCGATTAAATTCTTCGTGCGGAGTTTTCCCGGGTGCAATATTGATATTTCGTATAATAGGTATGTACCGAAGTATTGCGCATGTAGCGTGCCTATACCATTATTTTAGTAAGTAAACGTAACCGAGAGTGATATCGAGAAGAAATGTTTCTAACACGACCATCTAGATGACGACAATGATATGTTTTTTGTTCTTATATTTGTTTAGTCCCGTATAAGTTTTAAACAACACCTTGTCGATTTATTTCTAATAACTTGCCAAAAGCGTTTTCTCAAACGACACCACTAAGATACCTACGGTTGTTAGATGTGTGGGTTGGTTATCCCACCAACTCCCACGCCCCCCTAATTTTTGTAGCGTGTTGATGTTAAAATCGCTTTTGCGTGGGATGACTAAAAACTTTGTACAGTATGGGCCTATATTTTTTCTAAATGTTACTTGGAGGAGCTCAAATAATGGATTTCAAAATGCAAACACAATGTTGAGAATTCGCCAATTTTTATGGTATACGGGCACTACTTTCTCGTACCGCAAAATACAATAACTAAAGATTGAGAATGAATATAGTTGTTCCCAGTTATATATAAAAAAAAAACGGATCAATACTACAAGGTTTACATTTCACATTGTAGTATTACGCATCATTGAACACGAGAGCGACAGTAGGCGTCAAATCATTCGTACACCGCAAAACCCGGGGTATGCATACAATTTAAACGCCACTCTTCTCTTTATATTTTTGCTGTTACAACTATTATCAAGGAACGGAAAACTTATTACAAAATTAAAATGTCAAAAGGGTACAATTATGAATACCTATTTAAGAGGCCGTATTCCTTTTAAAATGCTAATTGTTTTAGACATTTCAATCTATGATCAAACATATTTCTTAACATATCATTAATGTTACGACCTAGAACAGGGCTATTGGGATGTATTGGTGTATATTTAAAACCTGCATTTTGAATTTTTCATTGATAATTTTTGTTTCAAAAACTACTCGAAATTGACAAAATTCAGGCGGTTTAGTTTTTACAATTTATTTTCGAGTACACGCAATGAAAGCATGAAATAGCTATGCTAGCTAGTTACTATATACCTAGAACTCGGGGAAAAGTATTATTCACTTCAAAAAGTTGTTAGAAATTATCAATATATTTGTCATCATATGAAAAAAAAACAAAAGGAATAAGGCCTCTTAATGAAAATATTTCGACACAGATAACAATAAAAAATGGGGAATACAGAAGTTGTTTATACTTAGCCCTTCGGGTAGCCGAAAATCACCGAGTTTTTGAAGTCAATATTTCGCAAGTGGTCGCTATCAAAATAACCGCAAGTGTCATGACAAGAGTAGTGATTGGTATTAACCATATTTTGATGTGAAATTACAAGCTTGTTAATATAGTTTTTTTAGACATGAGTTGAACTGTCTCAGGGCGATTTAGCCCTCACTACCAGTGAGTCGGACTTTGTGTGGGAGTGTCAATATAGTGCTCTTCCCTATACAATGGGTTAGCAAATTCCGTTAGAGAGCGCATCGCATATCCGATTTCGATCACGACTTTTTAAGGCTTGTTATAATAAATAATTAATTAATTTGCGACTGACTATTTAAATGTAGTTTGCTCATGTCAATTTTACACTACTTTTTTTCTTAAATATAATAATGTCACATGTGTAAGTTATAATTAAAACTTATTGTCCATTAATATTTATTTATTTATTATTTTAAATATATATAAATATGGGTATACATTAACAGGCAAACCGAAGAAATTGAGTTTTTGGAAGCCAAAGGCCAAGCCACTGATTGCTGGCAGCAGGGCCGGAACCCTTATTAGCCCATGTAACCTTAGACAAAGTACTATGGGCTGCACAAGTGCATGGCCCATATATGAATGAATTCATTCATAAATGGGCCAATTCTGCAGCTCATTGTACGTACGCCTCTAGGTACCCCGCCGGGCCGCTCAGAAACGTTGGACCCATACGATTGCCTACATTGCCTTATACGATACGGCTCTGCCTGTCATACATTCTTCCTTACCCGGTGTCCCGGCGACGACGTCAGGCGCAGGCGCGTCGCTGTGCTCCTGTACATCGATGTTGGTGGCCGAGGCGGAGTTCCGCTCGCCTGGCGGTACGTAGTAGAAGCCCTCGTGGTGCGCCGCGCTGCCTACGCACGCCGTCAGCGGCGCCAGCGTCGATAGGAATTGTCTTCGGGGTTCCGGTCGCGGCTAGAAATAAACAGTATTGATATTATGACTATCATTACCGTTACATGGGATAGAGTATAGAGGTTTAAAAAAATCGTTTGCTCGTTCCCTATGACATAAAAAAAATATATATATAATTATCGATACAGAGAAAATGCATTAAAAATAATATTGGTGTAATTGTGAACTATACCTAAACTTCCTAAAAAATATCATATCAATATGAGCCGAACACTTGTTCACATGGGATTTTTAATTTTTATCATTTCACGTCATGAACTTAGACTTTACCAGAATTTTGTATCTATTATTTATGTCGCAATATTTCAGCGAAAAGGTCCACTATGATTAAACTCTTATACAAGGACAGCCATAAAATACGTTGACCCCAAAGTGAGCCGTATTTTATATTATTGTTGTTATCGCATAAAAACCAGACTCAAGGTGTGAAAACACTTTTTTAAAGTATGTATTTTTAAAATATATAACAAATTCCAAGTTACTCAGCGAGCTATGGAGAGGGCTATGCTCAGAGTTTCTCTGAAGGACAAAATCCGGAACCAGGAGATCCGACGGAGAACCAAAGTGACCGACATAGTTCTAAAGACATGCAAGTTGAAGTGGCAGTGGGCGGGGCATATTTGTCGTAGAGCCGATGGTCGATGAGGCAGACGAGTTCTAGAGTGGAGACAACGAACGACACGCCCTGAAGGACGGCCTCCCGCCAGGTGGACCGACGACCTGAAAAGAGTGGCGGGAAGCGGTTGGATGCGGAAAGCTGAGGACCGGGTATGGTGGCGCGAACTGGGAAGGCCTATGTCCAGCAGTGGACGACTCCGGGCTGATGATGATGAAACATTGTAAAATCTAGGACTTCAGGGCCAGGCAATGTATCTTCATAAAAATCTCTAAAACGTATATAGAAAAAGAAAGAAATATTGGCCGATATTAATTATTTGAATTGAATAAAATTCAGAGAAATGACGCGTAGTTGCAGTATCCACGAGGCAGCCGGATGGCTTACGATATACAAGCTCCCAAAGTGTTGAGGAACTGGCAATTAGCATGCTTGTACTTCATCACATACAGACACTGGAAACAAATTGCCATCCGCCCCGGCCGGTCCGTTATCGATCCGTCATGAGTTTAAATTCAATTGATTTACGTCCCAGGCCAAGTTGGTTCAATTTGGGTTACACAGGGCGGTTCCACAACACTTTAGGAGCTCAAATACCGCGAGCCACCCGTCTGCCTCTTGGATATTGCAACTATACGTCATTGCTTTAACCATAAATTATTATTAATAGTGGAGTTGCGTGCATCTGGTTACAAGCATCAATTAATTACCACAGGTAGTGTGCCGCGTTCCGAGGTAAAAATTATCATTTTCACATGTGGAGGAAAGTCCCCTATCCATGCCAAAGATTCGTCCTCTGCGCGCGGGTAGAGCAAAGTTGAGGTGGAGTGACGTTGAGCTTAACCGATCTGGCTTAACTGATCAGTAATAAAAAAACGAAAATGAGGTATACTTGGCTCTATTCACACCGCTCTCCCCGCGCACGGGGACGAATCTGAATTCCCTCTGCATCTGAAAATTATGACCGCAGAACACCTTATCTAATGGTACAAATTTCATACTTGTCCAAATGTCGACATTTTTGCAGCTTAGCGGCTCTACTAATAGTTCTTAATTTTAAATAATATATCAGATTTTTATGAAGTTTCTGATTCGAGCGAATATAGAAATAGCGAATATTTTCTTTAGTAGTTCATGCCCTCTGCCCCATTATATTAGTGCCACCACTTCGAGCGACAAGCTTTCAGAGCTAAGTGAATGACAACTAAACGGCACAAATAAGTATCATATATTTAATTACGGTATTCCCTTGATTTGTCTAATTTTTTTTTGTCTAATTTCAGTTTGTCTAACAACTTTTACCATAATGAATATTTTATCTAAAGTCAATATGTAAAATATCATTTCTCATAATTATTATTTTGTCGAAATTCGTTTTGCCTAAATGATCATTTTCATAACTCTTGTTTTGTCGAATATTATTTTATCTAAAACTAACTTTGTCGATTCTTATTTTGAAAATTGTAGGTTAGGTTAAAGACCGAATACTGTAGGTTAGGTTAGGTTTGTTTTATGACCATGGATAGCGGAGTGAGCGGAGCGTCAGAATGCTTGCTAAATAAATAAATTAGGCAAAAAAATTGTTAGGCAAAACATGTTTATACGAATAAAAAATTAGGCCAAATAAAATTAGACGAAATGAGTATTATACAAAACGACTTTCACTCAAACGAAAATTAGGTGAAGTGAATAGTTATGCTAAATAATATTAGTTTAAATGAAATTAGGCAAACCGAAATTAGGCAAAACAAGGTACAACCATTTAATTACATGTCCGATTTTGAATATTTACGGACTAATATCAAACACAATTTCGCGCACAGCAGTATCTCGAAGACGACCGAATAATTGAACCTCCCATATAAATAATACCGTGTTTATATATCTTGAACGAAAACGAGCGAGAGCTTAGCATAAAAATCTCGTGTAGGAATGCTCGAGAATGGTAAAATACAAAGTAAGCCATTGATATTGCTACCTACTACCACGTTCAAAGAAATTTCTCTTAACGCTTATTTACACTTAATAATTTTCCTTTAATGTCCGTCGTCGTTTGATCTTTTACTTTCTCGGTCAACGACTTTTTAGTTTCAAACGGGCAAAGCACTTGAGCGTCGACAAAATTCGTATTATATTAAAACACTACTGCTGTTTTCAGCCAAATCTGAAAACTATCGCTACTGTAATAGCGTAGTTTACTTATCTCATTTATATTGATCATGATCAGACACTCATAGAGGCGAGTTCCTCTACTTATTTATTGCAATACAATAATACATTATTGTAAAAGCGAGGGAATCAGGCAATTGCTGGCTGAGTATTATTTTTAAACGGACAACCTTGGGAGTCCGTTTAATTTAATACGAAGCCAGCAATTGCCCTTCCGGTTGAGACAAATATATGTAGTACTTTTTTCAAAAATGGTGTTATTAAACCAAATAAGTACAGATAAGTTTTATTAGTCACTATATTAATGTTATGTAAAACTGAATTCTTGCATTGCCACCTTTCTTTTTTATAAAAAAGTAGAAGTAGGTATATTTTTTTTACGAAAACGCTATTAGTTCTTTGAGGCAAATAAAAAGTCGCGATAAGTTGTAGGGTAGCTACTGATCTTCCGTTGTGGCTGTTTAAAATCTATGCTTTTTTTTAAACGACAGTTTAAGCTTTTTAAAAAGTTTTTATACTCCATCCGGATAGGGCTTTAACTAAATGTAAACAAACATTTGGCTGTCCAAGTTGACATATTCAGGTGTACTCAACATTTTATCAATTGTTAAATTTTAATTCTTGATTTAGAGATTATTCTTTTGGTAGTCAGACCTTTGCCAAGACGTAAAATAAATGAATACACAGATGTTATGTATGAATATACATTCAATATTTTAAATGTATTTTTTCTGTACTGCTCACAAACACTAACGCAGCTAGGTAGCTATGTAAAATACACGTTATGTTATTTCTAAAAATAATATGTTAAAGAGTTAATTTTTATTACCTGTGGGGCAAACTATTATTAAATAAAAGAGTTTAGTAACTGTAATCATAGTTTAATTTGAACTGTCACTATTGTTGTCTAATTTTGTTGATACCGAAGATGATGAGGAAGCATCACCAACATTAATAATGAACCGTTCCTTTTCAGCAGAAAAACAATAACTAACACAATAATAACCACTAATTGATAACACTAATAATAAACAGAACGAATGAAATAATAATATGATCAATAACAAAACAAATTAACAAGAAAACTAACGCAAGCGAAAATCCCGACTAGTATAGTATGCGAAAACGAATACACGAGAAGTGTCAATTAAGTTATTTGAAAAAAGGTTGCGGATTCCTAGGTTTTTAGGTTCTTTATTGTGCACAATTTTTAAAATATTTGGTGGCATATTGAAATTATTATTAAGTTAATGTACTTAGGGAATAATTTCATAGTCTTGATTGGGTATCGTATGGATTATTCTATAACTTGATATATTAAGGCAAAATAAATATTATATTTTTTATTGAAGTAATATTATTAAATACAAAATTGACCAACCAATGTCGGCCTGATAAAGCACCTAATTTATGGTTTGTTTACATTTAGTTAAAGCCCTATCCGGATGGAGTATAGTGTTTGTACCTCAACAAATTAAGAAATTTCATACAAAATTATTGTCGAGCAAACCGAGCCGACAAGATTTTTTATTTTTATTTGTCTGACCATAAAAAATGCCACGTCGCGTCCTGATTTTTTATCAATAAAATTAACATTCCCGACCACTTATGAGAAAAATGCTTTATGTATGGCACACCAAAAAAAGTTTACAACTAAACACACATACAATAAATCCTAATAACGGTAGAGAACAGGTGGTCTTAATACTTATTTATTATATGTCTGCGGCAATATTCACTCAAGAACAAATGTAACGCGTATCTTTTACACGATCTCTTATAATGTCTTTACAATGTGCACCAATTGTATTAGCTCGATTTTACACCGATACCGATATTTACTAATCGTCACTATAGTACTATAGTGACGATTAGTAAATATCGGTATCGGTGTATCAGTCAGTACTAGTTGATCATGAAATATTGCACAGTCTGGAGCAGGTTGTAAGAGACACATTTCAGACAGGTATATTAATTATGCTTCACCACTTTTCATGAACCACTTTCTGAGAAATATCGCCCAGTATAAATTAATTAACGTTTGTTAATTAACAAATGTTGAGACTTAATTGGCACTTTCCGGCTTTACGGTCAATTTACGTGAAACAACTGTTTCGCTTCAAGTTAATGCGGGAAGTTCAGTTGAGTTGGTTGCAAACTGAATAGGATACAAAAATGAATGACGACTTAGTAAATAGGTACATGTATGAAGTAAAATAATACCTCTACATGAAGCGTAGTAAAGTAACTAGCTTTTAAACTAAATTATGTGTATGTTTAACCCCTTATAATTATCTATAGGTACCCACTATATGAAAAAGAGTTTATGTAACACAGCAACTCAGCAAATGACCGAACTGTTTTACTTTGAAAACTCCCGTGAGTCTCAGACATTAGATGGTGAAACGTAAGACCGTGTGAATAGATTTTGCTCAATTTTAATTTAATAAATATAATAAAAAGTAATGTTTAATTGTGGGAAATTTAAATTGTTATAATTCGGTTACAGCGCTCGCCGGCCGCTGCCGCGGCCCGCTCGCTTCGCTCATTCGTCAGCTCGTGCGCTTGTTGCTCTCATACAAACCTAACCTACGTATTTGCTGAAGTCCATTATTCTCATTACATTAAGAAAAGCGTTCTAAAGTTTATTTACATATATAATTATATCAAAGACCATCCTTGATTATATTAATTAAGTTCTCGCTCTCGTACTTATTTTCATTTTTAGCAAACGTTATGTTGCCTCACGTTGATTTGCCAATTGAAGTGTTTGTGAATTGAAAAAATAGTTTGTCCAATGATGATTTGTGATATGACGATTAGTCAAGTAAATAATAGGTATGTGTAATGTACATGAAACAATGCTTTTTGAAACGACCAATTTGTGAATGGTGGAGTTGTTAAATGTTCTTTGTGAAATGATTGGCCACCAAATTTGCGACAATGTCGTTTTTGCCTTTTCTGGACAAAAGCCGAAAAATTAACAGTCTTAAACCCATTTCTGGTAGAAGTTTTAGTCCACTTCCACTAATCCTTACTTTTTCTGGTTTCTGAAAGCATACACATACACAGTTGTATTATTTGTTGCTGGACTTGCAATTCACGCTGCAGTACCTTGCAGATGCTTGCAGCGACTGTAACATTGTATCTTTACCAGCCGTAGACGTAACTTGCAACAAGCGTTCGAGAGACATTTATGGGGGCGCTGATTAATTTGACTACGCATAAAATGTAGAATCTGCTTACTTTCTGTGGTTCCTGATGCATATCTCCCAAATCGGGAGGCTGCTGGCGCCCCGGCGCGGGCGCTACCGACAGCGTCGACGAGGACGAGCTCGACGAGGCGCTGCCGAATGCCTTCTCGTTGTTGCGGTCGACGCTGTTGTAGGATTTGTCGCTTGACTTGTCGCTGCCGCTCGCGGCGCCGGCGGGTGAAGCCCGCTGCTCCTCGTTTTCGTCCTCAACGTCGCATGTGAGGAGTCTAATTCGCTCAGCTAGTGACGTTGTTTCTTGCTACAAAAATATTCATATTTCAATACTAAGTAATTTTCACAGAAAAAATAATCTTAGCTGTGTCAGTAATTAAACGTTTCTATGTGCTTGGCCATAGCACAGTTAATCCAGTTAATATAGGAGTTTGAACTTACAAACAGTCGGGTAGTTTTGAATTTTTGATATGTTGTCTAGGATGTCAGTGTGCATCAGTGTGTTAGTCAGTGTTTAAAATGCAAAATGCACAAATGCCACCTCCGCGCTCGCCGCCATATTGAAAAAAAAAACCGGCCAAGAGCATGTCGGGCCACGCTCAGTGTAGGGTTCCGTAGTTGCTCATCCTTCACAATAGACTTAAGATTTCAAGCTCTATAAAAAGGTCGTAAACGCCAAAGTAACTATAGTCACTTATTACTTTCTGGAAGTCAATTTATGTTCCTTTAAGAAAATTATGAAATTTTGCGATAACTCAAAAACGTCTTAACTGATTTTGTTCAATATAGTTTTCATTGAAAGTTCTTAAGGCCTCATGTTCATGAATTTTTTCATAATTTTTTGACCCGTGGTTGAAAAGTTAGAGGGCGGGGACACTATTTTTTTTATTTCCGAAGCGATTATATACGAAACTGCTGACTTAATCAAAAAATAATGTCTGAAAACCCCTATTATTTTTAAAAGACCTATTCAACGACACCCCACACACAAGTGTTGGAACGAAAAAACAAATTCACCTCCACTTTAGGTGTTGGAGAGGTACCCCAAAAAAAAATATTTTTTTAGTTTTTATTTTACCGTTTTGTCGGCGTGATACATACACATACCCATACCAAGTTTCAGCTTTCTAGTACTAATTATCACGGAGCTAAGCCGCGGACGGACAGACGGACAGACGGACAGACGGACATGGCGAAACTATAAGGGTTCCTAGTTGACTAAGGAACCCTAAAAACTGGCACTTTCTTCATATTCTTGCTCATATCTTCCTTCAGGAGCATTTTAGCTAGAAGAAAGCTTCGACAATGTTATAGAGAGTTAAATTTACTATATTCTTCATTTTATATTTTGTTTCTAGGACAGATAGTTACGGAGATATGCACATTTAAAAAAAAACGTAAAAAAATCGCAATTTCCAACTTAAAAACAAACTTTTGGACTATATCTTCGTTTAGGAGCATATTACCTAAAACAGAGCTTTGGCAATGTTGTAGAGGATTAAATTAACTAGAATTCACATTTAAAATTTTGTTTCTAGGGCAGATAATTACGGAGATATGTAAAAAATAAAGTTACATTTACCGAAAATGTATGTAAAAATGGACATGAATTTTATAAGCAATTCTATTTCCTACATGTTTTAATTTGTGCTCGACTAGTCCGTTACTGAATGGCAGCCTTCTAAACCAAGAATTTTGACAAATTTCGGGAAAATGCGACTTTTCCAGTTTTTTAAATGTGCATATCTCCGTAACTAACCGTCAATGAAACAAAATTTGAAATGTAAATTATAGTAGATTCAATTCTATACAACATTCTCCAAGCTCTGTTTTAGCTAAAATGCTCCTAAACGAAGATATAATTACTTACAGAAGTTTGTTTTTGAGTTGGAAATTGCGATTTTTTACGTTTTTTTTAAATGTTTATATCTCCGTAACTATCTGTCCTAGAAACAAAATAAAAAAATGGAGAATATAGTACATTTAAGTCTCTATAACATTGTCTAAGCTTTCTACTACCTAAAATCCTAAAGGAAGATATGAGCAAAAATATGAAGAAAGTGCCGGTTTTTTCAATATGGCGGCGGTCGCGGATGGGGGGGGGGGGGGGGGGGGGCAATTGTGCATTTTGCATTTTAAACACTGACTAACCATCCTAGACAACATATCAAAAATTCAAACTACCGGACCGTTTTTATTACACATTGCCAAGTTAAGGCATATTGAATCAGTTAATTGTGATTGGCAGTCGGCTGATGTGTATTTACGGGAGTCTGAGATTAAAATAAATATCAAAAAACCATAGTGAATTGTCATTTTAATCTGGAAATAAACGTTAATCCCTTGTATGCATAAACCGTATCCGCATGGCCTTTAAAATCAGAATTGATAGTGTGGATACTGTTGATTATACTGGTGAAAACGTTGCTCTTTTTATGTTTTTAATCAATGTTTTATGAAACCATAAAGTGCTACAATACCAGTAAAATGCGTGAACGCAATTATATGATGCAAATGCGGTCACTGTTTTAAAAATACGGCGCGTTAATTTATTTCTTACATTCGAACTTGTAAGGTGTGATAGGTAATTTATACTTATTAAATAAATAATAATAAACATATCATCGGGCGTGAAATAAACACGATTAAGTAAAGAATGCACCTTCCGTTATATGACGTCTCATACGAATGAGAGCCTATCTTAATTTAGCCGGGTGCACATTATTTTATAGGTCCTTTACTTATAATTACTTAGAAGACTGAAAATTCACATTCAGCCAATTGTCCAATAATTACGTATCACAAACAGAGATTAAACCTACACCATTTCCTGGCATTTTGGTGCATAGAGCTTGAGATCGTCCACGTACATCACATAAGAAATGACCTCATCACCCCCTCTTCGAAGCTGACAACCTAGTCGAAGAGTGCTGAGCGGATTTAGGGCTAGCACAACCACAGAGGTATGGAGGACAAAAACTGTCCCTCTCTCGGGTGACAGGGTGAGGGAGGGTCTTCACCGGCCCCTGGTTGATGAAGGACTGTGGTCCACTAAATAGGTGTAGTTTTTTGCTTCCGTGGATACTACCCGACTTATGGAGCAGGAAGGTAACCCCAGTAGTCATGAAAGACGGCAGGGCAACAAGCTCGAGGGCTTCTTGAAATTGTGCTGCCAGATGTTCTTCTGAGTATCGAAACCACTTGATTCAAAAGTTGTGCAACCCGTCTGACCGGGGTTTTCCAGTTTTGGGTCAGGATTTCGATCGGCTCAAATTCACGTAAGTAAAGTAAGTAAGTAAGTAAACGCTTTATTGTACACAAAAACAGTTAAAAAATACATCTATTACAATTAACATATAGGTACAAAGGCGAACTTATCCCTATAAGGGATCTCTTCCAGTTAACCTTTGAGCAGTTGAGTGAGTACGAGAAGAAGATAGACAAACTAACACCGTGTACAAAAAGGTATTAAAAATAATAAGACTACTAATAATTACACATATAAACTATTAATACATACATACATATATACATACATACATACATATATATAATGTAATATAACGTCGGACAACATTCATCCATTCGCCCTCGTGTGCTCAACTGGCACCGCCTAGATACTAAGCAGATATTTATCGTGGCAGTAGGGTCTGGGTGTTGCCCGCCGGCCACACATTGGTCGGTTCCCTCCTACTTTCGGTATACCTTCCTTTAGTCACTCTGAAAGAGACGATTCTGCTGGATTCAATCCACGCGCTCTCTGTAGAACAGCTTGTTATGACATAGGTATGAATTACTTATTATAACAATCAATAATAAATGTAACTATATACTTTTACATTTATCAATAACTAATAAGTAATATTTTTTTTATATTAATGATCATAAACACGTAAGCCATTCAACACGATAATTGTGTTTCATGTTTTTGTAACTGGGTAACCCCAGTTTCCCAGACGACTACTTCTTAAATTAGAAGCACTATACATGAACGGCACTTCTATCGTACGTAGCTACTATCATTTGATGATTGACTGGTAGAGTCCGCCATTTGAACTATTTACTATTTTGTATTGTGCAATAAAGTCTAAATAAATAATAAATTTTATGAGCCCGTTAGAAAATGAAAACGTAAATTACAGAAACTATAAGTCTCAGTTCTAGTGCCGAAGCACGCGTTCGCTCTCTCTGCCAATTAAACAGGAGTCAACGTCTTAATGTTTGAGCCACCATAATTATTTTTGACGTTGAACTTACGATACATTCAATAAACAAATAAATTGAAAGAGAATCAGAGCGAGCCGATTATGTTTCCTAAAGTTTCATTGAAGTTTCGAGATGTAATTAAAGATACACTACAACTAACAAGCACTACAGGTACTTACTACAAAAAGTGAATACAATAGTTAGTATAGGTAGGTAGTTATAGTAACAAGAGCCCCAATTGGTTTTTGGACCAAGCGAAGGATCGCTTTATTAAATAATATCGTAGCGAGTGATTCTATTTACTAAAATCTTAGGCTTATTATAGAAGAAAATTTGGTCTAAAATAAAAGTAATAGTCCTTTATCTATTGGACATGCTTGTATTTAGAGGTATACAATTTTGAGTACAGCAATGCCATTTGATACGGGTATTACACATGTCCACTTGTGCTCAAAACGCCCGGTAGCCAGTTTGTACTTCGTGACAAGTGGGGGTGGGGAGGAAAAGTACAGAGCTCCCGGCGCTTAGAAAAAAAAACTGGCGTATTCGTTTGGACCTTTGAAGCAAGTTTGGTCTCGTTATCAGGTAGCTAGACGATGCCCGATTCATTCCCCATGCTAGTTTTTTAGGGTTCGGTAGCAAAATATGACGCAATACTTAAAATAATAAAGTTTTATTAGTAACGAAATGCAAGTAAACCCTCATATTTACATACTTTTTGTATTAAACTTGGTTCATTAAAATACTGTCCAAAAACTCATTTAATGCAGATTCTAAAATTATCAATGTAAAATAAAATATTGAACGTACTGCGACGTTCGTATGCGTAGCGTAGAGAAAGGCAAATAAAGCGAAAAACAAGTAGCTATTACTAACAGAAAAAACAACCATGTGCGATTATGACTCGCGCACCAAGAGCTCCGTCCAATTTTTTACTGATCCCACCCCATCTTAACTGGTAGGGTCCGGTTAAGTTAAGTTTGCCTAAACCTAGTACGTATTGTGCCGCATACAAATGTGGTGCAAAGTTAACGCAACCGGGTTGTCCTCATATAATTTATTTACATAAACGGCCGTTTCTTTTTATTGCGTTAACTTAGAAGTTTGATTTTTTTACAGCTTCAAGGGATTGTAAGCGTATATACTCACGGTTTTAATTTCAACTCGATACCTCCACTAGTTCTCGAGATAAAGGGTTTTGATCGGCCGGCTATACCTACTCGGCAGGGAATCCCCATTTTCCCAGCCTCAGTAGTAAGTAACGTACTGTTTGACTCGTCTGCATTG
Source organism: Apotomis turbidana (assembly GCA_905147355.2). Lineage (NCBI taxonomy): Eukaryota > Metazoa > Arthropoda > Insecta > Lepidoptera > Tortricidae > Apotomis > Apotomis turbidana. The sequence continues at coordinate 21,005,350 of LR990280.1, forward strand.
GACGGATACAAATTAGAATAACATACGTTTTCGAAATGCGGCATTGTATGTAGTACTTTCCTTTCTAGACCCTATAATGCCAGGTACCTACCTACGTCTGTCATCAACTGCAAAGTTTCTACGAATCGATATATTAAGAATTAGAAACGGAATATTCGTACGAATGCCGTCTTTAATGGTATAATGTACATTTTTTATGTTTCTTCCTTTTACTGACATTCAATGGAACCGCAGTTTTACCAAACCACGTGACTTAAGTGTGACGAGTGTAAACATCGTCGCAGTTAGATTGCATTCACTGAGTGTTTTCATTTTGTCAATACCAGACACAAATATCCGATGTCCGCTGCCGTTTTGCGTAGTGTTTTGGATTTCCCGCGGCACGGCACCACTTTCTCTTATGAAAATTTACACTCCGTAAAATAAACAGTTAAAATTTGAGTGCTTTACTTTGAAGCGAATCCCTGTGAAGTTGATACGGTTCCGTTGGTCTTGCATTATTTTTCATGCATGAGAATTGCAGAAGAGTGAAAACAAAACTATCGTTACAAATGTTGATGCAATAAATATGAGGCAAATTCTGGTCCTTTGTAACTGTATAGTTAGTGACTATTAATTTGTAGATACTTTGAACTGTTCCGTCATTCCGTGTGGATGCCATCCCCTTGAAAACTAGGACAACATTGTGATGAACTTATGAACTTGTAGAACTACAATGCTGCGTAAATTTCGTAAGTTACTATTAAGTACACGCTTTCATTTTAGATAGCGGTAGACGTCAAATCCTACGGTTTATTATGATAAGACTTTCCCGGTGCCATTTTTAACACTTTCGTGCTTCCATTAGAATCGAGGCAGTCTTAAAAACATGAAGCCTTTTAAAAATAGCCTCACCGAATCGAGCACACATTGAAACACTTACTCACGCGCCTGCATTTTCCCTACCCCTCCGATAGACAAATAGCCAAGTGACGTTTTGAAAACAGACATTACACTGAAAGTAATCCAACATCGTAATTCGGTGCATTCATATCCAATTTTTGGGAGAAATCCTACGTTTCTATCGAATTCAGTGCCGCCGTATTTGTTCAATTCCATTATTTCTCATCGCACAGCGTCATTTAAATAATTGAATGAGTCGCGCGAGCGAAGCACAAATGCATGCTGAGTAACAGAGGTGTCTGGTGGTTTTGCACTAGCTTATAAATTCAATAGGAATCTGTTTTTACGTTCGCCTCGAATTTGCTGGATTAACAGGGGTTAAAGTACTGACGATACCTATCTGCAGACTGTATAAATACCCTACCCACTTTTGTTTTTGTTGCGAGTGCTGATTTTGAGTCCCGAGCAAGCGAAGGAATCTTAGTTAGAATCCTGAGTTTAGTGAGGAATTCAACAGCACGAGATGCGAAAAACTTTTAAAAACACAACTTTTCACCACAACAACGAGAACATATTCGATATTTTGAACTTGTTCTTCCAACCATTCAAGTGTAGGTATGTTTATAGTCTTTGTTGCCGATTTCAATTATATTATTAATTTGAAATTATATACCTACCTATTACTACTTAAAAATCCATAACAATATAATTCAAGTAAAGTTATACGTTGCAACAATGTACCAATCCCTCAACAACCACCACGGATGTCATTACTTGGTCACATTGGAAAATTTTGCAGATTTAAATGTAGGTATGTACATTAAGTGTTTAATTTTTATTAAAGCACGTCTGCTAGCGTAAACTAAAAATTGAAAAATTCATGCTTTGAACGGGATTGGAATTCACACCCCCACGGCTTTCCGGGCCAGACGGGTGCATTACCAATTATGCTACAAAGTCACTAGCCAAAGCATCGAATTTTTCAACCAGTTGCTTCATATCTATACATGCCTTTAGGGCGGCATCGTAGCGTCATCAATTTTATTCATCATCTACCTACCGTAAAGATTAATGTCTTTTTGTTGATTACCTATGTTTTTTTTTTCAACATTTTCTTCTGTATAAACATTTACAATTTTACCGTAAGTGTTTATTTATTATTACGAAATATTGTTTTGTTTATGATTTGATTAATATTATTTATTTTACCAATAATCTATTTCTTATATGTAAAAAGGCAATTATATCAACATTAAGTCGTTAAAACATATGTTGCAATTTTTAAAACTTCATTGGGTGTTCTTTTTTTCAATTTTATGGTACCGTGTCGGAACGTGTTTTTTTAAGGTGAAAGAGCAAAGTGTAGTTTGAATGATTCGAATTGTCATTTGACATTTCTCAGCCACAGGTGAATTATACTGACAATTCGTGACCAAAAATGGAATAAAGCTACTTTGACCAACGCTCGAACTAAAATTGCATTCTAATTACTGTTACTTCACAGCAAAATCTCTAATGTTTACTAGTAATCAATCAATGAAGTATAACATAAATTTTTAATTAATCTTGTGGCTTGTGTTTGTAGCACAGACCTACTTAGATTTCTAATAATTAAATATGAGGATAACTACCTCATTTTTAATTTACATTACACAAAATGAAAAATATTCCTTGTTACTCGTATTTTCATCTTTAATATCTATACGAAACATTAGACAGTTGCATGCGAGCATATTGCACGAACGAAAGTGTGGTAATTTAACTATACCTTCGGCTGTTGTTTTTTCCGGGCCTCGCTCCTTAGTAGGGAGCATCGCAAGGCGTTCCTTTCTGCTACGCGCCGCACAGCCGCCTCTTCAGTCTTCGGCCTGACGCCTGCATCCCAAGCTCTGAACAAAAGACACATACATATTAGTCTCCTATTATGGTTCTATTGAACGTCAACCGCCCCTTGACGAGCAGACCCCGTGTGAAGCAGATTAATCTGCGCCGGGCGAGATAATTACGTAACGTCTAAAGTGAACTACCGCACTGTTGGAACGTACATGTCCTATCGTTAGTATGGGTCAATAGATGCGAGTTCATACGCAAATACGTTAAAATAAATGTAATCTTTGAAAGGAAAATGACTTGACACCTGCATACATGCAAAACGTTTTGAATACTTAATCACTCAAATTAAATAGACATTTAAAGCATAAAGTGTTTATGACTATAATTATATAAGTGTTTATAGTTTTAATATATATATATTATTTATCGAGGAATTTTAACGCGTCTATCACGAACTCGCGCGACGCGTTTTGCTTGAATTAATATCACATGCCATGCCATTAATTAACATACCACAAATCACTCTACGAGCAATTCCCGATTAATTATTGTCAACTGGCATTCAAACCCCTAATTAGCTACAAAAAAATAAATTGTTTCAATTGTTGGACAATAATTAATACCTACTTACGATGGAAATCGTAGTTAGTTTAGTAACTTAACACAGTTTGGGAATATCTAATTTGGTAATGTGATTGCATAATTAAAAACCTTTTACGGAGCTAGTATTTAGAGAGCGATTAACTGTAGCGAGGTTTTTAACTTGTTGCTGGAAGGTTTTTCAGCAGTATTGGCTTAACTGATTTCCAATCCACACACACTTTTATCATGCTACAAAAAATACAGCGTGCATATACCTACTACGGTGGAAAATGATCAATGCAGTTATCGAAATGGTTTCTTTCATGATTTTTTTTCTTATATTCGGATGGCTACGTGAACCATATGCTGAAAAGAGTTGATAAAACTATGTATACCTATATAATATGCAGAAAAGCTTTAGTCAAATTTATTGCTTTCGTTGTTGTAAATTGTTTTCGATTTGATGACTCTGGGCAGTCCAAATAGGATTAGGTCGACATAATTAGGACGCGTACACAAATGGTGTTTGATCTGCCGTATATAGCGTGGCAAGTAATTAGGCTTGGCATAAACGGTGGCCGTCTGTAATTCGATAGAACCGCGATAAGCCATGTACGAGTATCCAGTCGGTATTGTGCGGCTTTGCGGTGCTACCTACACGGAGCTAAGTAAGTAGTCTGCGTACAAAACACAACAAACAATACTGTTGAACAAAGAATACTGTACTGATACATTTGGGTTGTACTCGGGATCAAAATCATCAGGCACAGATTTCGTCTCAAGCAACACGGTATTCGACTGCAGTGAAAATAAAACCCCTTATCAAAATTCAATGGTAAGGGAATAAAATAAAGTTCTACTAAATTCAACTGTTTTTAAACTACGTATAGAGGACGAATTTTAAGTACTGATTACTTAGTATTTTCCTAGTATACTAACGAAATGAATTTTATCCGTCTGTTTTTAACATTTCATACTAGGTACCTATCTGATTATTTGATCTAGCATCAAATATTGTATATTTAGACTTTAAGGACAGACTGAAATTAACTAATTTACTGACTGGTTAATTTGCTCGGTAGTATGTTCTCACCTTAAAGTTTCCGAGGTAACCAACTGTGGCTCGATGGCTGGAGGTGGCGGTCTGCTACTGTTGAAAAGTTGTTGCACGGCCGAGTTCGGCTTCGGTGTTTGTGTTGAAACAATCAGTGGAGTGTCGAGTCTAAAGAGATGAGTAAAGATGGTTTATATAAAGCAGTTTTCTTTTCATAGAAATAAATATAGGAGTAGCGTCCGAGGTCTTTTTACAAGATTCTTGTTACTTTCACCTGTTCAGGTGTCATATTTCGCAAGTAAGATTTTAACCACTTTTCGGTGTCCGATTAAGCTGAAATTTGGTGTACCTACGTAACTTCGATGGCTACTATAATATGACACCATGAAACTGGTCTGATAATAGAGTCGAAAGGTGGTCATAGGAACGCTGTAATAAGTCGATGCAATCCTCTACCAAGTTTGGGCTCTTTAGAATCGCCTCGGTGAGTAGTTTGCGGATATTCAAAGAAAAATACAGTCGGCAACAAACGCAAGTCATAAAAATTAAATTAACGACTTATTTTAATCTACATTTTAAAGAAAATTAGAGGAAGAAACATGAAGATTAACACTTATGAAGTAGGTAAGGTACTTTTTCCTTGCGTTGTTAAATGTGTTGAAAACATCGGTAGGATTGCTTTAATTTATTACAAAGTTAAATTACTAGCTCTTCCATCATCAGACCAGCCCCATGGTACCATATTATTGTATTGTCATCAAAGTAAGTTCAATCGGTTGAAGATATCTGATTCAAAATTGAGTTGGAAGATTCCTCCCGAACAAACATGGTCACCTGCATACATACATGCAAGTTTAAAGTAAAAAAAACATGTTTTTTATTAGTATCACCTTTGTGTATTGTTTGGAGGGTCCTTTTGCGAGTTTGTTTCACTATCTGACAGGGAGTTCCGAGCCGATAGCTCGCTTTTTTGTGACGGGTCGTCTTCACTCGGTTCTTTGGGTCTTTCGACGAATCGCACGGAGCGCGGCGTGAAGGAACCATCTTCGTCGCTCGCCGTCGTGGTCGAGCGTTGATCATCGTTCTGTTGACATATTCTTACTACAGGTACTACAATGCAGTCAGATTAAAGTGTATCGACTAGATACATATTTGTACATGCCGCACTGCAATGATAAAAACAGGAATTTGGTCAAATACTTAAGGGAATTGATAAATCCAAGGCAGTTGACAAATTGCCATTGCATTTTTCACCATTTTAATGCGATTTACACAGGTATTTTTAGTGCAATACCTAATTTTTTATTTGTGACCAAAAACTGCAAGACGATTCAAAAATATTCGTCTCGAAAACTCGGTTATCTACTAAATCATTTAAATTACTCAAATTGAAGAGTCGTTTTATACAAACACGACATATTGCGCTCTAGTCGTGTACGAAAGACTCATCCGCTTAACTTATGTATATGTACTCTTACTAATATATTTTAATTCACAGTGTGGGATCCGGGGTTTCTGAAACACACATGCAGCAGCTACATCGGCAATGTACATTGTACATGGTATGTACACGACTAGGCTCAGAACAGCTAATTCTATTAGGTGCGAGTTCTTTTTGTCTTACATAAGCCTTTTAAGTAGGTACTTAATTTCTTAGGTTTTAAATACCGAGGTTAAACAGTGTGACTCGACTTAGTTTTAGTCACACTGAAAAAAATATCAAGTGGAGCCTACTGACATTACAGTAAGACTTACTGCAATAACAGTTAGGCCTACTGACATTTCAGTAAACCTAACTGTAATAACGGTTACGCTTACTGTAATTTCAGTAGGCTCCACTGGGTATTTTTTTCAGTGCATTTATATTAAAATGTTAATGACTAGCTACTTTGGTTAAATGCAGCCTTAGACGACTTAAGTTGAGTGATTATTTTTCGTAAATATTGGTAGAATATGGAAACAAGTATTATCAGGGATGACTAATTTATCGTGACCTACTAGCTAATGTCGTAGATTCTAAAGTTCAAGTATGGTAAACTAAACAAGTAAAAATCAAATCGTCGAACAACTAGTTACATTGTTTTGAGCTCAGTCTGGTAAAGTTGCGACAAGTTAAAGGTGAATTGTTTCAGCGGCCCCGTGTGTAGTATCACTTGGCAGCGACGTATCACGATGGTCAGATGGTCACGCTAGCTTCCTACATCCTAGCTAGCTATTCAGTTAATTTGAGACAATGCTACTGTTCTCGTCTATAATTTGTACTAACACTAACTAGACAACTTAGAATTTGCTTTAAAACAACGGTTATTGACTAGTGGTTGACTGGTAGAAACCTCATGGCATTAAGTCCGCCATTTGTACTTTTACTTCTATATTTTGTGCAATAAAGTTTAAATAAATAAATAAGTTATCGTACACAGGAAAACCTTTTCTTTAGATTGTCTGTTATATATTTTCTTGCGAAGTAAATCGGAGCCAATTGTTATTCTAGTCATACTAATATTAATTAGTTTTTAGCCACATCCACATCTAGTTTGCTATTAAAACGTGACTGTGATTGCTAAATTGTGTAAACGTCCTTTTAGACATTATTTAATTACTGGTAGTAACAATGTTATGTATGTCTAAAAATAATTATTAATATTTATTAATGTTACTAATTTTTAACAGCTTGTCCAATAGAATCTATAAGGTTAACTTTGGTCTGTTTTATTATGTACTGAAAAAATAACTGGATCCGAGAAATATAAAATTGTGTTGTACAAAAATTAGGTAGGTTAACATAAAACTATCGGATTTATGGCATTTCGTATAAATCTAAGGCACCTCAGGTACGCATTTTAACAACATAACACATTCGGGTATATGAGGGTTACTTTTATCACGTGATAAATTAATAACATGGCATCCGTCACTCTCACACTTATATACGTGTCGGAAAATTACAATGTTTTTATCATTTGCCACGTGACCAACCACTAGTGCTGGACGATGTAGGTGAAAAACTAAAAACACTGCAACCTCGAAGCACTAAAGGGCTTGTGCACCAATCACGTGAGGGTTTTTCGGCTACTTCTTTTTGACCCCCCTTCCCCCCTGGTGATATTTGGTGAGGTTCTTTGCTAACCCCCCCCCCCCTCCCCTGGCTACCTCACGTGTATTTTTTTCCCGCGAAAATGTCTTAAAATACACTCGCTAAGTATTTTGAAGTATTTAACAAGTGAAGATTTATTTTTGACGAAACCAAGAAAAAAGATCGGTTTTTTCTTAGTACTTTCACTGTAGAAAAATACACGTCAGGTGTCCTTATACCCCTCCCTCCCCAACGTGATATATCGTGATTTTTTCGTGACCCCCCTTCCCCCCCATTGAACCTCACGTGATTTGTGCACAAGCCCAAATCTAAAATCCGTAGTTAAGTATACAATTCTCAAATAAAATTAAAATTGAGAATATTTACAGCCATAAGAGGGCTGTTGCCGATCGGTTACTCCAGTAAGTAAACTAACAAGCTTTAGCAATAATAAAAGGCGCCGCACGATACCAGGAATTAATTACTTGCTAATAACCTCAGGAATATAAGCAGACTTATTGACCGGCTATTTGATATTGGAAAACTAGTAAAAAGTAAAAGTAAAAAAGTATTTATTTTCGAAAACTGTAGTTACTACTAACACAGGTCCACACCTGTGACACAAAATTGTTTCGAGGGTCAAAATACCTAAAATTTCGTCCCTTTACATACATATTGCATGTCATTTTATAAGGGAAAAACATGTAATTTTTTTTATCAACGAACACTCGTATACAAATGTAATACAATTAATTTATAACCAAACGCATAATATTTTCAGAAAATTGTATATTTTCTGTACATTTTTTTTATCGCATATCGCAACTATCTGTTGTAATTACCACTGCGTTTCTATTAGTTTTCAGATTATATTAGCAGTATTAATATTAGTAAAATCATTACAGTAATATTTATTGAAAAATCGCTCATTAATCATAACGAACATTATCGTTTTTTTACGCTCGACAGTTATAAAGTATTAATAAATTATTATCAAAACCTAACAGTGGTCTCAATGTGTTTCTAAATTATGAAAATATCTGTGAAATCATGTTATCACAATATTTCTAATGTTAATTGAAAACTTGTGGAGCAAAACCGTTTAAGTAGAGGACATTTACCAGCTATTAAGCTATAAAGTGGGAGGAAATCACCTGTTCAATAATATCCTTGTCGGCGTCGAGCGATTTCCAGAGCCGCCCCCCTTTCAATATACCGCCTCGGCGCTGCCTAGAAGGCGAGTTCTCGGATGACTGGCGGCCTTCTGCGTCCCCCGTGTCACTCTCCTCACCTGATCGCAAATAAATAAACTTTATTTAAACGTCCGTTTTTAGTTTGGATACGTACGCGGCCGTGTCAACCCTACTCATCTTTGTAGGCGGCGCGGCGTGCGGTATGTTATAATCGTGACGTTGCAAAAAATAAAATTGATCTATCCAAATATCATAAACCCTCCATGATGCGTTCAAGAGCCGCACATTATGAACACCATAAACAAAGACTGTTTTGTTAGAACAAATTTCTTATCTGTAAAAATGTTATTAAATTGCTAAATAATAACATCGATTTCGATAATATTATTTATTCAAATTTCGAACATCTATGAAGACCAAATAAATATGATTTGACCTCTATTCTAATATCAGTCGAGATGGCGTTTAGTTCGAAATGAAGTGTTAATTTGCAATCAAAGGCTATAGAGCCGTGTAAGGAAACAAAATATGCCCCTGATGGTATCAGCCAATGAATATATCCTACGCTAGTTATTAATCGGCCAAGTATTATGTCATAATTATTGACAGTTTCCTAGAAATGTCACTTAAAGTTTGTATTACTTTCCTAAATATCTTTGAAACTCATAGATATAGTATTTGAAACTACTAGTCCGATTCTTTTGTCATTAAAAAATGTATTAGATATTGGGTTGAAGAGGAACAACTTTGCAGAAAACTAGACGTCTCTAGGTCAACATTAACTTGGTATTTTTGATGTCAAATATTTCAAACTTTATTTTGACACTTCTGCGTCAGTGACGGCCACCATTTTTTTAACACTGATGTGACATCTCTTTTCGTATAAAAATATATTTATTTCAAGTAAATCGGCTCGGCTTGGAGCAACAAGGTGTTTTTTTTTTTAATTTTAAGTATAGGTACCGGCCTAGTACACTACCAAGGTATATGCGTACTACGAGTCTATTGACATTTTATATAAAGCTTCATTATTCTACGGATTATTTATCATCTCTATAGTCATTCATGGAGTTAAAAAAATTGTTTGTTTGTATGTTTCCTTTTTTAGACATAAAAATTAAATACACACCAAAAGAATTAACTTCTAAACATGCAAACCCACACTCGTGTTTAATACCCCTCATTATGTACAGTCACATAAACTACTATTAATGTTTACACAAACATACCTAATTATATATAAGTATTATACATTTACATGTTTGCTGGTTACGATACCTACTTACTAAAATAAAAGTTTTGCATAATATTATTTAATCTACACTATACTTAATAACTATTATATTCAATTTATTGTATATCAAGTGTATGTTAACTTATGTGAAATTATACAAAACATTACGCACCCAAAAAAATACATGCGAGAAATCATTTTCAGTACTGATGTAGGATGCGGACGTGTTATAATGTATCATACTCGTATCAATCAACGGCTTTCCGCGTCATTGATCGGTACCGCGTCGTCATTAAATTTGGATAATAGATAGCCCAGGGCAATTGCAATTTTAACCCTTCCCTCATTTAAGGTTTTTCATGGGCACTATGTTTACGCACGTAAATGATTAATCGATTATAAACCAATTGATTAAAATATTAGCCCCTTAGTTGCGAAAAGCCTCCTCGTGGCCCTGCAGTCGCGATCGCGAGTACAAGCCTCATTCGCGCCGTAATGAGTAAAAAGTATTTGTAAAAATGCAAAAAGACGAATCTCAGAAAATCGTGATTGTTTTAAATCAATTATAATAAAAATTAAAATTTAGTCAAATAAAATGACGACTGTAATCCATATTTTTTCGAATGAGTGACGGAATAAAATATAATAAATATTTATTTTGTTACTATAGAGCGGCTACTACTTAATCGTTCGAGTGCCATATCTGGTTTTCCTATACCATGGGGAGGATTTCTAGAATTGTGGATACTTCTCGTACAAGTACTAAGCGCGGATAAATTAAGTGTCGGTATTCAATTTAGGGACGTTTGTACTGCTGCTAGAACTCACTTTGCATAATATTGGTGTTTGTAAAGTCGTACATTAAACTTAAACAGAACTTCGTCGAGACGGAACGGATACATGTTTTCCCGACGAAGAGTTGTAAAGTGACAATGTATTCTCAACTTCTAATTTGTAATAAAGTTTTGGAAAAGAGCATTTTTAACTATTTAACGTCGTAGGGTTAAGGGAAACTTAAATTAAGCTGTTTTTGGGAAGGAAAATGGGTCCGTAAAGTAACATACACTTGATATACAATAAATTTATAGGTAGTTATTTAATACAATGTAACGTTTGATATAACAGTTTTTTGTTGAAAATTGCTTTATTCTTATTATAAATTAATATACTTTTATGGTCATTAAACTACATTGACAGTTGCAAGTAAAGGGACCGAGAAATTTTTGTGCAAGAACTAAGTAAACACAAATCTTCTTTAAATCTCTGTATTTGATACGTGCATCTTGGACTATTGGCTCTATCAGGTGAGTTATACCTTACCATCAGGTGAGTTATATCTGTGCATTGATGAAATTAAAAGTAAAAAACCTGTACAATTCCCTCTCTTATTGTATGGGTCATTTGTATGAGCCATCATACATATCCGGAAGGTGTGTTCTTTACTCAATCGTGCTGTAGTATGTACTATTACTACCTATGGCCGATAAAGTATGTTTTATTATTTATTTACGTATTAACGCCTACAAGGAAAGACTTCGCGGTCAGTTTTTACTTGTCGAGCGAGATCGAAAAAGATATCTATATGAAACCTCGTTCATCGAATCAAGATGCTGTCATAGAACAGCTCATCACGACACATGTGAGCCTACCTACTTGAAACAACACTTCTAAAGTGTAAAATAACTTAAATAACATAAAAAGAACACTTGCATTGTATTACTGACAAAGAAAAGCTATATAAAGTAGACCGCCTGAACAGAACTGAAATAATAAACAACAAATGAATAGGGTGCGCCAAGAGCGATACTTTGAAACAAGAGTTATATAGTCATAACTAGTTATACAGTCATAGACGTATGGGATAGTGATGTTCATGAAAGGAGGCAATGACGTACGGCGAGACGGGCGACGACAGAAAGAAAGTATTTTCCTCCGTTTACAGGCGACTACAGGTATTTTTGTGCTGGCTAGATTTCCCCGAGGTATTGGTTTATTTTTGTTCCTTCATTGACTGAAATTGTAACTTATGATTGTGTTTGTTGTAAGTATTTCTATTTCTTTACTCTGAGTGAAAACCCCAAAATTGATGGTAAAATAGTTCATATAGGTTATGAGAACCTCCTTCACAGATAATATATGCCACCTAAATAATAAGTCTAATAATAAGTCCTAATTTTCTAAATTGAAAGTAAAGTGGGCGCTCTCGGAATAACAGACCCCAATTTTTACTGCCGAACTATTGGTACGTTCACTAGTAAAATAAAACGAATTTAGTGAGTTATGTAATGAAATATAACTTTTACGTGGGAAAACTTTTAAAGAAACTGAATACAAGCTTATAGCTCAAGCAAATTAAGCCGAATATGGGCAATCAGGGGAAATAATTCGTGTAGTTATGAAAATTGGTACAGTTAATACCCTATGGTGTCTAGATGAACATACTAAAAGTCCTCGAGGGTGGGGGCTGTGCTAAGGGAGTAGGGGGGGTTGAAGGTACCTTTTTTCTGATTTTCGCTCATATCTCAAATATTTGTAGAAATAGCATTATGATTACTTCGGACAAAAGTTTACACATAATATTCCCTACAAATTTGGTCATATTCATTTTTACTCTGCGATCAATACTTTGGGAGCTACAGGGTGTTTAAGTTAACAGAAATATAAAAAAATGGTCGTTCAAGAAAACGTAGTTTTTTCGTAGTTGCTCATCATAACACGCGAACGTGTTGCAACGTTGTGTAGTTGAGAAATTCCCGTTACCGGTAAATTCCCATTTGGGAATATTCGGGCATATACGAGCTCGATGGACCCATTCCTTTGATATTTCGTTTTGAGCTAATTAATTGAATACAAGCAAACCGTTTTCACTTTTTGACTCATCCTGAATCATCACTTAGGGTGAGTATCATAAAATTTACCTGATGATGGACCCTGGAAGCCCGTAATGGATCGGATCTCATGATACGTTCAACGTAGACATGTGCGGTTTTCACATTTCAATTCATTTTGATGAGCAGTTAGAGCCGGTATCATTAAATAAACCTGATGATGGACCTTAGAAGCCCGTAATGGATCTCAGGATACGTTCAACAGACATGTGCGGTTTTCGTATTTCAATTCACCTTGATGAACAATTAGAGCCGGTGTCATAAAATAAACCTGATGATGGAATCCTGGAACCCCGTAGGTAATGGATCTCAGGATACGTTCAACCTAGACATGTCTGGTCTTCGCATTTCAATTCACCTTGATGAGCAATTGGAGCCGGTGTCATTAAATAAACCTGATGATGGAATCCTGGAAGCTCGTAATGGATCTCAGGATACGTTCAACGTAGACTTGTGTGGTTTTCGTATTTCAACTCTTCTTGATGAGCAATTAGAGCCAGTATCATAAAATAAACCTGATGATGGATCCTGGAAGCCCGTAATAAATCTCAGGATACATTCAACGTAAAAGAAAAATTCTTTTTTAGGAATACGTCGCCATCATAACGTTTTTTTTAGTTTAGAATAAGCACGCTTAGTCACCTGCTGATCGAAAATATAATCCCCATATCGGTCCGAGCGTGCGAAATTACCGTTACGGAGCTGCCACGACTTTGCACGGCAAGCAGCAGCGCAGCGAGTGATTGAGTGAGAAGTCCGAGCACGGCGGCCATACCAGTGAGCGAGACATCCGTACCTACACCGCTGCCGCTGCCGCTGTCGCGCAAAGTCGTGGTATCTCGATAAGGCCTTAGCTACTACGGGCGTCAGCGCGGCGCGGACCGCCGAATAACGTCAGAGTTGGATTTTGTACTATAAAATAATTTGTATATTTTCATGTCTAGTTTTATATACTACCAGAACGACAAGATAGTACAGTCGAGTTCATTTACATCTACACGCTTACGAGAACAAAAATATCTGAACACGACCCTATTGTCAGGAGCATAAAGTCATGTTCAGATATTTTTTTCTCGTAAGTGTGTAGTTGTAAATGAACTCGACTGTACTCCAAAATACTATAATCTCTTGACCATATCAACAAAAATATATATATGCGCCGTGTAGCTCCTAAAGTATAGATCGTAGAGTAAACATATATATGTCAAATTTGTAGGAAATTTTATGTAGAAACTTTTGTTCGAAGTAATTATATTATAATGCTATTGAAATCTGAATAAAGTACCTTCAACTCTCCCTACTCACTCAGCACAGCCCTCACCCTCGAGGACTTTTAGTATGTTCATCTAGACACCACCAGGTTTTCGATTGCAGATTTTTGCCCACAGACGTCCTGTGCTTGTTATAAAATGCATAGAGAAAGAGCTTTAAAGAGAATACATTATGTAGAAAAGGGCTTCTACACAGCGCATTTTTTTATTAGTCACCCACTTATCAAGCCACCTTAATAGTAGCAGCATAAATTATAGTTGAAAGATTAATAAAGGCAACGTTGTGTCGCATTTTATCTAAAAGAAAAATAAAAAAATTACATAATTATCTTTAATCTATTTATAAAGCAAAATCCTAAAATTGTATTGAAAATCAGTTTTATCTGGAGAGATGTCATTATTTCAGGACTAATCTTAATAGTGCGGTGGAGCAGCGTGGCGTCTGCCGTACAGAGCCATCTGTTTCTTAAGTTTTTTAGTTCCTCTCATCATGCCGTTTCGGACGGATTTTAATTTTGGTTCAGAGGTTGCTGGACATCCTAAGAAAAATAAACGCGGTTTCTAGCTAGTAATCTATAATATCACTAAGAATGTCCTTTTCGAAGCACGCCAAAAGCGCAACCAGGCCTTCCAGGCAAATAGTGACCAACGTCAGTTGGCTATTGACACATGTAGATAGGAGCCGTGTATTTGCATCGTAAATGAATATGCATAATCTACTCACTCGTTATCGGCGCCGAAGGCAGTTCAGTTTGTGTCTCCTCTATGAATAAGTCGGGCGGGCACTCTGAAACAACACAACTAGTAAATAACAATAAGGAACGTTGTCCAATTTCCATTTAATTGGTAAAAGCGTCAACTTTTATGCTTGCTAATAGACAGTTCGTAATTGTTAACGATAGCTTTTGAACGGAAGCAGTAGGGGTAATAACTTTCATTCTGCTTTTTGTTGCCTCAAAGGCTCGTTATTATAAATTCGGAGAAATAAAGCAACACTTTCTCAAGTTAATTTGGCAAACGTTGCGATACCGTGGGTAATGATTTGCCAATGTTTGAAATATTTTCGTCAATGAACGACATCCAAATTTTCCAGTTTATTGCGTGCATAATTTGCACAGAAAAACATTTTGGAGGTTCCACATGCATACGATACCGCATTGTGCCATCCGAGTTTCAATTATATTATTTTGTCCAATTACAATGAATGCTTGGATCCCGATATGATTTATACTTTCAATACAATTTTAGAATCATATAAAAGTAAGTATAGAACTATTTTTATTTACCGCTGTAATATTAGTATGTAGTTTATGTGGCTGTACATAATGAAGGGTATAAAACACGTGTGGGTTTATGAAACGCGCTGAAGGCAAGTTTCATAATAACATCACACGAGTGTTTTAATGCCTAATTATGTACCTACAGTTGGCCTCCATGATGCATTCAGGAGTCGACAAATATTACC
Organism: Apotomis turbidana; assembly: GCA_905147355.2. Classification (NCBI taxonomy): domain Eukaryota; kingdom Metazoa; phylum Arthropoda; class Insecta; order Lepidoptera; family Tortricidae; genus Apotomis; species Apotomis turbidana. Next base: position 21,020,825 of record LR990280.1, read on the forward strand.
CGGTAATGGCGGTAATGAAGTTTTCTGGCAGCTGTCATAGTTTTTTAATTCAGAGACAAACTAGAATTGGCCCCAACTATCATCGTTCGATATCGTAAATAACGTGCGACATTTGTCAAATTTGATGCAAATTGACAATTCATTTCGAACTAAACGTCATCTCGACAGATATTAGAATAGAGGTCAAATCAAATTTCTTTGTTTTCAAAGATGTTCGAAATTTGAATAAATAATAATTATTATAGAACTCGATGTTATTATTTAGCTATAATGAAATTTTCACAGATAAGAAATTTGTTCTAATAAAACAGTCTATTTTTATGGTGGTCATAATGTGCGGTTCTACAACGCATCATGGAGGGTTTATGATATTTGGATAGATAAACATATAATCAACGAGAAGAGTTGGGGTTCGTGTTTTGATAAAATTGTTGTTCGATACGGCGACGCGTTTCTCCAGGGGGTAGCTCGTTTCCGAAACAGGGCACTGTCTGCTATGGCGGAGAAACCAGCGTTTCTCATAATAATGCGACACCGATCCATAACAGCGCACGGCTAATGAGAAATCAATCCTGACACATGTCATCTTCATACGTTTCATAATCATAAGTAATCATAACCTACAATTAGACTTTAGAGTCTGTCAAGCGAGTCGCGCCCCTCGGGTATGGGGCTGATTATATCCCAAGTAGCACAACTGGGTCTAAATAGCTCGTATATCATATCTAATTAGATGCTTAAGTGAAATTTACCACCATGACTAAGTGCTATATAGGTGGCAAGAACCCTTATGCCACCAGTATAGAACCAAAAGGAGAAAAATTGCAGCCTATTTTTGGTGCTAAATAGAATCCATAAGAGATCTCACAATTACCTTAAGTGGTAATTAGAACTATGGGTGAAAGTTATGCGCAGTGAACGAATGAAAACATTTCAGTTCGGTCAATGAGTGATAAATGAGTCGCCAAAATTATCTTTGAGTGGCGAGGCAACTGTCAAATTGTGTTTTATTAAAAGTAATACGTGATCCGCCATATTCATTTTGGATTTATATGTCTGTTTGATTGTGATTAAAACTTTACGTTATACAAGCATTGAAATAAGCACGAAATTCTTGCGAATTTTTTTTTACTGTGAAACTATAGTATGTTTTCTTTGTAAATTTCGACGCGCCCTTCATTTGATCAGGAATATTAAAAAAGAGAGTGCTAAATTAAATAAGGAATAGATACTGATAAGAAATAAAACTGTTAAAAACCTGACCTAATGATTGTAGGTTACGTACAATGTTAAAGTAACATCGTCACAACTATCAAAAGTCTGTGATTATGCGTGAGTGTGATAAAATTCTGGTTAAAATAATCAATTTTCATAGGCTTCCATTTGTAAACATGGCGAAACAAAAAAGATCCTACAGTGTTTATTTTCACTTATTTGTTCCTTATTTGGAACTATCAAGTCTAATAATCACTTATTTGTATCTTGCGAGTGGCAAAGCAGTGAATGATATTACCAATAGTAATTATTTGCTCTTTTGTAGACTATTAAACAAGCAAGACTATTAAATATATTTTGACAAGGCGCAAATAGGAACTATAATAGAACTTTTAGTTCGTTAGTGGTTTGAAATAAGTGAAAATAACTGCTTTTGGTTCCAAGAACCTCCTACTGAGACCTATTTATGCGTTGGAGTGGCAATAAGGTACTTCTTAGGCCTTAAAGTTGCAATATTTTTTGGTTCCAAAAGAGCCGTAAAATTATCCCTTTAGCCACTATTGGTGATATAATTCGCTATTGTACTAGTCATTTGGAACTTTTAGTTCCAAATAAGGGTATGTTCCCACTTATATGTAAAAGTTGCTTATAAGTGATTTTAAGGCCTTATATAGCACTATTGCTTCTTATTGAGTGACAATTTGAACCTTCATGCAACTTTAAGTAGCAAAATCGACTTTATCCCACCATAAGTAATAAAGTAGAAACAAAAAACGCTCCTATGCAACTACAAGTGATAGGATGAACTCATATACAGTTTTGAGTTGTGTTTAAAGCTATAAGTTGTATCAAACACTGTTAAACCACTCATTTAGAACTTAAAGCTATAAGATAAGCTGCAAAATTCACTAATGTGCTGCTTGGGATATCTATCTCATAATATACCATACGAAAAAAAGAGATGGATATAATAAATCAGCCCCCTCCTAGGTGACACGATTCGTTTGACAAACTCTAGTTTATAAACAGACCTAGGAATATAAAGGGCAAATTTTAATGACAGCTACTAGCAGCTAGGGATTGCCTGTATCGATGAACTCAATTATCGATGCTTATCCCATATCGTCGATGATAGTGCAATACCGCGTAAATAACAGCTGTCGATAAACTTCTCATTTCAATAAAATACTTAGCATTTGATTGAATATTGATTCGTATCGACACTTGTTACTTACGCGGTATTTCATTATCCCCGACGATATACATACTAGTGCCCCTTGCCCCTAGCACGCTTTTTGAGTTTGTTTTTCTTGTGTAGGTACTATTCTGGTGACAAATATCATAATATATTTAGTATTAATAATATAATATAACAATAATATCTCTTTATAGACCTCTTTACATAATTAGATAAAAACTGCTTACCTACTTAGACACTTATAATGAAAGGAGTACTAATAATTGTCAATGTCGTCGGAATGAGGAAAAATATATGAATGAAGGTTTAAAAATCCTTTTATTATTATATAATTGTATATTGTTTCATTTGCATGAAGCGGTGGTAGCCTAGTGGTTAGGGCATGCGACTTTCAATCCGGAGGTCGCGGGTTCGAACCCGGCCCGTACCAATGAGTTTCTCGGAACTTATGTACGGAATGTCATTTGATATATACCACTCGCTTTTCGGTGAAGGAAAACATCGTGAGGAAACCACCTAAGCCCAATAAGGCCTAGTTTCCCCCTCTGGGTTGGAAGGTCAGATGGCAGTCGCTTGCGCAAAAACTAGTGCCTACACCACATCTTGGGATTTAGGTAGCCGACCCCGATTGAGAATTCATTCTCAAAAAAAATGGGACAAAAGGCTAGGAGGATGATGATTGTTTCATTTGCATACTTTCAATTCAATGGATTTTTATTTTTATAAAAGACGGCGCGGTTCATCGATATAGGCAATCCCTAGCTGATAGTAGTTAACTGTCATTAAAATTTGCCCTTTATATTCCTAGGTCTGTTTATAAAATATATTGGGATGACACATCTGTACTAAAATTGGTAAAAATCCTTTCAGCCGTTTCAGCGTGATGAACGGGCATTTTTTTACCAATAGACGGCGCTCTACTTCTATGTCCATACAAACCCTGCATCGCGCAGTTAAGTTTTCCTGAAGCAAAAGTAAAGTTTTCCCTCTTTATAAACTAATAATTTTTCAATAAAATTATTGAATTTTATAATAGGTTACCTTCATAGTAGAAGCATTTCCCAATAAGATATTATCAAAAATTTCTCTAAGATGCATGCTGTGCTCGAAAAGAGCGATTTCCAAGAATTCAAACTCTAATTTAAGTGCACTTTCAGCACTAGTGCTTTTTAGTTTATCATTCATATACTTAAAGGTATCTATAATAAAGGTAATATTTTATTAAAGACGTTATTAATGAATTATAGTACAGCGGCGCGGTAACTTCGTCACTGATTCTTTGATCGATGCTCTGTTCTAATAGATAATGCGTCGGCGCGCGCTAATAGAGCGGACAATTTCACGTGAATGTAAACCGCTTAATACAATAATCACGTATGTATCACGAAAGTTTTAATAACGTTATTCATTTACTCTAGATTTAGAATTTCATCAATAAACAAACATTATATTTTATTCATCAAATATGTCTGTCTATTTTCTCGCAATAACCCACCAACAAACATTTTAAATGAAAACCACATGATTTTTCCATTTATACGTGCTGATAAAATTAAAGGATACTTATAGGTAACTATTAAAGCTTTATGCTACTAGGCAAATTAAAATAGTAGAAGTCTAATATCGCTCGACATGTTTTGAATCGGTTCGCGATACATCATTTAAGCGAGCCGATCAGCCGCGGCGGCGGCGGCCAATCGCACATATTCGCGCATTTTTATATTACGTACCGTCACGATAACCGTTCAGTGTAGAACGTGCCGTAGTCTTGTTTATCTTAGAGTAAGAGTAACCGAGACTTAAATGTTATTTACGAGTTGTTGAAAGTGACGTAAGATTTAAATCTTACCTATTAATAGGTATATTGTTATTCCCTCACAAGCGTGTTGAAAATCGTCGTTACGTCGTTTGAATTATTATTTCACGATCAGCTTTATAATAGCCCTCATTTTTACAACAATGTAGCTGCAAAAAGGCACCGTGCTTAATGACCAATATTACCACATTCGTGTCATAATAATATATTTTCTCGCATTAGTCGTGAAAAGCAATATGCCTAGAATCGGCTGGAAGTGCAATATGAACTCGTATTGAAGGAAGGCCTCTCCTGCGAGTCGGTATCGGGTCAAATTGACTCGTTCATCTATTACTTACAATCCAGCCTTAAATGTCTCAAATCGTACATTTGATTTTTGCAAAGAAATTTGCATAAGTGAAATTAAAATTCAATTACGTGCGGGGTTACTCGCAAATTAAACCAACGACAATGAGGTCAATGAGTGATAAAAATCCATATACTGTTTAAATGAACACACGACGACACACATTAAATTATGCAAATCTGTAGATATAATAATTGATAGCAGCAGAATAACAGTTTATACTCAAATGTTATGCACTAAGTGATATTATTTTCTATAATAGGGACTCGGACGTTATGATCAATACGTCAGGGACCAAGGGATACATTAGGTTAGGGCAGTATTCATAATGCACTTAGGCTAAGTTAGGTTTTGCGCAAAAAATAAAACGACCTGAGTAGCCTGTACAAAAACAGGTTTTATAAATACATTCACAACAAACATTACTTGTACAAACAGCGAACGTATGCCTATTAATAATAATACTAAGACATTTATTCATTGCTTATGTACATTTTTGGTTATGGCTTAAGCATGTATAATAGCACAGTTCTATAGTATACAAAACAATGAAGAGGTAGATGGCTCAGCTAATGCTAGTGCCCTGAGCCAATATGACTCTTGGTCACCGACGCTGTTATACTGCCACCCCCATGACTTAAATTACTAAATACATACAATTATTAATAGATATATAAACTTTATTGCACAAAACATTTCAAAATACAGGTATTTAGGGATCTCTTCCAATTAAACTTTGAGCAATTGAGTGAATATTTGAAAAAGATAGGCAAACTACCACTGTGTACAAACGAGGAATCTTTAAATTATGAAACTATATAAATACACTAAGTAAATAATAATACATATGAATTAAACCTATTATAATTATAATCTCATAGCCCGGTCAATATAAAAATGCTCAATTTATCGCTTGGGCCATAACATATAAAGCTTGACCAGAAATATATGAGGATTGTCAAGAGGGCTATTTATAAGATTTATATGGCAACAATTTTGCAACCAATCGCAACCACACTATAACGACATTAGTTTAAATATCTGTCAGTTCCTATGGTAACCTCGTAATATCATTTAATAGAATGCACTCTTTTCTTGGTTATTTTCTGTGTAGTAAACACGTGCACACTTTATTTATAATATTGCGTTCTCAACTGTGAATGGTTTTCAACATTTTCTTTGGATATTTTTAAATATTTGTCTTTTTAAGATACCATAACGAATGGCATTGACAATGATGACAAGCCATCATAAAATCATTGCTAGTGTAAGAAATTAGTTCCAGTCAAATTCCGCAATATGGCGCATCCTCATATATTTCTGGTCAGGCTTTATACCTTTAAAATAAACAACGTATATTGACGTTAATAGGTACATGAACAACAAAAGCAAATAAGTTTATATAAAGCCTATTAGGTAAAGCAATTCCAAATATTTTCTCACCGATCCCGTTTCCATGAAAGGGTTGAGCATAATTGGATGGACAATGGTATTGAATTAATTAAGCATGCATAAAAAGATATTTCGAATAATGTTTCGTCGAAATCCGGCCTGAAAATTTGGCGCGTTTTGCAAGTTCTTACTTTATTAAGGGTGGTCGCAGGCGGCAATTTTTGTTTTAGCGATTCAATAGCGCCTTGTTGCATTTGCTACGCGCGACAGAAGCGATGCAGTCGCGCTGTTTTCATTCAGCGTCAATGCATACGCGCGACTTCTATATTAATACCCGATGTCGCGCGTTTGCATTGATGCTGAATCATTGAGGAAGAGTAGGGGGTACGGGTCTGAATGAATTCTTCGCGAGTGCAGCGATGCTGTGGCGCTATAGTAGCGCGTAATTTGTTTAGGTGTGCGATGTAGCGATAGTTTGATGACCAGCGACAGTATCGCAGCTGAATTGCTGCAAAAAGTCGCCGTGTTCGACCTTCCTAAGTTCTGATAGGTAGATTGCGCGTGGCGCCAATTACATAGTTGTAGTTTTTTTATTGCATTTTGTTTTCCTTTAACCCTAAACTTGTCAGCGTATCTAATAATGCACATTTTAAATTAAAGTCGGTCAGTAACGATCGATTTATATTTTCTGTTTAGTATTAAATCGAAGCATGATGTGCACACTTTGTACCAAAAAATATATTTTTGTGCTCTGGCTACAAATTTTGACCAGTAGCTCGCCAGATGGCAGACCATGCGCGTGCGACTATGAAGCTCAAGGGATTTTTTTTTTTTATATTTGCTTGGGAAATCGAAAATCACTTTAACTTATTGCCGAATAGTTAAACTAAAATTAATAGAAAAACACTCGTTTACTAGGTAAAATATTAGCGTATTTTAGGGTGTATCTTTTAATGCACACTGCCAGCTTATTATTAATTTGAATATGTGCATTTTTGGATAAAAAAACGCACCGTGAAACATGCCAACTTTGCCCGCTTTTTTCGTAAAAACCCGAATTTCTCTCTTTTTTTCTATGACGCGATAAAGTTTTTTTTGTCTAACGCATCCATCGTATTCATATGCATGCGTTTATTACGAGAAACAATTTTTAAATCTACATTTACCAACTTTTTTAACAATTTTCACCTCGGGTAAAGTTATCTAAACTTTTGCCAACATTGCCCAAAACGATTATTTTCGTAACTATAGCCCCTACAACGTTAAGATAAGGATCAGTATAAAATCTGGGGTAATAATGGCGTTCCACGTAAATATCTTGGCCTTAACTATACAAACACGTGTGCAATATGGGTGGGCAATGTTACATAGGTATTTTATTTAACTCCATACAAGCCGAATCAAGCAGTTTGAAATTGTCAGGGTTGTCACTTTTGGTTGAGTAAACCATCTTTACCAATACCATTATCAAAGTGAAAAATGTATGCTTAATATTGGGTACTAATAGTTAGGCGGTTATTTTTTTACCCCACGTTAGAATAATCTAAATAAAAATTGTCATAATTGAATATTCTATGTTTTTGTGTTTTATGGACATGACATGACATGACATGCAGCTACTGCTAAAAGTACAACGGCTTAATAGAAATACAATTTATCTTACCTTAAATACATAACCCTCCTTTATTTACGCAGTCAGGTAAAATTACGACAAGGTGACAACCCTAACCCTTTTTTTAGTCTGGGCAATGTTAGCATTCATAGGTTAGCAAGTTACTGGATAACATTGCCCATCATCATAACTCTGGTTTTAATAAGTATTTTTAGTACAAACTACAGTAAAAATGATCTACAGTTCTTATTTTATAACAAGAAATAAGATACATTCACCTGAGGCCTCCCCATTCTGTAAAACATACACCAGAACTTCACCTAGAATTGGCCCGCCAAATCACGCACTTTATTCGACTAGTCCCAACACGTTACAGAGTGAAGTTGCGCGCAAATGTGATTCCCAGTGATACCACAGATATAATCTATTTTCCACTAAAAATAGTAGTGTTGCCATAATCATCTTGAAATTGTCTACAGTAACGTTTCTTTTTTTAAGTATCGTTTTGGGCAAAGTTCCCTGTGGAGGCAAAGTTGGCGTATTTCACGGCACATATAATTCCCTGCCAAGTATAGGGTTAACTGTTTTTGCTTATTTAACCGATAGCTAAAATAAATTCTACTTACCGCGTCAAACAAGAACTAAATAAAATATGGTCAGTATCACCAGGATTGTATTATAATGTGTTTCATATGCAACTGAAAGGTATTCACGGTTTAATTTACCCACACTACGTCACGTCATTGTTCATACACCTTTTGTTCAAAGTAGGCAAACGAGAAGTGAAGCGTTATTGAGCGCTTAAACGGCGCACGAAGGGTGCTCGAGTTTTAGATAACATAAAGACCTAACCCTTCGTTTCCACTCCTAATATATTTGGGTAGTTCTGATAGGTGCGATAACTACGATTACGCCGCATAAGTAACTATACGTACATACAGGCTGCCTTAATATTCCGTTCTGTACACGTTCTGTATACGAACATAAATATTAACTTATTGAGCGCAAAATCATTAAAACAATACATAGCGCGCAGTTATTTTGTTAATTACTCTCAATAATACCTAGTTGTGATATAAGGAACGCGGGAGGGCGGCAAAATTAAGAAGAGAGCCTTTCTCTTGTAGTAGCGGTTATTTTTGTTTTCTATCCTGATGCTTTGAACCTACTTTGGCAGCTCAGTAGAACGAACTTGGAACACCCAGCTTCGACAGCTATTTTATTCGTTATAAATTATCATCAAATCGCAAGCATTTTTATTATAAAAAGTACTTAGCACTCAAAGGTAATGTCAATTGGTAATGTTTAATAAATAAAGTAAGAATATGTCTGTAAGATACAATGTACGAAGTTTAAAAATTGAAGAATATATTTTGGCGATCCAAACCCATAGACAGACTTTTTAAATAAAATACATAATGCTGAAAAAAAAACATCTACTATACGTATTAAAGACGAATGTATTGATAATGAAATCGTAAACTTCTGTTTGTTCATTGTTTTGCTATGCATAATGCTTATCTACACTTCGTGGTTTTAAAATTTAATCATATAATGATGAACAATTAGTACTAATGTACGACGTATGTGATGTATATCGCTGGAGTGGTGAAGTCCAAGAAGAGCGCAGGGACCTAGGCATCCTTAACTCAAAGTCAAAGTCAAAGTCAAAATATTCTTTATTCAAGTAGGCCTAGCTACAAGCACTTTCGAATCGTCAGTTACAGAGAGTAGAGCAATTTATTCATAAACTTATACTAAAAATAAAATAAAAAAACATAAAAAACAACATTATAGAAATAAAAGAAAAATCCTAAAAAGGATCGTCAACACATAAAAAAAATATATAAATAAAAAACTAGAGTCTAGAATACATCTAGAATAAAATTCTAAATGTCAAAAATTATATTAAAAATTGTTAAAATTAAAATATCAGTACCCTGATGGGTACCTACTCGTTACAATAATTACACATAACATAACTAGTGAGAGCTGGCTCAGGATCGTAGAGCGTGGCGTGATCTGGTGTCGGAGGCCAAGATCCGCTTTGGCTCGTTGCGCTCAGTTAATTAGTACGTGGGTCATTGTCAGATTTAGGTTCGCGTCTTTTCGGTGGACACGTACAAAGTTAAGGACTTTTAGGCCTAGTTTTCCGATCAAAATTATATAAGCATAAGCGACGTTTCCCTTTCTATGGGCTTGCGTCTTAAAAACATAACTTCTATGCAAAAGCACATACGCTGTTAGCTATTGGACACCGAAGAGACGACTTACGTTTTTTGAACTGACATATGAGAAAGCTAAGCTATGAACTGTTCAGAAATACATACCATAATATTATAAAAAATATGTTATCAGTGGCACATTGATGATAAGTCATATCATTAATGATCTCAGCAAACATTTATTTGATTATAGGACATCTCAGGGCATAACTCATAATGCAAGTAAGTTTAGGGTGTTTAAGTGAATTTACATAGAATCTTTTAAGTTTTTTGTACATACTTTGAACTTTGAAGGCCTCTCTATAGAGGTGAAATGTGAAACGTGATTTTAGTCAACCTACTCGTAGTTTTATGACCGGTTGCGGTTATGGCAGTTTTCACGCCCGGGAGCGAGCGCGCCACTCGGACGAGGTAGCTCATTTTCGTGAAGCATTCGTGGAGCAATTACTTAACACTATTCGAGCTCTCTCTCTCTGCAACTTAAGAGGAAATACACTTCTCATTTTTCATACAAATCGAGGTTTCGTTCTCGACTGTTTTCTCTTCCAAAGTTTAGCTAATCATTGCGAAATTTCAGAAGCTGTATGGGAAGGAAATATTCTGCGTTCGGTCCCGTTTCGGTTTTTGTGCTTGTTATTATGAAATTTCTGTAAGGCGTCCGTTTTTAGCAAAAATTCCGCCGTAAACGGCCGCCTAGTACACAGATTGTATAAACCGGTTACGTTAAGTTTGAACCTAATTTGTATCCGACGCCATAGTTACCAGGTGCAAACTTAATGTAGACTGATAGTCTGAGAAAAGGAGCAGTGATACATCCTCTTAATAATTTATATTTACGTTGTTTAGACAGCAAATAATATATCAGACGTTGGGCACGACATGTTGTGTGCCATTAGCGAGTATATTGTATCATGTCACCTGGGAGTAAAATCTGATTCCTATTGTGTATGGGAGAGTTATGAAATTCTACTGCTTTTACGAGAAAACCCTAACAACGGGTGGGAGTCTGATATGGACACAAGCAATTAAACCGTGTAAACAGTTTATCGTTTGAAAACGGGATCATCGAGAGTGTACGAGTAGCAGACCAAAAGATATACCAAAAAAGTATATACACTTATTGTTCAAGTTTTGTGTAATATATATTGTTTGAAATATGATTATGATTGTTGAAGAAGCTTTCATCGAAAATGTTGCGTAATCCGTTTAGAGATATAACGAAACAATGTATTGTGGGATTCTCTCTTTTGTAGATTTGTAAAGAAGTCGGTATAATCGGAAGTTTAGCAGAATATGGCTAAAAACAAGGATAAAATATATTGATTCCTTAAGCATGAGCGTGAGTAAGTGTAAATGCACTCCTACTCAATGTGAAGCTTATTTTTGGAAGGATCAATTTCACTACCAAGGAAGAATTTGCTCTTTAGCTATAAGATCACCTGTTGCCTACCGTTAATAGAGTTATTTATTTGTGTTTCTAATGTTAACTAATTGTGGTAGGTATGCAATAAAGTATATCCTATTGTAATTATTTTGTTTATTAATTTCTATATTTAGCTATAATGCAGTTTGAGTAAGAAAAAATGTTCTCTGAGGACAGTGAACACGAATCAAATAAAGTCTTCACTTTTGAATGTATCGACTGGATGCATTCTCGATTCACGACTGGAGCATAAATTATTATTTATACTCGCGCACTTTCATCTGTCAATTATAATTTAACAGACAAAATCACAATAGCGCACTTTTTAATCCTGTAACATTTTTTTTTACTCTATGGTACCCGCTACAGAACTTTCATATTCGTAAGACATCTCTCTACACAACTCTAACAGAGAACATCAACATATTTGATAAAAAAAATAAACACGGTACTGCTCACTAATTGGTTGTAATTACTTGTAAAAAAAATTAACCAATCACGAGGCACCCGCCATGACCATCTCGATCATGTTTTTTTAATAGGTCAGTTTTAGTTAAACGAAAAAGGTTACATTAAAGTGTAGTGTAGTGTTAAATATAAAAAAAACATGGTGGGGCATTCCCCACGAGCAAAACACAGAAAAACATGTTTTACTTTAATCGTCATTACGATTAAAGTAAAACATGTTTTTCTGTGTTTTGCTCGTATAAAAAGTATTATATGCAATAGTTACACAATTAGGTCTTAAAATCTCGCAAGCCTCGTGATCTAAACGCGGTACTCGACTTTAAGAACCTTCATTGTGCAACGGCGTAAAATACTATTATCTGACAATTTCGTGTCGTGTAATCATTATTGGACTCAATTAACAGCACGACTTTCAAAATTCGGGTCTACTATTCAAGCACTTAAATATTGTCGTATTTTGATCGTTAACATGGAAGCCATTAAAGTAGTGATTAAAAAAACACTATCCGTACTAGAATATAATAATAAGAGTTGAAAAGTACATAGTTTCACAGTACAATACTTTATACCGGGGAATCTACGAATGTAGTGCATAATGGTTTGCCATCGTATTTTGTTCAAAAAGTTCGTTTTAGCATGCCTTATCTATTGACTTCCGTATAAAAATTTAGAAACAAATATAAAAACGTGCTTAACCCGCCCGACAGGCTTGAACAACTTAATTCACTAGATCTCTTTTGCTAGCTTTATAATTTTGATCATAATATTTGTATTTCAACTACCTCACGATGCTACTCGTCTGCTAGCTTCATGAACTTACTCGTATTTATTACCCAATGTATAGTAAATACCCAATTATCAGCATACAGCTAAAAATGCAAGTATATAATATATAATTATATTCCTGGAGAAGATTCCTAGTCATACTAAAACTTGAGAAAAAAGCTACATAAATTCTCAGTCGCACAGAAATAACCTTAACAAAGAGCCTTTCCTATCAGCAGAAAACAGGCTAAGCCAAGTCCGCTTTTAGAATTCAAGTATGTTTCCAAAATGCTCCCAGTCTGATTATATTTGGGGAGAGCATTTGTTCTATTTTATGCATTGAATAATGGAAGTCTGTTTTCTATATCATTTGATACATAATATCGGAAAGCAATTTTATTAACCCTGTAGCAAGGTCTATTGACTTTCGCTTTAAAGTTCAAATTAAATAACATTTCATAAGTGACATGCTCATTTTATTCGTGACTGGCATCGAGCAATTACGAGCAAGTGCATTTTACAGAGCATTTATTGAAAACCCGACACTGAAAGGACTGCCCTGAACATGCCAACATACACAGATACATACATTGACCAACTCTGTGAAAGTGTCTGATTTATTAAAATACATATATACCTAAAGGCATTAATACTTTAAAAACTTACAGTAACTGTATTTATTCAAAATCATATTTTATAAATAGTATAATGTAAAGCACACATCCTAATTCCCTTTTGTAGACCAATTCGTTATCATATTGGTCACAAGTTTGAATAATTGAATTAAAAATCTCAAACGCTTTCCTGAGAAATCTCACGATTCTTAGCGACGGTGAAGAGGGGTCGTAAATTAAAACTTCAACCGCTGTCACTGATAACGATCTACCTTCTCACAGCCTTCGTATTGCACTGATCTAACTTTACTGTATTTCACGTTAAGAAATAGATCGGTGAAGTAGAATTCTGGCTGTATACCACATAACTATTATTTTTAGGTACTTACTACACAATATATAAGTTTTAATTCCATCCACTTTTCAAATACAGAGCATTATGGATTCGAACCCAGGAACGCCGGGTCAGTAGACCTGCACTACAAACTGCGCCAACCGCGTCATCAGACATACATTTAGGTAAGACATACGTAAACATTTAGTTATTAAAAGGTTAATTTCGGACACACACAATCGTGAAGGACTACTGAAACGTTTGTTTATGTAATTTCATACATATATAACAAGTATATTTTACAGACCTTGTAGCCAAGTACCTTCCGGAACGGTTCATAGAATAGTTTTATTTTTAGTTTTACTTAGTATTCATTTGACTTTAATTTTATAGTAGTTTTAGTTTATCATATGACTCACCCATTAATTATTAATTATACAAGTAAAATATCTCAAAGAAAACCAATATGGTGCGAAAAACATTAGGTATTTGATATCACATCCTTTGACACTCGGCAAACCAAGGACATCACACGACGTGACACATTAAGAGATCAGAAACCCGGCGACACGAGGCCATGTTTCTAATGAAGAAAACAACAGCCTGCATAAAGGAACACCGCCCAGTATATGAAGAGCCCTGTGTTTTTATATCTACGCTGTGCAAACATCTTCTTCGCAGAGATTTGTGGGATCGGGGAATGTCTCGAATATCTGGCGGTTTTAAATTCGAGATAGAGGAGTTGGCTTGACGCCAGCCTCCTTGCCAGGTTCGCCTTGTGAAACTCGTAATTATAAAAAATGGACCATATTTAAACGGTAAATTTGGTGCGTTTAAATTTGAATAACGCAAGAGTAAAATAACTGTACAGCGTACATGCTCATTCTCATTGCTCGTTGTTTTCGATTTTAGATCTTCTGTGAGTGTCTGTTTATAATATATTATAATATAATACATTTCGGGCGTAAGGTTATAATGAGTAATGAGCTTTCTTCTTTCTACTTATACTCGTATGTATTGTTAATTTTATATTACTATATTGTGTCAATAAAGACAATTTGAATTTGAATGTAAAGTTGTCAATTCGGGGCAATTTGCGTTCCAAATTGTAACGTGTCATCTTTAGAATTTTACAATGCATGTGCTCGAAAAGAGCGTATTCTAGGCATTCAAACTGTGCGGAAATTACTACTTTTCCGCACTAGTGCTTTTTACTTTTCAATTTTTTTTTTTTTTATAGCCGTATCTGACAGCCTCACACACAAAGAGGTTTAATTATTTACAAAAAGTTTGATAAATAAGTCAAATACCGATTATTATCACGTATAAAACTACATTAAAACCAATATTTCATTAATTAATTCATTTAACACGTCATTAATTACATTAGATACAAAATTTGATTAATAAATGAACTTTAAATCGTTCTTCATTAAATAAATTTGGCTGAATGTACACGCGCTTGTGCCATTTTGACATAAGACGAATACCTACTTTTGCACATGCGCAGTATTAGATATGTCGAGCGCGGTTTACAAATAACTCCGCCATTTTTTATTGATGTCTAGTTTATTATGAAGTTGTTTTGTGCAAATCTGCTAAAACAATGGCGAGATAAAGGGACGAATCATGAATTTAAACCCGTAAAATGTTATAAAAGAAGTTAAAAATGTGAACAACGGCTTCTTGTTGGATAAATCAAATCAAAATACTTTTTTTCTACTCCAGTACTTTTTTCTGTCATTTATATACTCGTAGTTACTAACTCTAATATAAAGACATAAATTATGAAAGTCTGTAAAAGTCTATACTCTACTGCCCAAAAAAGCACTGCTAAACGATGTTATAATGTCGCCAAAAAAGCATCACTTAGTACCACAGATTACAAGATAAACAGCTGCATTCACACAATTTGCAATTAAAAATATATATATAATGTACTAAGGCATTGCTGCCAACTTAAAAAAAAAGTTTTATCTTCAGTGCATGGATGTTTAGTATAGTGAAGTATACCTTTATATATGAGTATATTTTTTTGACAGATGTTTAGTATAGTGAACGTATACCTTTATGTATAAGTTCATATTTTTTTGACAGATGGACGTCAATAAAAAAAAAGTTTATCAGAGAATATTTTTTTTAATTTTGTTGATTTCGAGCGGGAACATGCAATTATTTTCTTTGTTGTTTATTTGCATTTTATTTATGAAATCTCGAGTCGTAGAAAAAGTATTGTATGCAACGTTGTATAAGTAGGTCAAAAAACGCTCGTGGCATCTTTCTTACGATGTTCGCTACGCTCACATCGTAACCCATGCCACTCGCGTTTTTTGCCCCCTCTTATACAACGGTTGCATAAAATACTATTTTCCAATGTAAATAGTCTTTGTGAGTATTAAAGTATTTTCCATTTTCTCGTACATGCATAGTAAAGTTTTGTACGGAACTCGTGTGTAAAATGATTTCCGACTCGTGTTTGTTTTATCACACTCGTCTGAAACCACCTACCTTCCACACTTGTATCGTATATAACTATTTAACTAAAGCATATACATAATATAGCGGTAAGCAAGCGTGATTAGCGTGATGCTTTGGCAGATGTCGTTAGAAATAATGTACAAAGCGTACAGCAGCGCCTCCACTTTTCAACTCCGCTAAGGGGAAACCTGAACAAAATCCCATGCTTATTTTTCCAAATAAGTGAAAATGTCAAATATACCACAACAAATTCATCCAAAAAGAGGACTGTACACTAATCGGCTTGAACGAAACTGCGCCTACTACTTTCCAATAAAATTGTTAACCTAAGCTCTATCGAACGGATGAGAATTTACGCCCAGGAATATAATCAGAATCCAATGATTAGGTATTTATTTATGAAAGTACATTGGAGTTGACGTTAATTTCTACGATAGCTAGCAAAAGTACGCTTCGGGATATTCTGAGCCGCCCCAGATTACCGGGTCAGGGTCACCCCCCGCCTCACTCCCCAATGAGACTCCATCCTCTAAATCGAGGGATAAGCACGGACGTATATTTTTATGTCTCTCGTACTTAATGCGATACACGTACATGGCACCAATAATACTGTATAATGCCTCGGGAATCCACAAGCATGACGCTCTAACACCACTAATTCTTACTAAGTTAGTAATTTATGTCAACCGCCTCGAGCAATCTTCGGATGATTTAACCCTTCATACCTATCTCTGTTACGTTATTTACGGTCTTCTTTATGGGATCTTTATGAGTATGTATTACGATCTTCCGAATCTCGCTGCCAAATATAAGACATATTATGGGGTAATAGAATTGGTAAGCCGGTTGAAAGGGATACTTAAATGGTGCAATTTACAATTAATAACTTGAAGTAATGGAGTTAATGTTCAATCAACTTGGAGCGCATATTTTTAGGCTATAATTTCTGAAAGTACAGTTAGAAGAAGACACAGGAATGAGCAGAAGCTTATTTTTCTCTACAGCTGATTGTACATAACGCAAGATAAAGAAAAACATTACTAAAAGAATAATATTAAATTAACCAGTCATTTCTATTGATTTTATAGCCGGAGGTCCGTCACGGGACACGTTAAAAATACATATACATTATACCTATCTCAAGATTTATTTGACGAAACACACACAATTTATCTAGCTTTCGAGACGAATGGGTACATCTAATCTAATACATAGTTCATCTAACACAGATTGTGTCAAAACACTCAATTCGTCGAACACACTGTGCATCTAACACTCATTGCGCCCGACACGCACTAGTCGTAGTCGGTTAACTGTTTAACATATACCCACGCAGTAGTATATTTCGTTACTGTTTATATGGTAACTAAACCCTGCTGGCAGCGATGAGAGGTACACGTACAAGTAATGAAAGCTTATCTGGTCGTACTATATTATTACACATAGTGAGATTCTCGCTTCACCCGGCCCGAAGCTCTATGGTTTCAAGGCCTCATGCGCAGGGCTCCAAATACGTAAAATTATTCCAACCTTTCCGTCGAGTTTCTAGTTTCAGAAGAATTATGTAGTTTGCATTATAATTATTTATTTAACAGACAGTAGCGGCATAAAATCTATCATATTTTGTGTGAAAAGGCCACACACTTTTGCAGTTGCAAAAGATTTTAAACAAAATACTAACCTCCCACTTGTAACAAATTAAACGCCATTTTTTGGACAAAACACAGCTAGTTTATTCTAGACAAATCTGTTAGAAAATAATACGGAATGTTAAAACAGTAAAATGCATGCCCTGGTGCAGAAGAAATACATTTGAATAATCTTTTCAAAGATTTACAGAGGTTGCTTAAAAAACTTTTTTTATACCTAATGTACACTCAAAATCCGTTAGAAAATGTTCACACCCATTAGAACTCAATATAACTTTGCTGATTAAACAAAAAAAAACGTACATTGCGAATTATTTTAGTTTGAAGGGCAATTATACTCTTTCCGTATGTATTGGACTATAGTAATTTACAGGGTCAGCGTCAACATAGACCGTCAATTAAAAATAGGCGAAATCAGACTACCTATTAAAATGCGTAGATGTACAAACTACAGGCGTCATGTTCATGTGCCATTCCGTAAGTACATACCTACTATACACATTTGTCATGATCATGATGTACATTTTATGATTTTAGTCCACGTAGATTTTGCGTGTGTACATTTTGCGTGTATTTAGCAATTTGCGTGTAGTACATTGTCAGTCGAAGCCATTATTTTCAAGATTTGTGGATATTTATTTGTGTTGGTAAACTGATTGATGAATGAATTATGATTTGGGTTTGTAAAGCAAAGAAATAATATTTATTTATTTAATATTGCTGTCTTTCTGGCTATTTGTAATATAAAATACTTTGATATAATCTTTATATTAGTATTAATAATGTATTGTTATTCCTGTATGTCGCACCCGCTCACGGGACAATAGTGTCCCGGACCTTTGGGAGGCGTGCACGGAGCCGAAGCCAACGCGTAGAGGCCCTTTCGACAATTTAATGAAATGCAAGGTGTACATCGAGCGGATGCTGTCCCTATCCGTGTCATGGGACGCACACAGAGACAGCGCCCGCTAGGTGCAAGAACTATTGATGGAGACATGGAATCTAAATACAAATTGGGCTATGGGGATGAAATGGAGGACTGGCTAATTGGGCTATGGGTTGAGACTATCGGGCGTCTACCAGCAAAAGTGTCTCATAGCAAAAATGGGACTGGTAGACGATGACTCGCCTCCCGCTAGATGGGCCCCCACAAAATAGCGACACATAAAGTGGCCTAAGGGCAACACCGGTGCGGAAGGCTAAGGGCGGAGAGGTGTAATACTGGGCTTTAAACCGAAGCCAACTAACCCCTTACGTTTCCACATCCACCCCCGAGCCGAAACTCTCACGACTCCACTCTGCCCGGCCGGTTAAGGCAAGACAGAGGCGGATGCCCCGACCCATCACCCCCCGTCAGAATCCCCCAGGAGCGCTCAGGTACGTGGGGTCGCTACCCCCAACAGCTCGCCATAAGCTGCCCTGCGTGACTGATTGCGCTGGTAAAACCAGCGGGCGATGGGGTCGTCACATCCCTACGCCATTATAATATTAATAATTTATTGTTATAATTATTATATGTGGTATATAGTGCTAATTTTTTTTGAAGTGAAAACTTCTTTAGCGGCGCTTGGCACTTTTTTAGATGGGTAAAAAATATTAAACTCGCGACAGACAAATGTCAATCGTCGGATCGGGGCTAGTACAAGATGGCGCGACTTTGCTTGTCGAGCGACTTAGCGTCGCCTGTCTTTTTTACACAGTATTGACAGGAAAGTGGCAGGTATAGTATATGTCGCGCGAAAAAGAGTCGCGTGTCAAAGTTATGCTAGACGTGCTGATCGAAAAGCTTATGGGTAATATACTTAGCGCCTGCGCGTGTGTGTTGACTGCTCATGTGTCAATCGTTTGTATACTTGAGAAATTCGTGTATATAAATAAAGTGCTTAAAAGATGAAAATGGAAGAAAGCGTATTTATTAACGAAAAAAGGGACGAAGAAGTAGCGGAAGAAAATAAGTGAGTAATTTATAAAAATATATATATATATATAATATGTAATGTACCTACACATAATAGATGTAATCCTATATATATTACAAAACGTGAATGTTTGTATGTAAAGTCGCTACATTTTACATTGTTTGCAATTTCAATTGACGGTGACTTTACGTTCCACTATTGCGCAAAAACTACACAAAAGATTTGCGTAAAATTCTGCAGTAATGTAGCATAGATATCAGAATAAGTAGGACATAGGCTACAAATTTTGAGGGCATTCATTCATAAAAGGGTTTATTTAACAATAAATGGAAACCATAATAAACACCACTTTTTGTTCATGGTGACATTTTTATTTCTAAATAATGTATAAACAATTGGTAACCTAGCAACCGTGTCTGTTTCAAAGAAAGGGGGCCTTCGAATAACAAAATGTTGTAAGTGACAGATGGTGAAGCGTTAATCATAAACTTACGTTAGTAAGAAATACAGATTAAAATAGAAATCAAGTGTCAGTGAGATACAATAAAATCGGATAGTTCAAACGCACACAAGGCGGACTTAATGCCATTGGGCATCAATACCAGTTAACCTTTGAGCAAAGCAGATAAGTTGTAGGCGGTGAAAAAACAGGTTTTAATTATCTCACTAATATGATATTGACGAAAGTTTGTAAGTGTGTGTGGGTGTGTGTGAGTGTATGTTTGTTATTTCTTCGCTCTCAAACGGCTGGACCAATTTTCATGAAATGCGGTATGGAGGTAGCTGACACCCTGGATTAACACATAGGCTACTTTTTAACAGCGGGTAGCACCGCGGGGCACAGCTAGCACTTGTAATATGTTTCATACTTTATAGCGTTAACCTATATATACGCGCGACAAATTATATCGACATACAATACAACAATACTTTATTGCACACCAATAAAAGTTTACATAAGGAAACAAGACAAAAACAATTTATAAATAACGGTAGACAACTGGCGGTCTTATCGCTAAAAAGCAGACAACCTTTGAGTAGCGGAGAAAACCAATTTAAACAGAAGAATAGTAGGTGGTGAGAGTTTGTACCATGTTATTTGTTATAGATATATTTTTTAACTGTTGTTGTGTACAATAAAGTGTTTACTTACTTACTTACTTACTTACTTACTTACAAGTTCGCCTTTGTACCTATATGTTATTTGTTATAGATGTATTTTTTAACTGTTTTTGTGTACAATAAAGTGTTTACTTACTTACTTATAATTTGTGCGAGATTATTCCCTAAACATTCCAAAATATTGAAAAATGCAGAACGTTGATGTTTAGGTTTTCACTTCTGTCGGCACTCCCGGAGTGCAACCCGTCCTTTTTTTTATATATATTTATATATTAACGCTACGAGCACCTGGCGAATGATTATACGGAACCAAGCGACCTAGTAGCGTGACGCAGTCACCGTTAGTGTTTCAGCGTTATCCATAGAAATCAGTGGGTCGCAGTCAGCTGTCGCGGTCACTGGGTGCGGTCGCGCTAATTGGTCGACAAGATCAAAATGCTATAATTAACCGTTCTTACTACAAAATACCTGTTTTTTACAGTAATTATAATCATTATCATGTTATTCGTACCTAAAAAGCCAATTACTATGTTTATATTTTTTTATTGTTTAAACGTAATTAAATGTATACTAGATTTTTTTTAATCATTTAAAATAATGCACCAGACACAGTAAATATATGATAACTAAAGCAGGCAGGGTAAGGATTACGCGAGCGATTACTCGTATTTCTCCGTGGATTACAAACTAGGTCACATAACATGAGGCTGGCAAACTTAGTATTCATTATTTTCAAATAAGCAACTAACCGCTTTATGTGTTTGAGCATTTCTCAAAAAGTTTGTACACAATTAAGACAGAAAATTAAAGTCAATATGATTTTCCTATTTTGTTAACAATTTTCTTTGTGATTTCCAATGCATTGGTAATATTGGTATCAGATTACATATAATAGTAGAGTTGTTAGTCCGCTGTTTTCTAACATAATTGTGCGCATCGGGTTACAAGCATGAAATTTCTACCACAGATAGAGTGTTCCACGGTGATTATTTTCAGATGTGGAGGGAAGTCAGATTCGTCCCCTGTGAGGCGGGAGAGCGGAGTGAATACGGCCAAGTATCCCTCTATTCTTTCTTTTTTGCTGGTCAGTTAAGTCTACCAGGAGGTGTTTGGTATCAAATATCAGAAATTCATTTTTTATGTTATTTTTGTATATTTCTATATAAAAATATGGGTGTAATGGCCGAAAAGGTAAAAATCACAACAAGTTTTTTTATTCAGTGAGGTAAATTAGTTCAATTTCGTGAACATTTTCAAATTATTATTATTATTTCAAAAAGTTCATTTAATCTGGTTTCTAAAAATGTATGTATGTTGGGCACTTCTCATACAAACAGTAGCTTAAAATATATCTTTACGTCGGCGTAACCAACGTAAATCTCCGAACGCATCCTATTTCACTTCATTAAATACATTAAATAATGATTGTTAACATGCTTTTACATATAATATTTACTATATACGTCCTAGAAAAACAAATTAATGTAATTAAAACAAAATATTTTTTTGCTAATGTATCACGAGCACACGGGCTAATCTCAACATCAACAATTTATTTAAGTTACTGTTTGTATGAACAGTGCCCAATGTTTATATATTTTTAGAAACTAGATTAAATTTTCTATTTCGCAATATTTTTCTTTGTTGTTAATATTCAGGAAATATAACTAAATTATCTCCCTGAATAAAAAAAACTCGGTGTGATTTTTGCAATTTCGGAAATACAACCATATTTTTATATGGTACTATGAATAAATAACATGAAAAATGAATTCCTGATATCTGTTTTACACGAAAACGATACGACACAAGTCCTACTAGCGTTACCTGATCAGTAATATAAAAAGAAAAAGACGACTCCTTTGTCCTATTCACCCCACTTTCCCGCCGCACAGGGGACGAATCTGACTTCCCTCCACATCTGAAAATAATCACCGCAGAATACTCTATCTGTGGTAGAAATTTCGTGGTTGTATCCCGATGTACACAATTTCGCGACTTAGCAAAATGTACTAGAACACGCAGGCTAAGCTTAACATCAACATTTTTTTCAAGGTACTTTTTGTATGAGATGTGCCCAATATGTATTATGTATACATTTTTAAAAACAAGATTAAATTTGCTGTTTAGTTATATTTTTTTAAATTGTAAATATTCAGGATAGATAACTAACTTATCGTTCTGAATAAAAAAAACTTGTTGTGATTTTTACCTTTTCGGCTATAAACCCAAATTTTTATATGAAACTATTCTTAAATAACATGAAAAATTAATAGCTGATATATATTTTACACGAAAACGATGTCGCGCAAGCCCTAATAGCCTTAACTGGTCAGTAATAAAAAAAAGAAAAAGAACAGTACTTGGTCCTCTTCACCCCGCTTTCCCGTCGCACAGGGGACGAATCTGACTTCCCTTCACATCTGAAAATAATCACCGTGAAACGCTCTATGTGTGGTAGAAATTTCATGCTTGTAACCCGATGCGCACAATTTCGCGGCTTAGCAACTCTAAAAAAGTATAAGCATAACAGAACCTTAATTATCAAACATTGACGGGTCGATTGCAAAAAAAAATACATAGTTAAACCTTAGTTAACAAAAAATCACGTTCGCTTCCTTTGTGTGACGAAAGTTAGTCATACAAAATGTATGGGTAACTTTCGTCACACAAAGGAAAAGCCTAAGTTAATAACTATGTACAATTCTTTTGCAATCGACCCAGCCATAACATTTATATAAAATGAAAATTACTAAAATAATTGGGAACAAAATAGGAAAATTATATTGACTTTAATTTTCTGTCTTAATTGTGTACAAAGTTTTTGAGAAATGCTCGTTTACTACTGAAAAAAAGTAGTATATCAAGATCCATTGAATATATTGGGTTGTTTAACTTTCATTGGTTTTTTGTTGTTCATTATTGATTGATAAGTATATTCTGAATTAGCAAGAATTACAAAAAATATTTCGTGACTTTCATGTAATCAAAATCAGTATTGCATCTTATATTATTGGTAACTTTTAATTTATTGAGGGACCCGAGTGGGGTAACCTAAAATGCTTTTCAATTTTAATGTATAGGGACTTTCTGCGACAAAACTTACACAGTTACATTTTGACAGAAAAAACTCGAATTATCCATTTCTACGTATCCTTAAGGTGGTTTTCCACTGGCGAGGAGAGGCGGGGCGTGGCGGGGCGAGAATTGAAATTGCGCTCGCCCTTTTCCACAAAAAAATGACATTAATAGCTATCGCGAGCCCGCACGAGCCCTCGCGTGCCTACCCGAGCTCGCGGTTGACATCATCGCCCGACCGCCGCGCCGTAGATTGTAGCCTTGAACGTAGATGTAGTGCTGTTAAGTTCGCAGTGAAATACATGTCTCGTGAATTAGTATTATTAAATATGTTAATGGAAGAAGAATCGGGTGAAGATAATGCAACAAGAAATAATCTTAGTGCTTTCAAAAAAACGAACTCACCGTTTGTTTGTTTATAATAGTCGCCCTAGGGCGTAATATACGATTTACCGCCTGGGTTTCTAGCATGTAATCCCTTAAAGTATGATAGAAATTACTTACCGCCCTAGGGCGTAATTTACGACTTACCGCCCGCTTTTATAGGTAAACATTTGTTTATAAGATGTGATGAAAACTATATTCTACCAAATTTTTTTCCGTGAATAACATACTATTCACCTGCCAAATTACAGCTTAGAGTACTAAGCGTGTGTGTGAAATAGTACGGATGGACGAAAGGACCCTAAAAAGAAAATCAAGACATAAACGGCAGCGGTAACGAACGACAAAACGCCTATTGAACGCGTGAAGCGGTTTTTCTGTTAATTAATTTATAATCTGACGAAAGCAAGACGGCTCATTTCTACCCCAACAAAATATTTCAATTCAAGCCCCGCACATCCGCGTCTCTTCTTACTATTTCCACCAAAGATGCGCTAGGCGGGGATTGAAAATTTGCCATACTAACTTCAATTCTCGCCCATCCACGCCCCGCCTCGCCTCGCCGCCGGTGGAAAACCACCTTTACACCCTACCCTACCCGAGTAGATAAAATCAATCATATGCCATTCTATCCGTCTGTCGCAGCTCGTTCATTCGGAAATGTTCTCTGGGAACCGTGTTTCTTTTTAGTTTTTAGGTTAAAGTAGTCTGTACCAATACAATTAAAACCGTATAATCGTACTCGTAGGTCATGCGGCATATTTAACAATACGTAACATTAGCACGATACAGTTAAAACGTTACAAAATATGTCTGTGATTATATTTATTTATTATTATTATCACCTTTATTTATTTTAAATCTTAGGATAGGTTATTTACAATAAACTTGTATCAAAAGTAAAATACAATAAATAAATTATTATTAGGTATTATTTAAAAGTAGCAGGTACATTGATATTTTTTTATGTTAAGCCAAGGTAGCAATATGTCACCAAAAGTTTTTTTTTTACAAACAGGTCAAGTGCGAGTCGGACTCGCGCACCAAGGGTTCCGTACCGTACAAACACTTTCCATCCTTAAGTGGTTAAGTTAAGTTTGGTAAAGGTATGTATAGCGCCCCATACAAATGAGATGCAAAGTTAACGCAACCAATCCCGTTTGTTGTGTGGGAGCCCCCCTTAAATTTTTATTTTATTTTTAGTATTTGTTGTTATAGCGGCAATAGAAATACATCATCTGTGAAAATTTCAACTGTCTAGCTATCACCGTTCTTGAGATACAGCCTGGTGACAGACGGGCGGACGGACGGACAGCGAAGTCTCAGTAATAGGGTCCCGTTTTTACCCTTTCGGTACGGAACCCTAATAAAAAAAGAACAGACTTCAAAATATACTGAAAAGCCAAAAATAACCCGATCATATACAGATAACATTTGAATCACCTTTTGAACATTTCCTTCCCATTCCGTTCCTAACATTTCGTAAAGATTATTTAAGTTTTGGAGGAGGTAACAGGCGAGAACGAAATTTCGCTTTGTATGGAAAAATAAGCAGTTCTATTTCCTCTTAAGATAAGAGAAGGCGCAGCCGGGTTTAAACAAAGTGGATTAGATACTAGTTAAGAATCGTAATGATCTACGTTCACGAATGACAAGCCAATTAAGTTGACGCTGAAAACTAGACATGAGGTCATATTGACGAAGTCCTAAAATGTCGTCTTTTGTTTTGTATCGGCGCCCGGCGCCATGCCAGGTCAGGCGTTATCTGTTGGCCAATAGTTATTTGTTATGCAAGGCTGCAAAGTTGTTATTTGGCGCGAGTGTTGAAATTGAAAGCTGAGCGAGCGAAGGAATCTAAGATTTCGATTTTCGCTTCGCTCATGGTTCAAAGATAGATTCCTGAGCGTAGCGAGGCTTTCAAGATACGAGAAGCTAAATAATTTTGCAGCCATGCGGAACACACAACATTTCACCTCACTACAGCGAGGAAAATGCAAGACTCAAGAAAAACAATTAAAACATTAAAATAATCATATTTAATTTTGCCTTCTATTTAACACATCAACATTCATAACACTCAAATCCAAACCAAATAAATACGAGAGAAGCACACTTATAAAACATTAAAAGTAATATGGCCGTTATTTGTATTATCGTTGAGTTTTTCTTAAGCACTGTTATATTATATATTTGTATTTGAAACTACTTGACACAGTCGTTTTGAATGTGGGAGAATTTCTGGGAAGGATAAGTTGGCCACTCGGAAGTATTTTCCATAACACTTGCTTTAGAAGTTATTGGACGACGGGATCCGAACAAGATTATTTCGGCTTTATCTTCTTTAAAAACGCCAATAGTTTCGGTAAATTACTTATCGTCTCCAAATATTTATAACAAATTGTAAAGTTGGAGGAGGAGGAGAAAGAAAAGTTGTGTGTTCCGCATGGCTGCAAAATTATTTAGCTTCTCGTGTCTTGAAAGCCTCGCTACGCTCAGCTTTCAATTTCAACACTCGCGCCAAATAACAACTTGCAGCCTTGCATAACAAATAACTATTGTCTTCTCTTCACGCCTTTGTATGAAGGCGATCACGCGGCGAGTTCGCCGCGACTCTTATTTGTATAGAAAACTCGCTCGAAAATCGCAAGTGTGATAAGGTCGTTAATAAGGATAGAGTCTTGGTATTGACAACACCAGACTAGGTTTTTCAATTACGGCGCCATCGGAATAAGTAAATCCCCAAACCGGATAATCATAATGATGAAAATAGTTGTGAAAATAGCGTCCAAACGGTTGATACTCTTGTACCCAGCGTTAAACATACTACACTTCATTTGGGAATTTGAGATGACTTATTGTCTTTCTCCTTTTTTAGGGTTCCGTACCCAAAGGTTAAAAGCGGGACCGGGACTTCGCTGTCCGTCCGTCCGTCTGTCACCAGGCTGTATCTCAAGAACGGTGATAGATAGATTTTCACAGATCATGATCGCTATAACAACAAATACTAAAAATAAAATAAAATAAATATTTAAGGGCTCCCATACAACAAACTTGTTTTATGGTACGGAACCCTTCATGCGCGAGTCGGACTCGCACTTGCCCAATTTTTTTTATTTCCACTCTCCTTACCACCTCCTTACCCTACTTATCGATTATAATGTCCAATTGAAGTCGAGCCCAAAACTCTAGCGAGTCTGCTTCCGCTACAGGATATCGCAAATACTTTAATAAATACTGATAATAAAAGCACATTCCTCCTGAATTTCATGTTCATTAATTATAGGTTTTTCTGTGAACTGAACTAGTGGCTTAAAATAAAATATTATTAAAGATTTTTATGAAGAAAGGCTCCGAGTATATATTTATAGGATACTTTTAATAAAAATGTATAAAGTGTGAAAATCTAGCTGATGTCTTAAAAAAATCGGCCAAGTGCGAGTCGGAATCGCGCACCGAGGGTTCCGTACAAGCACTTCCCATCTTAACTAGCCGGGTTAAGTTCGCACTTATGTATGACGCCGCATACAAATGAGGTGCAAAGTTAACGCAACCGATCGCGTCTGTTGTGTGGGAGCCCCACTTAAATATTAATTTTATTAGTTTTTAGTATGTGTTGTTATAGCAGCAACAGAAATACATCATCTGTGAAAATTTCAACTGTCTGGCTAACACGTTCATGAGATAAAGCCTGGTGACAGACGGACAGATGGACAGCGGAGTCTTAGTAACAGGGTACCGTTTTTTACCCTTTGGGTACGGAACAATAAATCCCATCAAAAACGTAAATGTGAAATGAGAGCCAAGTTCAATTTCAATATCGCGTGCAACGTAGTCGACTTGATTTCGCCGACTAAAGAATTGAGATCTACAATGTGTTACCACCAAGTAGGCTTTTCTTAAAGTAGAGTAAAGTAACATAGATCTTTAACGTATCCATGACCTTAATTTAATTAATTAACTTAAATTCAGGCTTTAATAACTTTCTAAGAAAATTTTAATTGGCAGTAATGTACAGTAAATAAATTGACAAGTGAGTGTTAAATGACAGCGTGATATGAGTAACGACAATTATTACGCTGTACACCCACTAGATTGAATGTGCGGATTTAAGAAATTTAATTGTGCAGTTAATTCTCATAAATCATAATTATGACTAGCTGATACATGCAAACAATTACTAATGGATCATATTATTATCAGTTTTAATAAATGCCCGCATGCCGGTAACAGGCTGTATATGGTTGCCAAGATCTTTGCCCTAAAATTTTTTGATAAATGAACTTGCAACATACTATGATAAATATATGAAGCAATTTCTTGTTTCTTAATACTACTACAATGTTTGCTACTTAGTAGTTAATATAATTCCTTAAATTATAATTATAACAAATATTTATTGACTCAATGCATTTGTTTTACTTAGGGTGTAATTCAAGATCAAGACTTGACTTGGCTAGTTTTCACATACAAGTTTATCGGGGGGCACGGCAGTGCCCCCGCCAAGTCGAGCGCGAAGCAAACACTGCCGTACCATCCTTTACTGGAACCATTTCGCCGCATTTTCAGGCCCCTATTTGAGCACCTCTGGATAAGACCAGAACGCAGAAATTTTCGTCATCCAGTAAGCTATAATCACATACTTAAAATCCAAAATTTCAAGTCTGTAGGTCATTTAGTTCCGAAGTTAAGCGAAAGCAAAGTTTCGCATTTACGACACTCACTCACTCACTCACTCATGATCATCAGTAAAGAACTAGTACTTCCCATAAATTCAGAGAACTGAAATTTGGTACAGAGTTAGGGTTTAATGGCCACATAAAGCGAAAACTATAAAAATTGGCCAAGTGCGAGTCCGACTCGCGCATGAAGGGTTCCGTACCATAAAACAAGTTTGTTGTATGGGAGCCCTTAAATATTTATTTTATTTTATTTTTAGTATTTGTTGTTATAGCGGCAATAGAAATAGATCATCTGTGAAAATTTCAACTGTCTAGCTATCACCGTTCTTGATATACAGCCTGGTGACAGACGGACGGACGGACAGCGAAGTCTCAGTAATAGGGTCTCGTTTTTACCCTTTGGGTACGGAACCCTACAAACTAGGATAATCGAAGATCTGGAGTACTCTGATTAGAAAACACAAGAGCCCAACCAAACTATTAGAGATCGACATACCTACCGCCTTTACAAAAAATATTCAACTTGTTGTGTTCGGTTGGCCGCCGTCGCGACTGATCGTCTCTCCTGATGATGGATCGCGTACCGATTCGAAACATGTCGAGTGTTATTCGATTTCTACGACGTGAGTAAACCCGTTTAAGTATTTTAATAGTGAACTTGGTGGGCCGCTTCATTTGATGTCAAAAATCCAAGGTCTGAAGTATTTTGACGACGCGTTTGGCTCGGTTTGTAAACACCTGCCTACTGAGCCGGTGGTCCCGGGTTCGAGTCCCGGCCAGGGCAAATATTTGTGTGATGAACTCGAATATTTGTGCTTGGGTCTTGGTTGTTCTATGTATTTAAGTATATATTTATCTATATAAGTATGTATATCGTCGTCTAGTACCCATAACACAAGCCTTCTAGAGCTTAATTTGGGACTAGATCGATTTGTGTGAGGTTGTCCGATATTTATTTATTTATTTGATGAAGAACCCTCAGCTGGTCTCAGCTGTATTAGAGATTGGTAATGCCCCCTTCTACTATTGGTACATAAAAAAATCGACTGTCATTGCAAAAATCCAGCGTAGTGGGACACATCTTTTAATTGAATCTAGCCTATAGCGTCCCACAGCTGGGCGGGTTACGTATTACAGTCCCGAAAGTTCATAATACCTACAGTTGAAATACTGATGGTCAAAATACCGAAAATCAAAATACCGAAAGTTCAAAATGCCGATATTCGATAAACCGAAGCTCAAATTACCTATTCTCAGAAAATCGAAAGTTCAAAATTTCATAATCCCGAAATTTTTAAAATCTCGAAATTTTATAATCCCGAAAGTCAATGAGCACTTTAAAAGTGTCAGGACACTAAACTAATCTGACTTTTCCGTGGAACCGATCTGCTCCGGTGCTGCGGGATGTTCAGCCCCTCCGCCCTAGCGAAAGAAAGTGCGGCACCTACGCTCGCCTCCGCAGCTTCGGCTTTCGGCACCTTCGGCGACCAGCCTCAGCCGCTGCGCCTCGCTTGATGCCCGCACTTTCTTACGGCGGCCGGGGGCTGCCCTCCCTCCGCGCCTCCGGGCTTTTATATACACTCTAGGGGTAGGGCAGACAAGACCACGTGGAATCGGGGTTGACAGCTTCGGTTCTGTTTCGGTGGCAAGTCGATTAAGAAAAGGAAAGAGTCCGGGAAAGTGGGAAATTAAGTATGACACTAAATATTCGATATTATGATAAAATATTCTGTCATGGACTGCCAATCGAACCGAACTTGTCTGGAACCGAAGCTGTCAACGCTCGCCTCCGCAGCTTCGGCTATTTAGTCACCTTCGGCGACCAGCCTCAGCCGCTGCGACTCGCTTGATGCCCGCACATTCTTACGCTAGGGCCACAGTATAATAAAGAGTACTAACGTACTATAGGGCGGAGGGGCTGCACATCCCGAAGCGCCGGAGCAGATCGGTTCCACAGAAGAGTTCACTTATAAATAGTAAGTATAGTAGTAAGCAAGTAGGTTACGTAATTTAGGTTAATATTCTTTGTATAAAATAAACATTAGAATCTGTAAGACTACAGAAATACGAGATAATTCTCGAGAGCTTAAATAATATTCCGGATTACAACCTTCAGGCAGGATCATAGTCTTCGGGATTACAGTCTTCGGGATTATAATCTTCGGGTTTAGTCTCCGGGATTACATTCTTCGGGATTACAGTCTTCGGGATTATAATATTCGGTATTTCATCCTTTCGATCAAACGTTCTTTCGGGATTTTAAACTTTCGGTCAAATAAACATTCGAAATTTTAATTTTCGGCCTTCCGTCCATAGGTCTTATGATATTCGGTATTTTGAACTTCGGCATTTTAATACGTACCCGCTGGGCGAATGCCTCCCCTTCTGCTTTTAATACACATATAAATAAAATTAAAGGAAAACTCTGGACAAGACTAGACTGGCTTTTATACTTATACTTACAAGTTTACAAGAAGAAATAGTCGAACGATTAACTTTATTCTACTCGAACATTATTAAATAAACAAATTACACCAAAATATTAATTTCAGGTTGTTATAAAACAATATTCCCGCGTTTCTAATAAAAGAAGTGAAATCCCACCAAAAACATTCTGTAAAAAACTAGCCAAGTCTCGATGGAGCTGCTTGTTTATCTCTAAAAAGTAATGAAATCTAGACAAAGTCGTACCAAGTCTAAGGTTCCTTACTGCGATTTCTTTATTATTATAGTTAATGTTGTGTGACTTGGCCGTTGAAGGGTACACAAGGGTACAAAACCAGGTGCTCCATGACACCATTGCACCAATCTGTCGCCAGAACCGCTACAAGTCAATTTTGTTTTCACGTAATGTTATATCTGTTGTAACTACCTATGTTTGTTAAGCGAGATAATAGCCCATACTGGTGTACCCTTCAACGGCCTAGTCACACAACATTAACTATAATAATAAAGAAATCGCAGTAAGGAACCTTAGACTTGGTACGACTTTGTCTAGATTTCATTACTTTTTAGAGATAAACAAGCAGCTCCATCGAGACTTGGCTAGTTTTTTACAGAATGTTTTTGGTGGGATATTATATTTGTCTAATCAATCATTAACCTGTTTTCGTTAAGGTAAGTACGCAAGTTAGTGTACGTCCTGTTACTTATACTGTTACTTTGATAATAATACAATGTTACTTTTATAAAAAGTAAGTTTGTTGGTGTCACTTAATACTACTTAATACTTATGCCAGTGAAAGTCTCTAGTATGTACATATGGCTGTAGTTGTATCTGTTTATCTGCCGCTACAATGCTTTACAACACACTTACGCTTTCAGTGAAGTAAATTGGCGGGCACTTTTAGAGCATCTAGGCATAAAGTA
Organism: Apotomis turbidana; assembly: GCA_905147355.2. Lineage (NCBI taxonomy): Eukaryota > Metazoa > Arthropoda > Insecta > Lepidoptera > Tortricidae > Apotomis > Apotomis turbidana. The sequence goes on from LR990280.1 coordinate 21,052,911, forward strand.
GATCAGGAGAGTGTACTGTGAAGGTTGGACTTCACTTTCAGTGGAGTTGGCCACTGATTTAAAAATAAAATACGTTTTGAATATGAGAACGGACGCTTGACATCCGTCAATTGTGAAAAAATGTAGTTAGTCTTAGACGAAGAGTTGTAAAATAAACAACTAAAAGCCTCTCGCTGCATCTTTAATTACGCTCCCTGAGCACACCTTCCTACAGTACCATGGTGTTACAATTTTTTTGTTGTGGAAGATGATCGAAGAACTCTTTATCGATAAATGTAAGCCTTAGTTTTGAACGGGGTTAGAAGTTGAATGATAAAGTTTTATTTGTTTAGGTTTACGATACTACGACGTTAGCACTTTGTTATTAAGACTCCAACTTCGTGGCTGACGGACTGTTTATGTGTTTTATCACTCTATTAGATATTCTGAGTAGCGATTTTATTTAATACCGTTATTGGGACACTACCACGCTGACATAAATTGTGAGAAATGTATTGTATGAAATCTCTGATAAAAGATAACTTCTTTCGATGAATATTTTGTAATTATAATGTACGGTGTGAGGGTGTGACATAAAATAAAATATAGAGGCGTTTTATGATCAGGAGTTCTCTTTTAGATAAGGACAAACCATCTAACCCCTAAGAACATTTTAAGGTGAGCCATTTAGATTTTTACTATTTTAGTTCTGAATTATTTGGGGTAGATCAGGTCATAAAGCCGATCTCAAATGTGTATTGCAATTACCGTACCTAACAGTTTCCTTATTTCAATAAATAATACGAAAACTTTATCGAAACATTCATACTAAGTTTGGGCTTTTGCAGATAGGAGACGGCTGTTTTTCCATAATTAAACATACGTCTAACACAAAGAAAGCAATTAAAAAATAATAATGAAACACCCGAATCGCGAACATTTTATTTCAGAATTCGTTTGAACCGAAAGGCACGAAAGACACGAAATGTAGGTCTTTCCTACTAACTTTTAAAGTGCACACCCATTGCATTGCAGTAAATTGCATAAAATGTTATCTTCTTAAATGTTTATATTGTTTCAAATACTCTGTCCGTTATTCCTTTCCGACATCTTTGTAAATGGATACCTATAATTATAGTATTCTTAGATGGACTTACTACTATTTGGCGAACCGAGTAGGCACTCAAGTCGGAGCAGTGTTGAATAGGGAATTAACGACACGAGGAGCCATCTCGAACCGACCCAACTTCATTAGGGCTATAGGTGTCTATAATCTAGCGCTTTGACTTTCAGGGTCCCATAGAGATCCGACCCGATTACCGGTTTAATTAATGGCTTTGATTCGCTACAAGGCAAGTGTCGAAATCTCAATACAGAACACAAAACAAGTAATAAAAATGGCCTGTAAGACTAGGTATTACGAACATTTTTTTGAGGATGTCAATCGACTCTTTCTTATTGGGATCAAATTTTATATGGGACTGAAGTGTAGTCACTTCTAAGATTGCTCTAAAAGTCAGAAATGATCGTCAAAGTTCATCATTCCTATTACGGAGCTCTAAAAACGTTCCACAAAAATGACCGCCTAATCGTGACGTCGTTATATATGTTATGTTATGGGTACCAATATTTGTATGGAGACAATGAATAATTTGCCATTCTCATCCTGAAAAAGTGCGTTTAAGTTAATGGTTGTCATACAATTATTGTTTTGTTAAATCATGAGGATTCTGAAAACAATAGCAACATTTATTTTGGATAAAAAAAGACTATAAATTTGCGTACCTTTTTAAGTCACATATAAAAAAAACTTTGTTTCATGATATGTTGAGTTAATTTTATTCATAAAACTACAGTATGCTGTAGAATTTAACATCAGTCATCATCCCTATTCAATCAAAATTACACGGAAATCCAATATGTACTAACGAAGTTACTTCAAACGTTAGAAAAATGGTTCCACCCGGCAATTAAAATCGTTAGCAAATATAGACACAATTAATTTCAAGCGCTCTTTATGCATACCGAACACTACTGGGAAGCCATATGCAGTAATCGATATAAAGTTCTGGGTATTTTTCACAAGGTCCAAAGTGAACTGTCACCAAATCTGACGTGGGGTCAGAGTAATTGCTACCACTGTAACTAGATTAGGCTGTCGGGATGCTGACGGGAGAGCAACTCTCAATCAAGGTAGGTAAATTGTTTACCAGGCCCGGCCAGTCTCTTACTTATTAACTATCACCGTTCATGAACTATCCATAACGTCATTTCGATTGAAATTAATTGCAAATCCAATTGAAAACGTCAGAAATCATACGTATATCTGAATTCGTTGTAGGCTAAATTGGAGTACACGCATACTCGTGAATTGTTGAAAAAAAATGCGATCCGGGCGCCGTTTTTGATACAACTTTGTAAGGGCAGAAAAATACTGCATTGCGCTTGTATTCAGTTAATTCAGTTTCGCAGTCCTATGTAAATCCGGTTACAGACTATAGTGGCTATATTTCACGTATGTTTCTATTTCAACTCACCCTTGAAAACTAGATATTACGACTAGATATTATGACGAACTTTAAGAGATTTGGTAACAACGTCTGTGCCAATTTACAAACGCGCTCGGTAGCGCTCAAGCCAGGCCGCCCTATTCTATTTAAAGTTACGGGTCACAGCCATACTGGGTTAAAGAAGGATACGCATTTCACGGTACGTAAACATGATACATATCGTCGTATCATGATACATGATGAATATCGATGTTTGTTCGTCCGATTTTCAATAAGGTTAAGATACTCCAATTGAAATGCGACTCTAAATATATATGAAAATAGCATCTGAAGGTTAATGGTTTTGGCTGAACTGTACATTTTCATAATCGGACAGAATAGAGGGTGTCATAACAGGAACAATATCTTATACAGGAGAAAATTTGAAGCGCCCAGCGGTAAGCTGTAAATAATAGTTCCAATGCCGTAAGCAATAGCGCTAGAGTAGCAGGATAGTATGAAAAATTCTAAGTTTTAAACGGTTTGAATTGTGTCAAAATTAATTTTAATATTTTTGATTACTTATATTCTCAAGTAAATAATGGGAGATTTCTTTCCTATTTCTGCGCTTAAAATGTGACGCGACGCGCGACGCGCGGCACTACAATATTGATCCATAATTATACTTGTACCTTACTTCTATGCATATGTATACTCGTGGCATTCAACTACTTACGATACCCCTTCAAACAGAAACGCTACATGTGCTACGCCGTAGCCCGTAGCAGCGTTATTCCGCTGTGTAACGAAAAACCCGCGTAGACCCATGATGTGTGTCGTCACTGACTGACGCTAAATGGCAAATTAAGTAACTAACCTTCAGTGGGCGTAGTCTGCTGACTGGAGTTGATCCGGGGCCGCTCTTCGCCGGCGGCGATGTGTTTGGCGGTGCGCCGAACCACCGGCCGCAGCTCCTTATCGGCGTCGCTCGCTTCCTCCTCTTCATACTCGTATTCCATTTCTGCAAAACAAATTGCATTTTAACATCCAGACCAACTTAGTCAGACACATGGTTAATAGAAGCCTATTAAACGCCGGTTTTGATAATAGCTATAAATCATTATGCCAACTGCCCAGCAAATTCATTTCAGCGGAGCTCTGGATGATAAGTCTCGCATTCCAACGTTCTCGCAGCAGGTTACTTAAATGATACTTAGAAGCTGCATAAGATATCAATGATCTAACGTGCTAGTGTTCGTGTTTACTTTATTGTTATATTCAATTTATGTATATAAGTTATATTAAAGAGTATTTACATCGAGGCCTCTACCTGAATAATTGGATTGAATGGAATTGAAATAATTACAAATATGTAAGCTTCAAAATCTGAATGAAAATAAATCATTTGATATTTTGAATTGTCGTTCAGCGTTGTACGGTGCCGGAGCCCTATTGTATTTTTCTGTCAAATTAAGTATATAGTGCTGAACGTACACTTGATCTCTATTATTATGTAGACGAAATATAACAAGTGTCAAATAAAAAGCATTCGCCGTGCCGTGCGATATCTTGTGATACATGACTGTTTTGATTCTATTACGTTAATAAGTAATTGTTATACCATACACTGTCACTGTGATACCACGTCGTCACTTGTCTTTCTAATATAATATCCTACGTTTCTCCTAGTTATAAATCAACATTATTTTCGGTAATTAGGTATAGTAAAAAACATTACACAAGCGTAGTAACTAGGTAATACTCTCTAGTAACGTAATCAACCAGCCAAGTGCAAACCGGACTCGACATGAAGGGCCTGTACCACCGTACGCAAAAACGTCGAGAAAACACCATTGGACATCTACCATCTATAAAATAATTAAATGTTCATTTTTCTCTCCAAGAATTACGCAAAATACCCGAAATTCAGAATGGCCCGTAGTTTTTTTTTAAATTAAATTTGTCATTCCAGGACGGTCAGTGAAAATTTTAAAGACACTACGGTTGAATACATAGTTTTATAAAAGACGTACCTACAGACAGATAGCGGACCCGCAATTAGAATACATCGTTGACGCTCTTTGGGTACCTACAGAACCCTAAACACCATTAAAAGCAAATGAGATTACTGTTCGATAAATAAATCTCAATCTTGAATTCCTACTCTCTTCAGATTGGAGTGAGGTTTTATTTTCCATTATATTTATGAATGAAAGGTCACGTCAAAAGGAAGTTCAACTTGTTCAAAGCAACCAACAGGTTCCACGTGTATTTTGTGTTTAAATAAATCATGTTTCTAGGATTTCGTGATGTCAAGCCTTTTTAATAATTCCTATTAGACTTTTATAAAATATTTCATTATTAGGGTTTCGTACCCAAAGGGTAGAAACGGGACCCTATTACTAAGCCTCCGCTATCCGTCTGTCTGTCTGTCACTACGCTGTATCTCATGAACCATGATAGCTAGACGACACGAAGGGAGTGTGTAAAATTTCACCAACATTTCAGGTACCTCGCCTGACATGCAACCTTCTTTTGTTTCAGTATGAATCTATGACCCAATATCATAGCGTTCAGCTATTAAAAGAAAAACATAAGCCTTACGCTGTTACGCCATTCGGCCACTACGCCCATAAAAAAAAATCTAACAATATAGCACTAAAATGTTTTAGTAGAGTTGCTAAGCCGCGAAATTACAAACGTGAAATTTCCACCACTGATAGACCGTTCCTTGGTGATTATTTTCGGATGTGGAGGGAAGTCAGATTCATCCCCTGCGTGGCGGGAGAGCGGAGTGAATAGTACCAATTAGTGCTCGTTTTCTTGTTTTTTCCGAGGTTTACGTTGTATGCTACTGTTTGTATGAGAAGTGCCCAACATGTATATATTTTTAGAAACTAGATTAATTGTACTTTTTGTAATAAATATTAAATTGTAAATATTAAGGAAATATAACTAATGTACCTCCCTGAAAAAAAAAACCTGTTGTGATTTTGACCTTTTCGGCAGTATACCCATATTTTTATATGGACCTATACATAAACAACATGAAAAATTAATTTCTGGTGTTCATTTTACACGAAAATGACACCAGACAAGCCTTAGTAGACTTAACTGAGCAGAAATACAGAAAGAAAAAGGGGAACACTCTATTTGTGGTAGAAATTTCATGCTTGTAACCCGATGTGCACAATTATCTTAGAATAAAACGGATTAACAACTCTACTATTTACTTTATTGTAAATCTAACGCTTCGTTTATCATTCGTGATAGGAATTAGGACCCGTAAAATACCTATTATGATACGGAAGAGTGGCTTTTTCCAGAAAAAATATCATGTAGATTTCTCAAACCCCGGTCGGCGATAGAAGGTATCGTAATGAAAAGAAGGTATGAACCATAGCGCAAGGTAACAATACTTTTAGAAACGTTATAGCCCCACAGGGTGTTGTTCAACGCCCCCCATATTGCGGATTTATATTTGTACTAATTTATTTTACTGCTTACTGGTAATGGCAAATTTTTGGTAACTTACGTTGAAAGACTGTGAATGTCACTGATGTAAAGAAAGATGAAACAGGACTAAATATTCCGCAAATTATAAGTATTTTTTGGAAAATAAATCCAAAACTATCCACGTGATTAAAGTCAAGTTGTTTTCAATAGGATTCAGTATTTACTTCGCAAGAAGAACGAAGGATTCAGCAGCATTCCGGTAGACAATGTTTAGAATTTGGTTAATGACAAATCCTTGACAAATCGCTATTGATGTTTAATAATGCAAATATATGACGTATGCTCATTATTGCCATATGAAAGCTGTTTTATCCCTCGGCCGGAACGGCACATGCCAGGCTATAGGTACATTACATATAGTTTCTTTTAGCAGTCAGTCTTAAATATAAAAGAAAAAAATACGATATTGTATGATATCATTGTTTTAATATCCTTAATAAAATAAACAAAATAACCATTGCGCCCTGATATATTAATCAGTCTGTGCATTTAACTGTCATGATGTTTAACCACTGTTTAACTCTATCTGTCGAGTGAAATTGGTTTTAGGTGAAAATGTTCGCTAGGTGTGGTAAGTAACTTTTATTTACGGGCTACGTGAATGCAAGCCTCGTTGAAAGAGCAGCCGTGTAGGTTAATTAAAACTGTGCTGTAAGCTTATAAAAGGATTTTTTGATCTTTTGTGAAAAATTTGGAATGACGCTATGGAATGCTTTTTTGCACAAATACTGATGTATTGTATCAGTTTCTATGCACAGAAAAGTATTTTGCTAAATAAAACGTTTTATAGAAGTAGTAATCTACATTTCTACTGACAGGGAAATCCGGTTTGTTTCACATACGCTCATTGTATTACTTCATATTAACAGTGTCACCGGATCACATTCAGTCAGTCAAGTAAGCGGTAGCGTAAACGTCGAATAAAGCAGGTCAAAACAAAATTAATTCGCATTTTGGCAAAAAAATATCTGTTTCGAACTAATCAAATCAAATCAAATCATTTTATTGCAATTCATGTTGTACATTAGTGGTCTTAAATACAAGGTAAAGTCCAAAACATGAGCCACGTCAGGCACAGCAATATCTTACAACCAGAACTAAAATAAATATCAATATGCCGGGAATTTACACATTTAAAAAAAATATATATAATTAAAATTATATTTCAATACAGGTTTGGTCATAGTCATAATGCCCATTCATTTTCATATCGTTGGTGAACGAATATTTGTTCTTGTATCCTAAATCGTTCCTGAATTCTAAGGTGCATCCCGTCTATTTGTATTTAGACTTGGTACATTTGAGTATATGTATAAGTCCTTTCTGTCAAAATAATACAATCCAGTATGTTTAGATATGCGTAGAATTATCAATTTGTTATACTAATTAATTTACTAGTCAATAGAGAGATTTTTACTAAGTTCCCTAGTCCATACCCGATAAAAGTTAAAGTCAGCAATACTCGTACGCGTTATTGAATGGTACGCAGTGGTTCTGTACACTACACATTCACTGTAACCGGACCGGCCGAGCAGTCACGCATGCCGCACTGTCCACTCGACCCAAGCTCGTCTCGGTAAGAAAAGGACGTCATGCTGCTTATACAATATACAGCCAGGGTTAGAGAAAGATGCAAAGTGATAGTCATAAAGACAAAGCGCATGTTAAAAAAAAACCAGATACTTAGGGTAAATGTCCCAGTGAATGACATTACGAGCAGAAAACTCACACGCTTTTCCAAAAATCTACTTACTATTAAACATAATGACGACACGGGTATGCAAATAAGTATATCATCTGGTTTTTCCTTTATTTGATGAGAATATTTATAATATTATTAAATTATTCTAGTTTTTCACAGCCTCTAAAATGGCCCATTGTAAAATGATGAGAAAAATTGGTAGGTGTACTAGAGTATGACAGGCAGGGTTATTTGACTCAAAACTTTAAGAGATTTTCGCTAGAAGACTTTGGCTGGATCAAGGGTCAGACATAGATGGCAGTAGTCCTTGACACGGCACGCGTCGTCAGGAGGGACACACCTGCATCTATATGTTCATTATATAATTATTGTTTCAGAGAGAATTAGATATCAATATGCAACTGTCATTCATTCTCCATAATAGAAGTCTCTGACACCCATGTCAGACACTACTCAGACGGCCGGTAGAAACATGTCATTTGCAGAATGATTCAAGTATTATGTATGTTCGACTTCCTTTTACTTAATCAACTTCAAAGTAAGTTAATGACGTTGGTGTCATACACTAAAATTTTGATCCAATGCACGACATGCCTCCAAAATACTAAAATTTTCAGTCCCACCAAAGATATTTTCATGTAAAATGATGCCAAGACGAGAACATATAACTCGCACTGTCAAAAAGTAATCAGATCTCATTTAGAGCCAAGCTTCTGACTCTACAAGGCCTAACTTCACAAAGTCTACACCTTAGCAGGCGCGGTGCACTTCGCGATTTACGTTCCCCGCTACAAGAGTACATGCCGGTCGCCCCATCAATGGCGCATATTCAGATTTACGTCGCAATCGCAAGTGAACGTGCCGCATTTGTCTTTTTATACTGGTGTTTAAATGAATAAATAGATAGCTAAAAATATTGCATCGTAGCGCGATGCAGGAATTTGCTCGAATTGGGATATATACCACTATTAAATTTAACAGCCACCAATTTAAAGACGGCAAAACAGTTTTTAGAGGTTAACCATTAGTAATGTGTCATGTGCAGCGTGCAGCTACATTATTGTGCGTTATTAATTTATTATCGTCCTTTGTAAACCAAATCAGTATATGTTTTATTACTCCTAGCACCACCACGCCGTACTATCGCTATTTTTCTATTTGTTACGTTGCGTTATTCTTTTTTATACCTATTATTATAGTGTATAAAAAAAAACAAGCAGCAACGCCAATAAAATGTGGTGGTGGATTCAATTTGTGTAAATTTTGAAATTTATTATTTTATAGTTAAATAAATAATGAAATAATATATATAATGTATAAGTACTATAATTTGCTCTCTATATTGAATGAAAGAAATAAATGGACAATGCATTATTGAAGTGAAAACTTCTTTAGCGGCGCTTGGCACTTTTTTAGATGGGTAAAAAATATTAAACTCGCGACAGACAAATGTCAATCGTCAGATCGGGGCTAGTACAAGATGGCGCGACTTTGCTTGTCGAGCGACTTAGCGTCGCCTGTCTTTTTTACACAGTATTGACAGGAAAGTGGCAGGTAGGTATAGTATATGTCGCGCGAAAAAGAGTCGCGTGTCAAAGTTGTGCTAGACGTGCTGATCGAAAAGCTTATGGGTAATATACTTAGCGCCTGCGCGTGTGTGTTGACTGCTCATGTGTCAATCGTTTGTATACTTGAGAAATTCGTGTATATAAATAAAGTGCTTAAAAGATGAAAATGGAAGAAAGCGTATTTATTAACGAAAAAGGGACGAAGAAGTAGCGGAAGAAAATAAGTGAGTAATTTATAAAAATATACATATGTAATGTACCTACACATAATAGATGTAATCCTATATATATTACAAAACGTGAATGTTTGTATGTAAAGTCGCTACATTTTACATTGTTTGCAATTTCAATTGACGGTGACTTTACGTTCCACTATTGCGCAAAAACTACACAAAAGATTTGCGTAAAATTCTGCAGTAATGTAGCATAGATATCAGAATAAGTAGGACATAGGCATTGACGTAATAATTACATGGACACACAATCAGACGGAAAAAATGGCACCCTCCCAACTAATGCAAAATCACAAATCGCATTAGTTGGGCGATCAGTCTCGTTTAGACCATGACACGTGACGGGTCTCAAAAGTGACTTAATTTTCAGTGAAAAATTACAGAAATAACAACTATAAAATAAAGGAACAGGGCGGAATATTCTTTTTTACTTGAGTTCTATTGATTAATTAACGAATCCTATGTAAAATCATAGCAACTTTTGTATTAGAATTATTAACTTTGTCCCTACAAAATGTACCTCATCACAGAACAAAAATCGAAGGAGTCGCTATAGTTTTATATTTTATTAATAAATTAAGGAGTGCAATAAATAATTATCCTATTTTTTTTATTCAAAATTCCCATTCTCAACAACGTAAAAATGGAGATCACATTTAGCAAGAGACAAACGCGAAGACTAATTGAAGCCAAATAATTCGTCTCTCGTGTGTTCGGCATAATCATGTTTTTTTTTTATGTTAATCAACAGAAGCGTAAAATGATAAAATTCATAAATTACTAAAAAATTACTCTGTTGTTATTGTTTTATTTTGTCACAGAGTCTAGAACTGTCAGTTTAAACCTTTGAACGCCAAGAACACATAAAGGCGACGGCGACGTGTGCTGCCGTACACACCACGCCACCGACAAATAAGATCAAACTTTAAAGGATTAATAATGACAATATTATGAACTTGTTTTTATTCAAGATTCTCATTCTCAACAACGTAAAAATGGAGATCACATTTAGCAAGAGACAAACGCGAAGAATAATTGAAGCCAAATATTCAATTTAATTATTATTCGTCTCTCATGTGTTCGGCATAATCATGTTTTTTTTTTATGTTAATCAACAGAAGCGTAAAATGGTGACATACAATAAATTACAAAAAAATAGCTCTGTTGTTATTGTTTTATTTTGTCACAGAGTCTAGACACTGTCAGTTTAAACCTTTGAACGCCAAGAACACATAAAGGCGACGGCGACGTGTGCTGCCGTGCATACCTACCACGCCACCGACAAATAAGATCAAACTTTAAAGGGTTAATAATGTCAATATTTTGCACTTCTTACTCTCATTTCACATACTGGATCAAGGAGAAATAATGTCATTATTACTGATCCCTTCTATCGGAAACTTTTTATGCAGTTGTTAAATAAAAACGTAACTAAATTTGTTATTAACAATTTACAATAAAAACGTAACTAAATTAGTTATTAACAATTTACGAGTTTATTTAGTTCAAACATAAAATATATTTTAATACCTAAATAAAATAATAGTGAAAATATTTTTAGTATGTAAAAATATTAAAATCTAATCCATTCGTGCCATGTTCCAAGTTTGACAAGAGAATTCAGTCAGAATACGCTAAAAAAGTTAATTTACACGTAAAATATTTGTGGTAATAAGTAATTAAGTCAATTTGACACTTAAACGTTTAAACAAAGAGTTCTTTTGTACGAAGTCAATATGTTGCTGCAAATCTAAATATATAAAAGAAGAAACTGACTGACTGACTGACTGACTGACTGACTGACTGACTGACTGACTGACTGACTGACTGACTGACTGACTGACTGACTGACTGACTGACTGACATATCAACGCGCAGCCCAAACCGCTGGTTCTAGAGAGTCCAAATTTGGCACGTGGGCTCCTTATAAGGTGTAGGGGTGCACTAAGAAAGGATTTTTCAAAATTCACCCCCTAAAGGGGTGAAATGGGGGTCCAAAGTTTGTATGGGGAAACAAGATTAGTTAGACTATTTTATTTGAAACTTCACTGGAGTATTTCTAACGATAAATGTGTAAACACGTGTTTCAGGTTTTTTGAAAATTCAACCCCTAAAAGGGAGAAATGTGGAGACAAAGTCTGAAAATCAACATGGATAGGTATTGTTTTTATGGTTTATCGGGTCGCTGATTACTAAAACCGCAACGATTTTAAAATTCAACGTGGCGGACGTGAATTATCATCTCCCCTGTTGGGGATATGGGGTTGAAATGTCTAAATACTAAACCGCTGGTTCTAGAGAGTCCAAATTTGGCACGTAGGTTCCTTATAAGGTGTAGGGGTGCACTAAGAGAGAATTTTTCAAAATTCACCCCTTTAAGGGGAGAAATGGGTACAAAGTTTGTATGGGAAAACAAGATTAGTTAGACTATTTTATTCGAAACTTCACAGGAGTATTTCTTACAATAAATGAGAAAACACGTGTTTTCGGTTTTTTGAGAATTCAACTCCTAAAAGGGAGAAATGTGGTGACAACGTCTGAAAATCAACATGGGTATTGTTATTATGATTTATCGGGTCGCTGATTACGAAGACCTAATGGGGTGAAATGGGGATTCAAAGTTTGTATGGGGAAACAAGATTAGATAACTTGGTAGGTACCCTGTATCCCGGAAGGAAGAGGGAAGAGGGAACAGGGAACAGGGAACAGGGAACAGGGAACAGGGAACAGGGAACAGGGAACAGGGAACAGGGAACAGGGAACAGGGAACAGGGAACAGGGAACAGGGAACAGGGAACAGGGAACAGGGAACAGGGAACAGGGAACAGGGAACAGGGAACAGGGAACAGGGAACAGGGAACAGGGAACAGGGAACAGGGAACAGGGAACAGGGAACAGGGAACAGGGAACAGGGAACAGGGAACAGGGAACAGGGAACAGGGAACAGGGAACAGGGAACAGGGAACAGGGAACAGGGAACAGGGAACAGGGAACAGGGAACAGGGAACAGGGAACAGGGAACAGGGAACAGGGAACAGGGAACAGGGAACAGGGAACAGGGAACAGGGAACAGGGAACAGGGAACAGGGAACAGGGAACAGGGAACAGGGAACAGGGAACAGGGAACAGGGAACAGGGAACAGGGAACAGGGAACAGGGAACAGGGAACAGGGAACAGGGAACAGGGAACAGGGAACAGGGAACAGGGAACAGGGAACAGGGAACAGGGAACAGGGAACAGGGAACAGGGAACAGGGAACAGGGAACAGGGAACAGGGAACAGGGAACAGGGAACAGGGAACAGGGAACAGGGAACAGGGGACAGGGGACAGGGAACAGGGAACAGGGAACGGAACAGGGAACAGGGAACAGGGAACAGGGAACAGGGAACAGGGAACAGGGAACAGGGAACAGGGAACAGGGAACAGGGACGAGGGAAGAGAGAATAGTTGGTTTCTATGGATTATCGGGTCGCTGATTACTAAAAAAAGAATGATTTTAAAATTCAACGTGGCGGACGTGTAATACCATCTTATGTTAGGGCGCGATGGGGTAGAAATGTCTAAATAATGTCTAAAAATATGGGTGTCGTTTTTAAACGCACAGCCCAAAACCGCTGATTCTAAAGAGTAAATTTGGAACGTAGGTTCCTTATAAGGTCTAGGGGCGCACTAATAAACGACTTTTCTAAAGGGAGTGAAATAGAGAGATCCAAAATTTGTATGGGGAAACAAGATTAGACTATTTATATTCGAAACTTCACAGGAGTATTTCTAACAATAAATGAGTAAACCTACAAGTACTCTTTATTGCACACCTCATAAAATATACAGGAGAAATACAATGCAAGACATTACAATTAGAGGTAAACAACAGGCGGTCTTATCGCTAAAGAGCGATCTCTTCCAGACAATCTTTGGGTAGTGGAGAACTTGCAAAAATAAGATTTGTTTTAGGCGGTGCAAAAATCGGATAATAATAATAATAATAATGTACACCTTGCATTTCATTAAATTGTCGAAAGGGCCTCTACGCGTTGGCTTCGGCTCCGTGCACGCCTCCCAAAGGTCCGGGACACTATTGTCCCGTGAGCGGGTGCGACATACAGGAATAATAATAATAATATATACATAAAAAAAAACAAATAAATACATAAATATAATAAAAAATAAATACATACATACATTCAGCCAACAGCTAATAGGACCATTTGAATAAAATACGAATTATGAAAGGGATAGATAGTGTTCTTTCTGTTGAGCTTTGAAAGAAACAAGAGATTTAGCGCGCCTTAAGCTAACAGGCAAGGAGTTCCATAAACAGACAGCTTTAAAAGTAAACGAATTATTATAAAATTTTGAGACGGAAGAAGGTACGGCAATGAGCAAATTTTGGGCAGATCGAGCAGAAGTGAGATAAGTGAAACGCTCTTTGAGATAGCGGGGAGTTGCAGGATGAAAAAGTATACTATAAAAAGAGCAAGAATATGAGAGTTACGACCTAAACTTAAACCTAATAGATGTTTAAATTTGTATTTGGTGCCATCTCGATTGTCGTCAAGGCCAGTGCGGGCGGCGCGGCGGGACTGGAGGAGTAGTCATCGGGAAACTTCCTGCAGCCGTAATAAATGCATTCCAGGTTTTCAACAATAAAACGGCTAGACGGATATGTATGAGGGATAAGCAGATACTACCCTAACTTTAACAAATAGCCTAATTTTTAACCTGAAAAAAAGAGCATCGTTCCCGTAGGATAATGTATATTGTATAGGAACGCGGGCGAAGCCGCGGGTTAATGCTAGTTATAAATAAGCGTTATTGGCATCTACTTGAATATGACAACGGTGCCACTTTATTTGACACTTTTGTTCGGGTCTGTGGCTCTATAATAAATAATACCTCAATGGACATAGGCTACAAATTTTGAGGGCATTCATTCATAAAAGGGTTTATTTAACAATAAATGGAAACCATACAAAACACCACTTTTTGTTCATGGTGACATTTTTATTTCTAAATAATGTATAAACAATTGGTAACCTAGCAACCGTGTCTGTTTCAAAGAAAGGGGGCCTTCGAATAACAAAATGTTGTAAGTGACAGATGGTGAAGCGTTAATCATAAGCTTATAGACTGGTAGATAATTCTAAAAAACGGCTTCCTTTGTCGTCCTAACGGCATTTTGTGAGCCATTTTGGCAACATGACTTTTCCGATGTAAAAAAGCCTGCTGAATTCGATTCTGGATGTTGCCAAGCCGAATTTTGCCCCCCTCCCTCCATTTCCCCCCCTTTTACCTCAAAATATCTCCCTACCCCCGGTTTTTACGGTTTTACACAAAAAGTATTAGAGTTAGAAAAAAAATGTCTACGACAAAAGTGATCTTCATAAAATTTCCTATAAAACGGTGTATAAACTTTTTTAATAGGCCTTATGGTTTGTGAGCAATATCTTCCCGAACTTTATTATCTTTTCATAATTTTGATAAACATGGTCGAGGCAGTGAAATACACTTTTTTTGGGGTAATTGGTATCGCACATGATCAATTCCATACAAAATTCGGCTTGGCAACTCCTTTGGTTAAAATTCAAGATGGCGGCCAAAATGCCAAAACTTAAAAAAGCCGTATTATAACTCGATTCTGGTCGTGTGGGGTGTCATGATGTAGGATTTAGGGGTCGCTGAACTCAATTTTGATAACCGGAAGTCCATCCGGGTACTGGAAGTGGACAAAAACAAGATGGCGGCAATTTCGGAAGTATTCATATTTTTTGTCATAACTCTACTGCAAGGAGTCGTGTCAACTTCAATCAACACCGGAAGTACCTCCAGCTCGGTAGGTAGTTTTACTTACGGTTACAGACGTTACAATCTTCATTTTCATTCAAGTGAAGTTACAGACTCAAAAAGTTCCAACCTTTTTGAGTCTGTTGCATAGTTTGTCATTCAAAGTATTCCGTTTTCAGGTATTGGCAAACGTGGAGCATGGACTGTATATCGCAAGCACTGTGAACTACTCAATGGGATCGGTATACACCCGTTAAGTGAAACCAGTGTGGTTAAGGCTGAGAAGTTCCTGGCTCTGCTCTACAAGTCCACCGAATCGACTTGCGACGATGCGCGCCATGCCTTGTTTGGCACTAGGTACTCAAGCGCCTGAGCGTTTGCCACCCACATCAGACGCTGCACGTCAGCACATAAAACGGATGCACTTCCAGACAGCTGTTTGGCGAAGCGCTGATCAAGCCGACCCACCGTTGCCCGATCCAACTGAGTGCGGCTATCAAGAAGTCGATGGGGTACTCCTTGCCGTGGCGTCATTGATCCCCTCGATACCCTCACTTCTATCGTGCAAGTGCAAAGGTCGATGTGGCACACGCCTGTGCAGGTGCAGACGGGCAGAGGAAGTATGCACCAATATGTTGTGCAAATCATGTGCCAATGATTGTTTGAACAGGAAAGAGCATGATGATTTTACAATCATTTGATGTTATTCTGTTCGTAATAAATGACAGGAAAATCTTGTATCAATTTCCAACCTTTTTGAGTCTGTAACTTCACTTAAATGAAAATGAAGATTGTAACGTCTGTAACCGTAAGTAAAACTACCTACCGAGCTGGAGGTACTTCCGGTGTTGCTTGAAGTTGACACGACTCCTTGCAGTATGTCAAAAAACAAAAAATATGAATACTTCCGAAATTGCCGCCATCTTGTTTTTGTCCACTTCCAGTACCCGGACGGACTTCCGGTTATCAAAATTGAGTTCAGCGACCCCTAAAACGTACATCATGTCATGACACCCCACACGACCAGAATCGAGTTATAATACGGCTTTTTTAAGTTTTGGCATTTTGGCCGCCATCTTGAATTTTAACCAAAGGAGCCAAAATTTTGTATGGAATTGAACATGTGCGATACCAATTACCCCAAAATAAGTGTATTTCACTGCCTCGACCATGTTTATCAAAATTATGAAAAGATAATAAAGTTCGGGAAGATATTGCTCACAAACCATAAGGCCTATTAAAGAAGTTTATACACCGTTTCATAGGAAATTTTATGAAGATAATTTTTGTCCTAGACATTTTTTTTCTAACTCTAATACTTTTTGTGTAACACCGTAAAAACCGGGGGTAGGGAGATATTTTGAGGTAAAAGGGGGGGAAATGGGGGGAGGGGGGCAAAATTCGGCTTGGCAACATCCAGAATCGAATTCAGCAGGATTTTTTACATCGGAAAAGTCATGTTGCCAAAATGGCTCACAAAATGCCGTTAGACTTGAAAATTTTAATATGGACTACCAGTCTATTACGTTAGTAAGAAATACAGATTAAAATAGAAATCAAGTGTCAGTGAGATAGAATAAAATCGGATAGTTCAAACGCACACAAGGCGGACTTAATGCCATTGGGCATCAATACCAGTCAACCTTTGAGCAAAGCAGATAAGTTGTAGGCGTTGAAAAAACAGGTTTTAATTATCTCACTAATATTATATAGACGAAAGTTTGTAAGTGTGTGTGGGTGTGTGTGAGTGTATGTTTGTTATTTCTTCGCTCTCAAACGGCTGGACCAATTTTCATGAAATTCGGTATGGAGGTAGCTGACACCCTGGATTAACACATAGGCTACTTTTTAACAGCGGGTAGCACCGCGGGGCACAGCTAGCACTTGTAATATGTTTCATACTTTATAGCGTTAACCTATATATACGCGCGACAAATTTTAGCGACATACAATACAACAATACTTTATTGCACACCAATAAAAGTTTACAAAAGGAAACAAGACAAAAACAATTTATAAATAACGGTAGACAACTGGCGGTCTTATCGCTAAAAAGCAGACAACCTTTGGGTAGCGGAGAAAACCAATTTAAACAGAAGAATAGTAGGTGGTGAGAGTTTGTACCATGTTATTTGTAATAGATATATTTTTTAACTGTTTTTGTGTACAATAAAGTGTTTACTTACTTACTTACTTACTTACAAGTTCGCCTTTGTACCTATATGTTATTTGTAATAGATGTATTTTTTAACTGTTTTTGTGTACAATAAAGTGTTTACTTACTTACTTATAATTTGTGCGAGATTATTCCCTAAACATTCCAAAATATTGAAAAATGCACAACGTTGATGTTTAGGTTTTCACTTCTGTCGGCACTCCCGGAGTGCAACCCGTCCTTTTTTATTTTATTTAATCGTTGATAACCCTCGCTAGCGTCGACGCGGCAAGTGAGCCAATTCATTTTCACCGTTATTACACAGCCTCGACGTTCCGTTTGGCTTGCGCTAGAGACGACGACTTTAGAAGGGCCAAAAATCATATTTTTTTGGTTAAATAAAGCGGCTTTTGTAAAGATCAAAGTAGTGTGTTTTCTGTACTTGTACTATTATCTATTCTGTGACATTAGTTAAAATGTGTGGCTTGACCATTTTGCTTTCGCTATATTCACATAGGTGTAAGGTGAAAAATGTATTCACTGTTCATCACTTTTCTGTTATGCAATATAATTCTTGTGGTAACGTTAGTTAGGTACTACAGTTAGGGCGTGTAGAGACAGAAACTTGGCTCTATATAGGATCTGACTTTTTGACAGTGCGAGTCATATGGTCTCATCCTGGCATCATTTTACATGAGAATATTTTTGGTGGGATTTCACTTCTTTTTGAAAGTTGCTTATGACAATATGTTTTTTTCTTGTTGTTTATAAAGGGTTCCATGGTAATTGTATTACATTTTTTAAATCTTATTTATAACAAGGATCCCTATATCGTAAATTTTCAGACCTCAAGCGTCAACATTTGCGGAAATCTCATACAAATCAATTCCATCCCCTAGTTAAAGGGGTTAGGGGATAAAAATCCAAGTATCAATATTTTTTTTGATAGTGTACTAATAATACCTTAAATACCAAATTTTAGTTTTCTAGGACATTTGAATTAGAATTTTGATGATTATCAGTGAGTCAGAGACGAAATCATGGTTTTTGGATATCAACAAAAGTATAAGACCTAATTAAAACTTTATGTTTGATAAGTCCGCTATCGACCACATATGCCGAGAATTTTGTTTATCTGGTATTATCCAAACCAAGGTTATGAGGGTTAAAAAAAACAATGAAGCTTTTCGAGAAAAGCTAAGTAGTGCCCTTGCGCTTCGCTTAGCTCGTTTTGGCTCGTTTAAACAGACAATATCAATTGTTTAACTAATTTTTATAAGTTTCAATAATAATGAAAACATGCAAAATTCTGGCTATTATTTTCAATTTTACACTTTCACAATTTAAAGTCTCACAGATTGAGAAGACATTGACACACGTTCGAATCAATCCCCCTAGCAAAAAGTGACGCTCAAATTTTAAATTATTCAAAGATTCGATCAACATTTTTAGAAATAAAATATTTGTATTGAACTAAAAACAAAGCATCATATGGGTATAGCGGGCCCCAAACAATGCTGATAGTCGATTGAACCCTGATTTGGGGATATATTAATATCCATTTTCTTAATTCAAATGAACTACGAATAAGTCATACTTTTGCTCAATGTCATCTATTGGGACATTTACCTCTATTTTTGCCAGCCTAAAGAAACAGTTACGTTTGACGGTCTACGAGCTACGCCCTCGTAGTACCTCGTAGTCACGACGCTATTTTCACCGCTTAGTCCGTCGACCCCTTTCCCGTCGTTAAGGTAGAGACTTTTCATATCAAAGAAGCTGTGGAATAACTCGTTGGTAATCACCTCATTTATCAAGAATTATTAAATCGAATGAAACATGAAAGTATCCAATATTGGAAAATTGGTCACTGCTCCGTGTTGTACCTATTTAATTCCATTTATGAAAATATTGGTACTTGCAAATATTCGCTACTTTATCGACAAGAGTGAAATTGAATGTCGTAATAACCTTATTTTTTGTGTCAAGCAGGCGCTTAAAGGAAGTCATCTGACATTTTACATTATCATTCTTTCTCTGAAGCAATAAATTTTTGTTAAGGACCATTGTGTTGTGAAAATTAAATGTTGTTAAATCAGTCGTCCACTGTTGGTGCCATTATGTTAAGAGGATTATTAGAAAATGTTGAAATATACCTAACAGTAAGAAATAATTACATCGCGGTGCGTACCCAATTCAAGGATAAGATAATATAAGGGGGTAATTAAATGGTCTTTGGTCTTTAAAATTCTTACATATGCAGCATATTATGGTGTGTGAAACATAAAAACATAATCGTACTTATAGACTAAATATTAGTCGGAGCCGCATTAAAGTGAAAAAATTACCTGCATAAAAAAGTAACTTGTCTTTTGGTGACTGTATTTATATGAACATGTAGAAATTCTTAAAGTGCGAGCCGTATTCGCACTCGGCCGATTTAGGTTTTTTATTAGTAAACGCTTCTCCCACTCAGTACGAAAGAGAGCGTGTTTATAACCTGACGGGGTGGAGCGAAGGAAATAATACTATGTCTTCAAGAATCACAATACAAATTGCATAGCTCTTCAGATTATGCCGAAAGGCGAACAGTAAGAACCCGCGTAGTAAGGTGACGCAAACAGATGGAGGCGTACTCGTATACCTAGCTTGCATTCATTTGTCTCTTTGGCGACGAGGCGGGGGTGAGCGAGGTTGACTGAATTGTTGAAAATCGATGCGGCCGTGCGAACCAGCGATTACACGAGGTAACCTCGCGTAGGTCACTTTCACGGCTACGAGATGGAAAGGAAAAATACATGACTGTTACTGGAAAACTACCAAAAGTCAAATTGGAAAATACTCATTTTTAACCCCCGACAAATAAGAAGAATGTTATAAAGTTATAAGTTTAAACGTGTTTCTTTGTATGTGGCATCATAGCTCCCAAACGAATGGTCCGATTTGAATGCGGTTTTTTTTTATCGAAAGGCTTGTCTGGCGAGATGGCTAAGCCATGGTTGCTTGGGTTGGGGTTTTTTTTAAATTTTGGATTTAGGTTATATTCAAGGAATTGTATAATATAAAAAACGGGTGATTTTATAGTACCTATAAAACAAAGTCGCTTTCTCTGTCCCTATGTCCCTTTGTATGCTTAAATCTTTAAAACTACACAACGGATTTTGATGCAGTTTTTTTAATAGATAGAGTGATTCAAGAGGAAGGTTTATATGTATAATACATGCACCCGTGCGAAGCCGGGGCGGGTCGCTAGTATAGTATAATTGAGGAAAATTATATGAACAGTAAAAGTAGCTTAGTAATTGCAATTTATATATCTAAGTAGGAGCACGATTTTGTTTTTTTTTTCAAGCTACAATACAATCTATAATATTTGTTCCAGGGATTAGGGGTGATTATACCTACACATAAACAAAAATTCAAGATTTTTTTCAAAATTTCATCCATTCCTCATTGAATATAATCATAACTGGATATCATTACCATAAGTTCTAAAATCTAATCAGAAGTAGGTATAGATGTAGGCTAAAACACACAATTACATGCTACGTCACTGTGAAAGTTGCGAAGGGGACATGTAGGTAATGTTGCGTGGTGACAACGTCACGTCAAAACTACGTCATGAACGTAAAGATTCGCGACATGATATGTTGACATGACGATTAAAACCCAGTAGAAATCGACACTCAGAAAGGCTAAAATTGCAAGCACGATGTACTTAGTTTTGGTTACTCTGTAAACTTTAATCACAATATCAGTATCAGCGCCCAATAGCTAAATATGAGTTACATAATTATTGTTTTAATTTAAAGCACATTTAAATGACTGATCGCGAATGGCTGATACAAAAGTAACAATTAACAAGTAGCATATTCTATATATAGCTAATGTTCGTAGAACATACATTTTGATAAAACCATAATAAGAGGATTGAGATACAGAATACATAAGCAAAATCAACCTTACACACTAAAAGCGGTACAACTGTTAAGCCTCTAAACGTAATCCAAGTTAATGCATGTAAAGTTATAGAATAGTAAGTTTATACTCGTACTATACCTACAGTACGTTTACCATAACTGTGACACACGACAAATACTATCTGTCACTTTCCTTTTAATATCTTACGAGTAAGACAGATGACATGGAGTCGCGCGACAAGCGAACTCGCGGTAAGATATGTATGGTAGCCCTGCAGGAGTGAATTATTGCCTAGCTTTTGTTACTTGTTACTTCATTGGCTGGCACCCTACGCTTGTGCTTGAGCAGTCTACGTTCAATAACTAGTAGAACAATCGGCAAAAAAAACTTTTCTCAAACATGCAATGAGATATCGTCATAACGTGCGTTAAAACAGGCTTCGTAGTGTCACGTTTCGGGCGAAACAACTGTAAAGGAATTTCATACAAAATTGAAGGCCTAGGCCGGGAAGTATTTTTTTTTTAAACATGGCGTCTGTGTTCATGAATGGGCTAAACAGCTGAATTATGTTTTTTTGAGTGATGTATTTTTTTATTTCATTGCATATGTTTGAGAAAAGCACTATACATGCCTTAACTGTGAAAAGGGCTTGTATGGCTAGGGATACGAGGCTGGAGAGCAAATAATTGTAGTTGCAACAGCCCCCCACATGTCATCGATTTGACGTAAACTAATCAATATACGAAAGCAATGCGTTTGCGTTGCGCAAAAACTATTCTTTGTAACATAAGTTTCTGTCAAAATTTCATTTTAGTGACAAACTTTTATAGCCGACTGTATCTACTTTTCTTTGGATATCAATCAAATGCTCACCGAGACGATTCTAAAGAACCCAAGCTCGGTAGGATTGCTTTTTCTATTAGAGTTCCTATGGCCACCTTCCGGCTCCATCATCAGATCAGCCCCATGGTACCATATTATTGTATTGTCATCAAAGTTAAGTAAGTATGCAAAATATGAGCTGAAAGCTCAATCGGTTGACGATATCTGCTTCAAAATTGAGTTGCGAGATTCTACCCGAACAAACATACTATTGCAAGTTAAATAAAAGCTTGTAAAAACAATAAATTCTGATATGGGAACACGTATCCGCAAAATTCGATTAATCGCGTAATTTCAAGAATCAAATACTTACATAAAACTTTACAAATTTGAATGACGTTTGATTTGATTAACGTGACACACCCATCTGGCAAGACATATCAAACTCCGATGTTCAAAATTCGACTGTCGAATAGTGCCATCCCTCTCGATCTCCTGCCAAAGTATATTTGAGTGAATAAAATAGCACTTATACGCCAGTAAAATTTCGAACATCGGAGTAGCCCTTCAGGTAGGGTATCACGTATCACGTTCCGAATGTTCCGATACGCACATCATCTAAAAATAGTACGAGCTTTGATTATGTACCCCCCCCCGCTTGTTAACTGAGTATAAAAAAGTAGTAAATAACTGAGCATGCAAAGATAGGATAA
This sequence comes from Apotomis turbidana, assembly GCA_905147355.2. Taxonomy (NCBI): domain Eukaryota; kingdom Metazoa; phylum Arthropoda; class Insecta; order Lepidoptera; family Tortricidae; genus Apotomis; species Apotomis turbidana. The sequence continues at coordinate 21,075,795 of LR990280.1, forward strand.
TCAACATATACATATAAATAATCCTAATAATATTATAATCGTGAAAGTATTTGCGTTCGTTCCTCTTAATTTTAAACGATGATTGATGGACGGTCGCCAGTGTTCGGAAATCGTCGTAAACAGACAATTGTTGAATTGTCTCTATTATAGACGGATGATGTGCAATATTTATCGTCAATGATCGCCGAGTACAATATAAGTGCATAAAGTTTTTGTATTACTCGGATACTCGATAATAGTCGAATTGTCAAGATACGAGCTCGTACAATGTTAACGACGTGAAATGCGAATGCTTTGCACTCTCTTCTCAATTCTCAAAGACTCGAATTCTCCCGAATACCTCAGACTTCTTCCAGTATTATGGTTTAACTCTTAACTGTCAATTTCGCTCTTCCGGCAATCTATCTCTTTCCATCCCTCCTCACCGTACAAGTTTTATGACCAACTCTTTCACCGTCCAATTGGCCCGCCTCTGGAATCGCCTTCCTCTTAAGATCAAGCAAGCCCCGAACAAGTTAAATTTTAAAAAATCCGTGCGTGACCTCTTCTTTAGCGCAATCAGGCGGGGCGCACTCCGCGATTAACGTTTCCCGCTACAAGTACATGCCGGTGGCCTCATGCATGGGGACTATTCAGTGGCTGCCACGCACTGTCTCGGAACGCACGTACACGAAATTCGCGCGCACGCTCTTCCGATTTATGTACGTCGCAAGTGATCGTTCCTCATTCATCTGTTGATACCAGTGTTATATTATAATATAAAGTGTTTAAATGAGTAAAAAGACAGCGAAAAGATATTGTATCGCAGCGGGTTGTAGGAACAATGATCGAAATTGGAATCACGCGTTTTTCGTTCTCCCAAGCTCCCAACACGTCCGAAGGATGCCGATAGGTAAAAAAAATAACGTAATATATAATAAGTAGTTACTGAATAATAATAAAAAACATATTGCAGGTGCATCTACTTCCATATTTAACACTGGTTACACAGATCAATTTTAATTGTTAAGTACTTATGTAATTTTGAATTGATTATTTGCTGATATTTGTCAATTTAAATTCTAGTAAAATAAGTATGTCTACTATTAAATCAACAATCATAGAGGTTTTTATAATAATATTTGATATCAAGTTTGTAAAATTACTTGTAAGTAATGAATAAACGATTGAGTGATAGTTTGATAGGTAAGTATATAAAATATATAAATAAAGAGTTAAAAGAAATGTATTGGAAGAGATCCCTAATAGGGATAAGTTCGCCTTTGTACATGTTTTATTTGTAACTAGCGACCCGTCCCGGCTTCGCACGGTGCGTCCGTGCGTATTTTTAAAGATCTAAGCATACCTACATAGGGGCAGACAGACAGCCAGCAGGAAACGACTTTGTTTTATACTAGGTGTGTAGTGATGAATATAATACGAGTATATGAACAAATAAATAAATATCGGACAACTAAGCAAAAACAAAATGAAGCTCAAGAATTTAATTGCATGTTAAGGTAACGCATTCGTTGCATTATTTTATTATATTATATAGAAATAATTATTTTGGTTGAGCGAATCCACTTAGCTTTGTACCCGATGAACAATACCATTATCTGTATTGTTAGCTGCGGCCACAACTGCCACTTCAAAATGTAAGGCGTTATAAGTGCAAATTAATTTTACACTAAATTAGTCTTTAAGTTAAACGAAATAAGGTTTACTCTTAAACAAAGAGAACAGAGATGTTGGTCACTTCATTGTCATTATAAGCATCAAAACGAGCTTCACTGCTCTTTCACTTACGAAGTGACCAACATCTGATCTTATACGTATTAAAATGTTTAAAAATAAAGCTAAAATGTTTTGCGGCCTGGTTGTGGATTCAATTCGTCCAAATTCTGAGATTGATTATTTTATAGTTAAATAATGAAATAATAAATATAATGTATGAAGAATATAAATATATTACTATAATATAGAGATATATTGAATGCAAGGAATAAATGGGAAATACATTTTTATTTTTAGTCGTTGACAGCCCTCGCTCTCGGCGACGCGGCAAGCGAGCCAATTCATTTTTATCGTTGGCACGCAGCTTTAACGTTCCGTTTGGCTTGCGCTGGGGACGACGACTTTAGAAGGGCCATAAATCATATTTTTTCGGCTAAAAAAAGCGGCTTTTGTAAAGATCAAAGTAGTGTGCCTTCTGTACTTGTACTATTATCTATTCTGTGGCGCAATGAAGAACTATTAGCATATCTGTTTTTCTTTTTAGTCAGTATTTATTTATGCACCGCCCACATCTTATCTGCTTTGCCCGATGGTTGACTGGTAGAGAATGCCCAATGGCATTAAGTCCACCTTTTTATACAATGTGTTTTTTATTTGTGCAATAAAGATTAAATAAATAAATAAATAAAAGGTAGTATTTAAACGCACATAAAAAAAAAACCTTTTACTATGCAAAAATAATATATCAAAATTACTGATTGCACAGCAAATATTGCACTCAAAATGTTACTAAATAATAAATATACTACAATTTATATTTGTGGCGTGCATCTATTTATTTAAAAGTAAAGCATATTTAAGTAATGCATAGCTAATAATGACTACCGCACATTATGGAGCGTTTTTTAGGGATATAAAAAAAAACTAACCTAACCTAACCCGGCCGAGTCGGATCTGCTCTGAAAGGTGATTAGGATTTGATGTTACCTATCTGAAACACTAATTTTTGTTTCCCATCTGTAACGTTTCGCCAAATTTTCATATGTCCGAAAGCCATTTTTTTCAAAAACTGTTAATTTTTCAGAATAATTATGGAATAAACCTTACCTAACCTACTGGGTTATTTAAAAGATGAAAAGTAATGTCGTGTCGTGCTGATGTGTATTTTCTAATTATCTGCAGTACAATTTTTGCTAGGCATTTATTTTATTTGCTGTGCAATAATTAATTTGATGTAAAAAGTATATAATTGATGAAAATAAATTGATACGCGATTATTTGTTTGCCATTAATAATATCCCAAAAATAAATGTCACATAAGCCAGCTATTGAGGCTCTTGATCACTGTCTGCAAGACATGCACAGTAATCGATCGTTGATGGGTGGTGTGGTAGTGTTACCAAGTGTTACTGACTGGTGATTTTAGAGACTTTGCCAGTTATCGTGCGAGGCACTCAAGCAGACGAGATAAACGCATGCCTGAAATCGTCTTATGTGTGGAACAAAGTTGAAAAGCACAAACATGCGAGTCCTCATTCCAGCTATTTAACGATGCAGAGTCGGGTGCGTATGCTCAGAAACTGCTCGCGGTAGGTGACGGTCGGTTAGAAACTGACGAAGAAGGTATGGTTTTATTCACTTATGAATTTTGTCATGTTGTGAAATAGTATTTTTTTTATAATGCTTCCTAATTTAGAACAAAATATTCATGACGGAAATGTCCGTGGGAAAGAACGTTTTCAAAATCTACTAAAAAATCTTGAACATAATAACTTCTTCGCAAACAAAAATATATATCGACTGTCACCATCTCGAGCCATTTCTGAGCATCTTATTGAATCGAATGGGACTTAGCCTCGGGTAACTCCAAAAATATTCAATAGGAAATGTCTGTGGGAAAGAACGTTTTCAAAATCTACTAAAAAATCTTGAACATAATAACTTCTACGCAACCAAAAATATATATCGACCGTCACCATCTCGAGCCATTTCTGAGCATAACTTATTGAATCGAATGCGACTTAGCCTCGGATTACTCCCAAAAGATTCAAAAATATGTTTTGCATTTAGTCCATCACTTTCACCCAATAGCCTAGAACCCTGAAAGTCATCAATTAACGAGTTCTACGCGTACGTAGTCGCGGGCAAAAGCTAGTAAATAATATACCTATTGGGTCAATCTTACACAAATTGGCCCAGTTCCAAACTAAGCAATGCTTGTACTCATTTGTACACGTAAAATCACGTTTCTATAACGCCAACGCCATTTATCTTTTCAATTTTTTTTTAAATAATGAAGTGTAATTACAATAACATATATTGTTCAAAGAAACTTACGTTCAATTTGTAATACGCGAAATGCGAGCATAATATTTACATTTCACTAAGAACTTATAGGTCTTATAACAACCTGTAACATTGTTTAGCTACCTAATTATATCAGGGAAAATAAACAAAGTTGATCGATTTTCTTAACGACATAATACCTACACCATTTCAAATAGCGTGACTTTATATGTTCGACAACAGAATAGAAATGCAATTTTTATAGCATTTGTACATTTATTGTATAGGACTTGATGGTTCTTAAGTTAACTTTGGTGGAAATAGGAGCAGTCGTTTTCAAGATATTTAGCTTTAATTGGAACAAGTGACAAAATCATAGCCATTAATAAATAACTAGTCAAAACAGCAACGCTCTTTGCTAGTTACTCATTCAACAACTTAGAAGGCTTTAAGGGTAAATTTGCAATTCCCTTTGAAAATATATTGATGCATTCGATGCCCTGTGATTGATGCCGGAGGCAGCCTACCTATAATCCTCGCTTCACAGGATTGTTATTGGCAAACAGTAAATACAGCTCTTTTGTCGTTGTAAAATGGCAATATAGATTCATTGAGGGCGTAGCACTTGATTGACTTTGGACCTGTCAACTCGTTTCATAACTGCGGAATTTTAGATTTTGTTTCGTCAAAATCGTTTTTGCTTTGAAATATAGGAATCTCAAGAAAGGTAAGATTTAAACGTTCACAGTTCACTTTTACTGTTAGTCTAAAACATAAAAATCGTTTTGGAAAGAACTTGTTTGTGCGGAACTAAAACTAATAAACAAGGCAATTAAAACAGCTACCGTTGACTGTTAATTGTAAACTACGGGAGTAGTTTAGGGATAGCGCTGTGCTGGAATAATCAATTTGAAATTTACTTATCTACCTAACAGTGAATCCGTCAATGGTTACACTTTATAAACAGGACTGTAAACTTGACGCGTTTATACATAGACGGAAATGTGTCCCAGACGCCAAGCAGGCAGCAGATAGTATATAACATTGTATAACGGCAAATGATTTCGTAGCGTCTGGGGCACAGCTATCTGTCGACGTGATTTGCCGTCTTTGGCGCTCAAAAGGTTAAGCAAGTTTAAATCACAGCGGTTACAGTCTTCTTCTTTGTTAATAAATAATTATCTTTAAAGGCTGAATGTAATATAGATACTTCATTATGCAATGCTGCTGAGCACATTGTCCAGGCTTAACAATAACTTATTCTCGAAGAAAGGTGAATACTGTAATGATCGTTGGGCGTTAAACAGTTTTTGCTACTGTTTGCGATAACAGAAAAATGGTCTCATTTATATATGTAATCATCAGATTCAGATTTAGGTTTTTTCTTCAAGTTTTTTGTGTCAATATTTTCAATATATACTTTGTATGCTCCAAAGTCCGCAGTACTAGGTTTTACGATATGGAAACAGCAAAGAAAATTTTATACACATACCCAACCATTGGTAATATCATGGTCGTAAATTCGTAATATTATATGCGTATATCGATACATCGCTCAATTGGTGACACTGACATCGCAATCTCACGTCGAAGTTCCGAGCTGAGTGTGTTATATCAACTGATGTTACGTACTGACTTTCCCCCCCGTAGTACGATTATGGACCTGAGCGTATCGTGTATTACATAACTCTAGTCTAAACATATCAATCACTACTATTAACATAATTATCAAATATCTGCAGTTGGCAACCCTAGAAAAATGTTAAGTGGCCCGATTAACCATAAATACGTCTCAAGGTCGCATATGTCATGTCCGCCGCTTGCCTGGGTTCGTTTGCCTTGCAATTCTCAACTACGCGTGCACCTACTCTTTGTACTTTAGGCCAATTCCATATTGTTACTCACACGTTATTAATGAACATCACGTTTTTGTTTCTTAAACATAATATTACTATTTAGAAGTAACGTGGCGTCAAACTTTCGTGTGGATAACCCGAAGTCGTAATGACTTTTGATCCCGAAAAGAATTGAATATCCTTTCAATACTAACATGTCGGATTTTATCAAAACTTCAATGACTTAGTACTTAGTAGTTGCAAAAGTGGACACCTACCACCATGTCGGTCTTTTTATTAGGATTTTGCAAAACAATTTTGGATTTTTTAAATTGAGAATAGACTGATGTCACCCGATATAAGATTTCTATAGTTTATTTCTACATTGCATGTAAAATGTTGGATAAGTTTACGCCTATGTGAGTAGAGTAGGTAGGTATAGGGTATAGGGTAGGTAGGTAGGTAGGTATATAGGACATGAGTATTTTATAATTAAAGTAAAAAAAAAACATTATTTCAGACATTGAAAGTTCATAGAGCAGTGTAAAACTCATTGTGCAGCAGTAATACAATGAGCTTGACACCGCTCTTTTTAGGTGAGATTAGCTTTATATTTCTATTTTTTTTTTAATTACTAATATTTTTATCTTCCTTGATAATATATAGGGTGGGTTTGGGTTTACCTTATCAAAGTAAGTCTAAATAGATAGGCAGTTTCAAAATTCAAAATGTAATATTCAAAGTGTACCTAATATATGCTCTCAGAATCATGATTATTATACAAGAATATGTATTTATTACCTACGTTCGAAGTATAAGGACACCGCGCGGCACTCACGTAATTTTAAAGAAAAGTTATGAAATTTTGCGATAACTCAAAAACGGCTAGACCGTTTTTAGGGTTCCATACCCAAAGGGTAAAAACGGGACCCTATTACTGAGACTTCGCTGTCCGTCCGTCCGTCCGTCCGTCCGTCCGTCTGTCACCAGGCTGTATCTCAAGAACGGTGATAGCTAGACAGTTGAAATTTTCACAGATGATGTATTTCTATTGCCGCTATAACAACAAATACAAAAAATAAATTATATTTAAGGGGGGCTCCCATACAACAAACTTGTTATAGATTATATATATGCATATAGGTACGGAACCCTTCATGCGCGAGTCGGGCTCATACTTGCCCAATTTTTATTTAATACTAGCTGTGCCCCGCGGTGTTAACCGCTCATCCCACGGGAACACTAAATTTATTCGGGATGCAAAGTATCCTATGTCCTTCCCCGGTACTGAAACTATATACCAAATTTCATCTAAATCGGTTCAGCGGTTGAAGCGTGAAGAGGTAACAGACAGACAGACAGACAGGCAGACACACTTTCGCATTTATAATATTATATATATATATAATGTATATAATATATATATAAGTATGGATAGGTACTTTTCAATTCATTGATAGTAAGTTATAAGGCCTCATTTTATGAGCGTATATTTACAAAACTGCTGCCTTTATCAAAAAATTATGTTTGGAGACCCCCATATTATTTTTAAGAACCTATTCAACGACACCCCACACACAAGTGTTGGAACGAAACAAAAAAATCACCCCCACTTTAGGTGTGTGAGAGGTACCCGAAAAAAGTTTTTGTTTTGTTTTTTTTACCGTTTTGTCGGCGTGTTACATACACATACCTACTCATACCAAATTCAGCTTTCTAGTACTAATATCACGGAGCTAAGCCACAGACGGACGGATAGACGGACATGGCGAAACTACAAGGGTTCCTAGTTGACTACGGAACCCTAAAAATCAATGCGCTTAGCGTTAAAATCTCGAACTCTATTCACTGTACTACATTTCGATTTTCAGCGGATAAAGCTGGTTTAAATATAAGTCTAGTAACCTTCAGTGGTGCTGCTGGCGCGGCCGCGGGTGCGTTATCCCGGCGATCCGGTCACCTTAGCGCGGGGTCACTGACACAGCAAGTCTGGGCACGCCAAACTAGTCAATGTCAACTCGAACCACACTCGTTTAGAGGTTCCTGCCCGTCTAGCATGACTATGACACGCGACTCTTTGTCGCACGGCAAATACTCCTGTCATTTTCCGTTCAATGCCGTGCGAGCATGACAAGGGACGCTGAGTCGCGCGACAAGCAAAGGCGCGGCAAGATATGTCGTTAGTGTAGTGTAAATTGTAAAATTAAACAACCCTCTGCTATTTCTATGCTATGCCTCTCCAGCGAGGTAGTTATGCACCTGTATAGCTCCTCATTAATGTGATTCCGCGGATTTTTGTAATGTGGTTTGCAACAATAACTGGTTATATTTTACTTATTTACAAACGACGAATATTAATAGTATATCTGAGTGACACAATGGCTTTTACTCGCCATTTGTAACCATTAATTGGGAGAAAAGTGGCTAATACAAACTTTAAATGAAAAAACACCATCAAACGATAATACAAATAGGTATGGATATAATTTCGTTTTTAGATATATTATTAATTTAAGGTGTTTTAAGAGTTTTCCCGTTATCGGAGTGAACCGTGGTGTGTTTAACGAGCAAAGTTAAACACTCTCTATTTGAATTGCTCGTTTCAAAGCACTGATTTAGGACCAACCTAATTGGCACTATTGTTCAACTAGTTAAAAAAAAATGTTAGAAAGAGGGATGTTAATTATAAATAATAAAACCTTCAACGGATGCATGCCGAACCCTATAATTATACAGGTTCTGTTCATGAATGAAAGTATGGTACGAATTAACACGGACCCCCAGATGCCGAGAAAAGTGAAAAAGATGAGAATCAGAAAAAAAACAGGGAGACCAAGTAAACATCAACGCTTGTAAGTTGCAAACTAAGTAAAAGGAAAAATGAAATTTATTTATAAACTTCAACTCCAGACTTCACGCAGATGCAAGATGTAGTCTTTTATTTCCATTCAGTTCACTTTGCAGGTAGTTTGGTATTTAATTTCGTAGCGTAGGGGTTACATTCGTTTCATTAAACTTCATGTAGTCTAATTTTCACTTTTTTACAAAACCTACTCCATGACATGAACGTTTTCCGGCCATTTTTTTATAAGCAACAGTTTGTTAACAAGACTTCTCGTGAAATCCAGTCCGAAATTGGGTAATGCTAGTTATTTTGGGTTAGGTAGGTATCCAGCGCTACACAGTAGGTACTGCAGCAAAATTCACTAATTGAATACAAACATCCGCGCGATTTTTGTAAAAACCTACTGTTTCTAATACAAAACAACTACTCGTAATGGCGTTATCGACACGATGCGATTTTTTTAAAATAGTAATGGTAATGAATACAGAAATATGATATTCATGTAGGGGGAGCGCGGCCAACGTGTCCAACAACAACAAAGCAATGACATTGAGGTGTCACGTGAACGACGGTAACTCGAGGTGGATAAGTTAAAGCAAAGTAGGTACCTAGCAGGGCGCTCGACACTTGACACATTTACGGCAAACTAGAACTGATAACCAGGGGCCGCTGCGTGCCTGGAACCGAGCTCATCCTCACCTACCTCATGAAATTATTAGCATTGAAGGAAGTCAACTTATGAATTTTAATAGCCCCCTCATCTTAGAAACATCTAATAAATCGAATTTACTATATTGCGTATCTGCGCGAATATATTAAGTTTATGCTGCGACTGGAAATACCCAATAATTAATGTGTAAGCTTGGTACTTGGTTATGAAATTGTGAAGCTCGTGAAATTCACGTCAGTAAATAAGCGATTGATGCGGGTGCATGTGTTATGAAAATGAGGCTGCCGTAACCCTTCCAATCAGGTGGGCTGCTGGGGCATTTGGAGGTGGCTGAATCTCTAAACTATGTTTTTGCTACACGGGTTAGTAGAAGCATCCGCAAATATTTATTGAACACTTTATACCTAAATTCTGCAAATAAAATAACAGGAAAGACTGTTTCTTACCCGCGCGAACGAATTTGCCTTCAAGTATTTCAGAAAAAAATTTTGCTACTCCAGTAGGTACTTTTTCTGTCAATTATTATAGTCACGAACTCTAATATAAAGACACATTACTTAACTCTGGAAAAATTTATAGTCTACTGCCCAAAAAAACACTGTAAAGGATGGTTTGATGTCGCCAAAAAGCATGCCTTACAGATAACAAAACCTAGGTTTTCACCAGTCTATATTTAAGGTGTTCGTTACAACGTTAGATAAAAGACTTCTTTGTTACCACATGAGTCATTACTCCTGGTGGTGTTACCAACATAACAAACAGCTGCATTCACAGTTTTGAGATAAAAAAAGAAACTTATCTAACAAAACGGATTACTTGCCAACTTAAAATAATAATAATAATATCTTCTGCACATGAATGTGTAGGACAGTGAACATACCTTTAGGTACAAGTTCATATTTCATTCATTACATCTTTATAAGAATATAATCTGTCAACTCGCCCTTTGGAAACCCGAAAACTATGGGACCTTTTACTAAACACTTTCACATCATCCTCCTAGCCTTTGTCCCATTTTTTGAGAATGAATTCTCAATCGGGGTCGGCTACCTAAAATCCCAAGATGTGGCGTAGGCACTAGTTTTTACGCAAGCGACTGCCATCTGACCTTCCAACCCAGAGGGGAAACTAGGCCTTATTGGGCTTAGGTGGTTTCCTCACGATGTTTTCCTTCACCGAAAAGCGAGTGGTAAATATCAAATGACATACTAAACACTTTCACATATTAATATATAATCTTCCATATTTTTTTTTCATTAGTCTAATATCAAAAGAGCACCCCATGGGTGTTTTCTTCTACTAATTTTCTTTAGTTTCATCTGTCCTGCTGTCTACAACTGCATGTAATCAAGTCTTGCAAGTTCAAATTGACTTCCCGGGCACGGGCACCGATCGAGCTGAAGTTTAGTACAGTTTATTTAGTATATTTAGCCGTTAAGATGGCACACAAATGTACGCACAACAGCGGGCAGACAGTTATTCATCTCAAGTTACTGTATTGAGGTGTTTTCATAACACGTTGAGTCAGGCGGACCTGTTCCTTTCGACGAATGTAATTTTGTAACAAGATATTATAATACACATAAGCTTAATTTTTTTTTGTATATGAAATATACACTGAATGTCGACGAAACACGCTGTTGGTGATGCTAAAGAAATTACTGTAAAATAACACCAGTTAAAAGAAAGATGAATAGTCCAGTCCAGACTCAAGGCCAACAAACGATGGAGAGCTGCATTACTGGGTGTATGGAGACCTGATCCTTTTTATATTTGAAGACGGTTCATTAAAAAAATTTTTTTTTGCTCTTTAGTGATAACAATAAAAATACATACTATAGAGGCAATATGCTGAGACATAGATTCGCTCGCTGTACAGTGCCGGTAAAACTATCGCTCTTTAAAGCATACTGCCAAAGTTTCTACACGAGTGGTCTATGGGTCAGTTTTACGCAACGAGCGTACAATGCACTAAGAGTGCAATATAATAATGCATTCAGGGCACTGTTGCAGCTCCCTCGCTATTGCAGTGCGTCGGGAATGTTCGCAGACGCGGCCGTCGACGACTTTTTTGCTATAATGCGTAAAAAGTCGGCGTCCGTGATACGGCGTTTGCGGGGGAGCAGCAACTGTATTCTGCAAATGATAGCGGACAGACTGGACACGCCCGTACTCGGTCGCTTCATAGATCTGCATGTGAGGAGAAGGGCTCAATGAGGCGGCAGAGGAGGAGGGGGTAGCCATCGCGTCTCTCTGTTATTCTATTTAATTTCATTGTGTAAAAGTATGTGTGTGTTTATGTTTTAAAGTATTAATAATGTATCTAACATAGTTTATAAGTTAATTTACTAACAATATATGGAATCAAATTTCTGAAATAAACGATTTTTATTTTTATTTTTTTTTATAGAGAGTAGATCGGGGAAGTTTTGTTTGTATCTACTTGTGTGTTTTAATTATCCCCAAACTTACGGAGTTGTACCGTCCATCATAAGCTCAGCATCATGAGACGATGACTACCAGACGCAAATACCTGAATAACTTTATAAAGTATGGATGGAAAACTTCGAAGCCAGCCTAGATCTGCAACCAAAGGCAGTGAAGTTCTGGAAGAGGTCATTGAAAGGCGGCAAGCAGAAGTTTTTGTTTGCAGTGAGTAACATGTTACTGGTCTCGTATAAATAATAGAAAAACAAACTATTGATATCACATCGAAGAGCGGTATATATGTTTAGTAAATGTTTGAAGTGATGCGATAAATTTCTAAGTATCAAAAATATTGTTAGTATTGTTACTGTATGCGCGTCACTCAGGCATATCATATCATATATATTATATCCGGTTGTCCTCATCTGTCTAACGGCGAATATACAGGCATAATGAAGTAGCCTAGATAAAACAAACTGCAAACTGCTCTTCTAAATGGTCGTGTGGATTCTGAGGTGCCTCACTATAATTATAATTACGCAACTATGGCAGTTCTGGAAAACAGTTGTGCCGCGCTCTACAGGGTTCGATGAGTTCTATATTTTAACCATGAACTTTTACCACGAGGTGACGCCACATTAAGAAATGAATTGTATAATTTATTAAAGGGTCTGTATAATTTCTTTTTACTGAGTTCGTTATGTTTTTACAGGTTTATAGTCCTTTTCCGTTCGTATTAAGATCATAAAATAACTTAATAACAACAACGTTTTCAATAGATGTATTTATTTGCTGAGTCACTTAACTACGGTAAACGAGCCTTTGAACTAGAGATGGTGCATTGCATACTTACTTGTTGCTGCGAGCGGGTATTCTTTGCGTGAGCACTGAGACGGTATAAATGTAGCATAAATTCTTACATTTTATATTTTTTAAGAAAAAAAAATATTCCCGCATAAGAGTCTGAAACATTTATTTGAATTTAAATATACTGATAGTGCATATAGCATCTAACATCCCTAGGATATCTAAGTAGAAGCCTCAGGTTGTTTACGAAACAAGCTGTTTATATATGTTTGTGTATATGATAGGCTTGCTTTAAATCTAGGCTATTCCCCCGGTTTCGGTCATGTCGTAAGGTTACTTTGCTTTTCCTTCAGGAAGCGTATATGTCATTACTTATCAGAATAAAAAGTACGCTACATTTTTTAACTTTATTTTTAGCGAGCAAGTAAAACAAGTACCTAATCAATGTAACAACAAGCGTGATACTATACTGAACGATCGACCAGAGGTTTTTTAGTTCTGTTGCGGTAAAATTTCATTAAATTAACTATACTTTTATGTACTTTCGCTTTTAAACTTTGTACTCTTAGTTTCACCATTTTGGCACAGTCGTTGTGGTCATGCTGGGTAGTCATTACCAGGCACGACCGCGCGAGATTTGAAAGCCATGAAGATAGAAATTTGAAATTTCGGTTATAGTGAGTTGAGTAGGTACACATTCTACAAAATAATTCCGTGTATGGCGTGAAGAACTTGATAACTCGACTTATACGTTTTTTTTTATTGGCGCAATGGCTTTCTAAGGTCACGGTTTTGTAGGAAAAAAATTGAAAACTCGATATCTATGATACTTTTGAAGATATGGCCTGTGACAGGATATGAATATCTCGATATTTAGCGGCTTTTATTTAACAAAACGAGATATCAGCGCGATTAGTCACGATAGTACATTACTGCAGAAGCCGCGAAATAGGGGATTGTTGGCCGAGTAGTAATAGATGGCCGAGTGATAACGAGGCCATCTAGAGATACAAGGCCGACAATCCCTGATCGCGCCGAGGCTCATATGTGGCGTTATCTGGGTAAAGGGACCTTACTGTCGGTATTGAGTTATGTATATCCCCATAATCTACATACATTGAGCTATCGAACCATGTAAAAAACATGCATGTAGGTTCAATAGATATTTTTTTTAAATAATTGAAACTCAAAAGTCAGAAAAGGTGATTATGAGAAAATTGAATTCAAACTTCTACACCCCATTCAAGTATGTTATTGTTGGAAGTTACATAGATAACATGCTATTTGAGGAGTAGATTGTATGAGCTTTCAGGTTTCAAGTACTATTTTGTAATTGTATATCTGTTTTCGTATAGTTTACCTTGCCAAAGTGCATAAAGTAAAAAAAAATATGTTGATGGATTTTTTACTTAAATTCCTATTTATAGTGTATTTCCGTTATATATTATAGAAGGAATAAATATTATATGTAATTAGACACTCAATAAGAGCTACTTAGATTTGAATCAACGTTGTTTATAAATGTAATTAAACAGTCAAAAGTGTATTTCGTCCATGGTCAAAATCAACAAACATATACATTTACTACGCTAAAACAAATGAGATCAAATTAACAGAACAAATATTAAAAAAGTACCTAGTTTTTTAAGTCTCAAAATTCAAAATAAAGTTTAGTAAAAAGTTGGTAATTTATGTTTAATTTTGATAGTCTTAATTTTTAGAGCACTTTAGTATTAAACTCTTACCAAAAACCTATAATTTTGGTACGGCAAACACTAAATGATTAAACGTATTTGAAAAGGGACCTTAGTGTCGGACGTAAAATGTTTAGTGACATAGTCTTGAAAAATACTTTTAATTTATATTTTCCTGCGTCGCCAGCCAAATTGACGCCAGATTTACACATGAGGCATTGCCGGACCTACGATCCGATCACCGGACAATCCTCATGTGTATCGAAATGGATCCATTAATGGGAATTAGGAGACCCAAACACCGAGTCAGCTGGGAGACATTCACACAACAACTAGAAGAGACCACCACGTGCCACACTACTCCGGTCTCCACAGCTGACGAAGTGGAAAAAGCGGCAGACCTGGTCACAGCTGGACTACAGGCGGCGCTATCAGCAGCCTCCCACACCATCCTCGCCACAGAGGCACACGCCCCTCCCGGCGAGGAGATTAGGAGCATGATCGAGGAGCAGCGCCGCCTGCGCAGAAAATGGCAGGCTACAAGATGCCCGACGATCAAGGCAGAGCTCAACGCAAATGATCATAAAAACCAAGAAGGCGCTCACAGAACACAGGGCCGAGAGTTGGGAGAGCCACCTAGCGTCTGAAGAGGGTGATGTCCCCTTCATTCACCGTATCTGCAGACAGCTAGCGACAAAACCTGAGGCAATAAGACCACTCTACGACCCTGTAGACAACACTCCACGCTACAAGGCTGAGGATCGCGCAGAGATCTTCGCCGAGTACCTGGAGGGACAATTTAGGCCCAACCCGATGCACAATGCAGAACACCAGCAGAGCATCACAGAACACCTGGAGAGGTACTTCAGAGGCACCAGCAAGAGCAGAGGAAGACGCGGTCTTCTTCTCCCCCAGCCAGATGCAGCGAGCCCTCCAACGTTGCGACCCAAAGAAAGCCCCGGGCGCCGATTCGATCCCCATTGTGGCAGTGACGCGCCTGATCAACGGGATCATGCGCTCGGGTCACTTTCCCCAAACTTGGAAGACTGGGAGGGTAGTTATGCTGCCTAAACCTGGCAAAGACTGCCGAAGACCGGAGAGCTGTAGGCCAATAACTCTGCTCAGCACCCTCTCCAAGGTGTTCGAGAAGCTCCTGTTGGGGAAACTTCTCCCCCAAGTCGAGCCCCGTTCGGAACAGTTCGGATTCCGGCAACGCTACAGCTCACTCGCGTGCTTCACTTTATGGCCAATGCAAGCAACAAGAAGGAGCATGTTGTGGCTGTCATGCTCGACATAAGCGTTCGACTGGGTATGGCACGAGGGGCTGCTGTACAAACTGTTGTACACCACGGCCCCACGCAGCATCATAACGGTGATAAAGTCCTTCCTGAGCGGATGCAAGTTCCAAGTGACAGTGGAACAGGCACTGTCCTCGGAGCGCCCAATCCTAGCAGGAGTCCCTCAGGGAAGCTGCCTTTCACCAGCATGCTACGCAACCTTCACCGATGACATCCCAGTGGTAGGAGGCGACGTCAAGCTGGGGCTGTTCGCGGATGACGCGGCCTTTTACACCGCATCCGTCCGCCCCACCCATGTCATCAGGAAGATTCAGACCCAATTAGACGCCCTACCAAGATGGCTTGAGGACTGGAGGCTTACTGTCAACGTCACCAAGACTCAGGCCTTCATGACCGGAAGAAAACAGACTTCACCTCCACTCTGCATGTTTGGTCAAGACGTGGAATGGAAGCACACGGTGAGGTACCTGGGTGTCACCATAGACCGGGGCCTCACCATGAAGCAGCACGTGGCGGAAGTGGTTTCAAGAACCAGACCAGCGTGAACTACGCTGAGACCAGTCCTAAGGAGCAACCTGCCGATCCGCACGAAGCTGGGGATCTACAAAACGTATGTGAGGTTCAGGCTCACATACGCGGCGCCGGCGTGGTTCGCCCTAGTGGCTACCACAAACCGAAACAAAATGAGAGCCCAAGAAAACCTGGCACTGAGACACATTACAGATTGCCCACGCTTCGTGGGGAATGACCATATACAGAGGGCACAGAAATGGAAACCCTTAGACGCCTAGATCAGCAGACTGGCCAGCACAATGTTCCGGAAAGCTGATGAATCCCGCCACGAGCTGCTACGAGCTGCAGATGCAGCGACACCACCATCACCACCAACAGTGGGAAACAGGAAGAGGAGATAAAGCTCCACCCGGGCCTCGAGGAGTCATGGAACATCACGAAGGCCCAACCAACTAAGAAACCGCCGTCGCAACCACGCGTCACCAGAAAGACCGGCCCGTAGTAACGGGCCGCGACAGAAGTAGCCTCAGTGTACATAGGATACAGATAAGGCCCTCCCCCCACACTCCCAAGAAGTGGGAGTGTGAGAGATGAGCAAGGATACTCCTAATGATCAATAATTATCCTTTGACGCGCCGACAAGTACCGACACGTCTCTCAAACCGATGCCGAGCGCACAGAAAGCATACAAGAGGGGCACCGACAATAAGGTCCCTTTTTCACTAAACTTTAAGGGCTGTTCTAAGTCTTAAAAAATCGATTTAAAAACTTGTGTCTTTGTCAGATTAAATTTTAGACCCTGCTTGTTAATATAGAGTAAAAAAGAAAAATTGATTTTTTTCGACATTTTACTTTAAACGCGATTATCTCGGCAACTAGAACCGACAATAAGGTCCCTTTCCCCAGATAACGCCACATACAGTGCTTTTCTCAAATAAATCCAAGGAAATAATACAAATGTTCAACGGTACTTGTATATGCATATAAGAACAAATTTATTTTTTTAAGCTGTTCGGGTTAATGTTTTTGCCACCAAATGTTAAGATGATTCTATTTATTAAAAAAGACAACACCTTATTAATTAGATATTGTTATTTTTTTTACAATAAACGTGATTCCTTGTTTATTTTATTGAATATCTGTTTTAATCTAATTGAATGATCTAGTTAAATATAAGAAATAAAACGTAAATAAACATGCACAAAACTACGTTTTTTTTTATTGACAGTATGCCATAGATTATCAATCTCTTTGTTGGCCACGGCCATAATGTTGTATGAAATTTCTTTATTGACCTCTAATTTGAAACTCGAACGAATCTTCAACAAGTGCTATACAAAGACGTATTTCGCGTTCTATTACCACGACCATAAGAACGACATTTCCTTGGATGTTTGAGAAAAAATACTGTATATCATTTTATCAACGTACACTCAGAAACCAAAAAAGCTTTCGTAATTTGACAAAACAAGATATTAAAGTGACTAGCCCACTTTAACGTAAAAAAATGAATATATAGTTTTATCTTATTATACCCAACTACCGTAAATTTATTTGTCAATTTATCATTTACCGATAAAACTTACGTAAATTCATATTATGTCAATTTATAATTTTCAGGTTGATGGACACAGCCAATAATAAGTTGACATCATTAGATATTAAGTTATTGCCAGCGGATAGCTCTTTTGTGCATAGCGTATATAACTAAATTTATTTAATTATTCATAATTTATCTAAATGTATATTTCGATTTGTCAAGTTATTCTCACCTCTAAGGCTTACTCTGGTACAAAGGAAAACACTGATAACTGTACATTTGTGAACTAATATAAACCTCAGTACTACGTGTTAAAGTCTATGAATATATAGTCAGTGTCTTTAATAATTACATGTCACAGATAACAGTGTCTTCTTATGTGCCATCCACATTGCTTATTATCGGTACCTACAAAATGTTTAGTTTCATAAACGATGATTTTTGAAATTAACGCTGCCACAATTCCGGTTTTTATTTATATTTCTTAGAAACTCTGGGAACCATCAGGTGACCAGCGGGCTTTCGATTTTTAGGCACAAAAAATCAGCCTTGCCATTTAACGGGGCAATACTGCCAGCTTCCTATCCAAGTACCCTGCCACATGGGGGGGATATGTGGGAAGTTATTGTTATTTTAAAAATAAGTTAGTTATTTGAAGTTTACATTGTTAGAATATGAATACCTCCGGAAAACCCCTGTAGTAATTAGTAACCTAATAGTTACAGTAGCATAGTGGTAGAATAAATAGGTACATTCGTGTGTAATGGGAAAATAAGAACCAATTATGATGACAAAAAATTGTTTTGCACTAAAAATCCAAATTCTTATTTCAATTACAATAACATCACTTAAATGTTATATCGAGCTACACAACTATGAGACTACTTCCAGCATTTTTATCCACATAGAGTACCTACGTAAAGTCTTTTGAAGACTATTCACTTATATCGTATTTCAATCGCCCTTGCTACATATTTACGAGCTGGTTCCTTAATTTTTTTTTTGTGGTATTACCAAAATTATTATTTCTTATTTTTCAACTGACCGTTGCTCATTCCTATTCCCGATGGGATATGCATTAGATACCCAATTTAAAAAAAAACTGGTTGGTGTCTGACACTTGTTAACCAGCCTGACCAGAAATATATGAGGATGCGCCATATTGCGGAATTTCACTGGAACTAATTTCTTACACTGGCAATGGTTTTATGATGGTTGTCAACAATGTCGATGTCATTCGTGCTGGTTTCTTTAAAAAACAAAATATTGAAAAATAACCAAAGAAAATGCCGAAAACCATTCACAGTCGTGAACGTGATATTATAAATAAAGTGTACACGTGTCTACTACACAAAAAACAGCCTGGAAAAGAGTGCATTCCATTAAAATAATATTACGAGGTTACCATAGGAACTGACAGGTATTTTAACTGAGGTCATTATAGTGTGTTGCGATTGGTTGCAAAATTATTGCCATATAAATCTTGTAAATTGCGCCCTCTTGACAATCCTCATATATTTCTGGTCAGGCTTTACTAGTTTTATTTATTGGATTTTGAAGGCAGATAAATGGTGAACTGTCATGTCAAAATATTTAAAAACTGATTTTGGAAAACTCAGTGTGAGGGAGAAATTAAAGAGTTGCAGTTTGTAGCGTCCTATAGTAAAGACTAAAACAAACAAACTCAAGACTGCTCAGAGTTGGTGCATTCAGAAAAACAAAGATGTTGCCAGGTAAAAATTAAATAAATTCATCTAGTTTTTCTGTAGAATAAGTGCTTTTGCATTAGTGAATTAAAGACGATTCATTAACAACTACTATTATTCAATATTTTTATTACTTTTATTTTTATTTTCTTCGGGATTGTATCACATTTATTTATTATTTGCGCCTTTCTGACGTTTTTGGCAGAGACAATTTGTGTTTTTCTCAGTCATAAACAGTTGCCGAAACGTCATGAGGCTCAAACAACGAGCACACGCGATATAATCCATTTAAATCGTCTTATTTAAACAAAAAATCGTTTAGAAACGATAGAATTGTTTAAATGATACCCCATTATATGGTGAATAAGTTGATTTCGTGAATATGTTGATAAGTCTAATATCTCACAAAATACAATGATTCTACCAAAATAAATAAAATAATTGAAAAGTGTGCATAAAATTACCCTTAAATCAATTAAGAGATTTCAATCAGAAAGACTGATTTTTAGGGATTAAATTAAAAACATTGGGCACTAATGTATGGGGAATAAGTTGATAAGTCGTTGGTCATTATGTTGATAAGTTTAATATCTCACAAAATACAAGGACTCTACCAAAATAAGTAAAGCGATTGAAAAGATTGCATAAATTTACCCTGAAATCAAGCTATAAATACGACTTTTAGGTGAAAACAGATTTTGGAGAAAATGTCAAATTTTAAAATCGCCGCCTTGTAAAATTGCCATTTTGGACTTATCAAGTTCTTCACGCCATGCACGGAATTTTACTCACGAAAATAACTTTGATTTTATAGTAGAAATATACATATAAGCTTCTCTGACAAAACACCATGGCAAAACTATTTTTTTTCTAAGCATCCTACTGTACCCGCGTGTACGTACCTACTCGTGTACGTACCTACTCGTGTAAGTACCACGTAAGTACGCACGGGTACGCACTTTTATTGAATGCAAAAACATGCAATTTCGTAAATTGTTGGTGACAACAAGGCAGTCCTGCTGTAAGGTATTATTGTTTGCTTTGAGCCTTTTGTGTGCCCCATCGACCGGTGTTGGCGGTGTTGATCTATTGTGGCAGCCCTTCAGCAGTGAACAGCGGTGCTGAATCCCACTATAAAGTCGGGCTTTTTGCTTCAAAATGGAGGCTTTCGAGGAAAATAAAAAAAACGTGTAACTTTAAAAAAAAACCCTCTTTCGGACTGTATATTAAAAAGGATATGTAAAAAAAATGAAATGTTGTCAATTACCAGACTCTTTGAGCAGTGAGTCATATCTCGTCTGAGGCCTCTGAGGGCACATTGTTGCTTCTTTTGTGTGTTAGTGGTCCACTGGAGAAAAGGCCTACGTGATAAAGATATTTTCTTTATTTTCTCGTGAACGGTATATTTATTATTATCCCAGGGTAACTAATGATCTAAACAGTTAACTCGGTTATGTGTAGTCACGAAGACAATAATAATAATGCGATTCTCAGAAAACCAAAATACTTTTAGGGTAGGGATGAAAACGTTCTTATCTAACAAAGGAAGCAAAATAAATACCAATAAATATTAGGGGTCTCGGCACCGAATACAATTTCGTTCGTTTCGAGGTCGAGACCCTTGGTCGGTGGGATTGGGATCCCATCGCTAACAGCTTATTTTATAAGACATGAGAACTTTAACTCATCAACTGCGCTTCAGCGATATTATGCCAGGATCTGAACCTGCGGTTGGCACTATGGTAGTATCTACAGCTGCCTACTGAGGCGGCGGTCTTGGGTTCGAAACCCTGCAAGGGCAAATATGTTTTGTGATTAACTCGATTATTTACAAATATACATAGACGACATTTATGACTTCCTGAGTCATAGATGTCTTCTATGTATATTTCGATTTATATGTAAGATTGTCCCTTAAAATTGAATTATTGTAATAAAACAATTTGGCTTTTCCAGTCGAGTTCATTTACATCTACACACTTACGGGAACAAAAATATCTGAACACGATTTTATGCTCCTGACAATAGGGTGGTGTTCAGATATTTTTGTTCTCATAAGTGTGTAGATAGATGTAAATGAACTCGACTGTCCATGAATATGCTCGCAGACTGCAGACCTGTTGCAACGTCGACGCATGTCATGGACAAACCAAACCATACAATTAAATGTTTCATAGAAACAATATATTGTTCCTAAATGTTGCGAGGGGATAGCCTCATACTCGAAACATTCCGGGAAAATATGTTTAATTCAGTTTTTATACTCGCGTACTCTAATCTGTCAATTATAATTTCACAGACAAAATCACAATAACGCACTTTTTAATCCTGTACCACAATTCTAAACTCTATGGTACCTACAGAACTTTAATATTCTTAAGACATCTCTCTACTCAACTCTAATAATTTCAAAAAGAGAACATCATCATATTTGATTTAAAAAAAGCACGCTACTGTTCACTGATTGGTTGAAATTACTTGTCAAAAAATTTGATCAATCACGAGCAAGGAGCTTATATTTAAGACAACAGGAGTGCGAACTCAGAATAAGTGTTCACACAAAATTAAATCTTAGTATTAATACATAAGGTATATTTTACGGGTGAAGGGGTCACGGTCAGACAGAGACAGCTTGCACATAGGTAGTGTTTTTTTTTTTTTTTGTGTCCCTTTCTAATATTGCCAGTCACAAAAAATAGTAATAATTAGTAGTTTTCAAATTAAATGGTAGTTATTAGTAGTTTATATTTTTCTTTAAATTAACACTATTCACTTCAAATAATTAAATATTTTATTAGCTAAACTTTCTTACGCGTCACCAAAGAAACTAACGGAAAAAATTATGAAAGCTATACAATCCGTTAGCATACAAAAATAATTTTATGTTAGGGCAGGATAAAACCTTTAAATTTGAAATCTTATTAATATAATTGTAAACTGTCAGCATTTTTGACAGTGCTTAATGGTATCTTTTCTGATTATTTAAAAAATTACATACTTATAATTGCATCATGGTAACTGGAATTAAAGGTTGCAAAAGGAAATCTTTTGGTGGCTATAGTATATTTTTTCAGGTAATATATGGTATCATATATTAATATGAAAGCATGTCAAACTTTGATAAAGTACTAATAGAGTGACAATGAATTTACAAAATTACCGGATAATTCCGATCTATGTTTTACTTCGAAAATATTATTCGTACTAAAAACAATCTGAGCATTGTACTATTGCAGTAATGTCGTTTTAACTATACTACGATAATCCTTCGCTATCTAAGGGTGGTTAATAGGCGTCGAAATTTCAAAATGGTCGTAGCGAGCTGAAATTTGGTATGTAGGGGGCTTTGGGCCCCCTGATTCCAATTTTTTTTTTCTTTCATAAAAAAAAATGTATGGGGATTTTTTTAAGAGGCCCGTATCTCGTAAACGGTTGGCTCAGGTGGGACTTGGGAGGTGCTCGACCAAATGTCATAGTAGGGGGCTTCCACCAGAGTACAGTCGTGAAAAAAAAATCGAAATGGCGACTTTTTTTTTTATTTCAAGTTGGTGCTAGGGGGCTGAAACTCGATATCGGGGGGCATTTGGGGCTCACAAATATGAATCTGGAATCGGTGTCCGAAAATTCGGTCAAATTCGGAAAATATCGGAAAAACAAGATTTGTATGGAGAAAATTTCATATTGGTCCGAGGGGGCTGAAATTCGGTATCAGGCGGTTTTTGGGGCCCCCGAGTCGGAATCTGAAATCGAATTTAAAAAATTCGGTCAAATTAAGAAAATATCGGACAACAAACTTTAATATTTTAGTTCGACCGAGGGCCGCAGGCTTAAGGGCGAACGTCTCTCCACGAGGCCGCAGGCCGAGCTCCGTGTAGCACCAAAGGTGCGGAGCGTTCCAGAGACGGCGTAGCGCGCGAGCCCAAGGGCCCGCAGGGCGAGCCCACCTAGAACATTGCTACCCGCCTATGTAATCGTAGTAGTAGTAGCAATCGTAGAACCGAAGTTAGGAGATAACTCAAACGAGATGTATGCCTTTAAGACCTCCCAGATCACCCCGCCATAAGTATTTTATATGAATCACTAAAAACAAAAAAATATACTTATATAATATAAAAATATAATAAATGAGTGGTTTGGCATCGTCTTCAAAACGTGATTCAAACGTAATCTGTACTTAAATGGGTTATTTTTAGCTTTTTAGTTTTTTTTTGAAGTCGGTTTTTTTTTTGCTTTTATTTCGCCATATACTTAGTAACCGTTAGTACAGTAATAAAAAGTATTGCGTAGTCTTGCATTGGTAAAACAGAGTTGTACAGGTAGTTTATAAAATAACGGTATACTTACAGTTTTACCTCCCTAATTAATTTATGGTACCCTACAAATAACCACTTTTTTTATATCCTCATAAATGAGTTCATGTCCACGTACATCAGAATATGTTTTTTGTTTGTTTTGTTTTTAAGTATGACTTAACGAAGTTTGTCATTTATCAAATCAAATTAACAGTTACGGGATTGCTGCGTTCTGTTAAAATAACAGGAGCCAAAAGTGTGTTATTGCTGGCATAGTAGCTAACATTCACTATATTTATTTATGAGTTTCCATAGGTAGGTAATTCTAGCTACAGTGCCAGCCAATATACATTTTTAGACTTTAATTTTTTTTTGCAATTTTTTTATATAAATATCGGACAACCTCACACAAATCAATCTAGTCCCAAATTAAGCTCAAGGCTTGTGTTATACTAGACGACGATATACGTACTTATATAGATAAATACATACTTAAATACGTAGAACAACCATCACCCAAGCACAAATATTCGAGTTCATCATACAAATATTTGCCCCGGCCGGGATTCGAACCCGGGACCGCCGGCTCAGTAGGCAGGTGTCTACAAACCGAGCCAAACTTGTAATAAAATGGAGTAAGGATGAGTCCCTCTTTATTGCTAAATATTTGGTTACCCCAGCGGAGTGGGACAAACTGCCCCCTTGGCGGCTTTCTTACTTGGATCGTTCGAACGAAGCATTGAGCAGTCCAGGTATACTATAGTATTTACTAGGTCCATGATCACGAGGCACCCGCCATGACCATCGCGATCATGTTTTTCTTAATAAGTCAGTTTTAGTTGAACGAAAAAGGTTACATCAAAAATAAAAATTCATATTGGGATTCATATTGACAATTAAAGTAAAAATAATCTTCAGCGTTATGCTCGTATAAAAAGTATTGTATGCAATAGTTACACAATTAGGTCTTTAAATCTCGTACCTTACTTAAGCCACTCGGCAAGTCTCGTGACCTAAACACGGTACTCGACTTTAAGAACCTTCATTGTGCAACGATTGCATAAAATACCTCCTATTGATAATACTTCAATCCTTGCAGGGGAAAAAATATACTCATCCAGAATGGTGCGTGCGGCTAATGAAATCAAAATATAACCTAATTTCAATAAAGGAGATGGTTTGTCATTACCACCGGCTTGTGAACCTGCTGTACATCTTATCAAGCAGGAAACAAGACTGGAAAAACTTGACTTCTGGCGGTGTGAAAACAAATATTTGTAAATAATACATTACTACAGAGGCCGGGAAAATGGGGATTGCCTGCCGAGTAGATATACGGCTGGAATACGAGGCTGGCACCATTGCACTTTATAAATAGATAAGTTACTAGCGCTTTAAAAGGGAAGCCCTTAATAAGAGTCAATACATCATTAGTAGTTTATCGCTACATTGGCAACGCTTTCGTTGATGTTCAGAAAGTGTCTGATAGGAATGAGGTGCTTTTCTCAAATATGCAATGTTATAAAAATATAAAACATCCAACTATGATCTTAAAGACATCAAATCACAACAGGTAAATTTACAATTTGACCAATACGTCAAAACTTTTTCTGAAATATATATTCTGTTTGCAAATATTCAAATATATATTTTTAAAAGGGTTTCCAGACGCCGATGCCCGATCTGATCAGTTCAGATAAAAAAAATATCTGAACATTTTTGATGGCCAGATGAGATTTAAAAAAATCTGTAGTTTAAGGCTCCTTATCCGCTAAAAATGCTGATTGTTTTAGACATTTTTCTCTAAGAACAATCATGTTTCTTAACATTTTATCAATGTTACTACTTAGAACAGGACTATTAAGATTTATTAGTATATATTTGAAACCTACATATATATAACAGTTTGAATTTTTCGTTGGTAATTTTTGTTTCAAAAACTACTCGCAATTGTCAAAATTCACGCAGAAAACTGTTTCTTTTTTAACTTATTTTCGACTGCACGCGAAAGCATGAAATAGCTATATTACTTTCCAAAACTCAGGGAAAAGTATTATTTACCTACTTTAAAAAGTTCGTTGAAGTTATCAATATGATTGTCATAAAATGAAAAAATATATATATATTTAAAAGAAATAAGGCTTCTTAAAACTAGTTTGATCTGTTTGAAATTAATATTAAAATGATGTATTTTAAAAGTAAGACTATATTTTTAATAAATATTATCTGCAAACATCGCTACGCTAAGATGTTGAGTAGAAAAAATGTCTTAATAGAAAAGGTTGCTTTCTCGGCGAGGCGCCTGAAATGTGGGTCAATATATCAATACTATGCTAATAGTTTCGTGGTGGTCCTCCCTCCGTACCCGAAACGTGAGACTTCCAAGTCCATTATATCGAACACAATGTCAATATTTCATAGCATATTTGACCCATACCACAGAATAGATAATAGTACCCCATACCTACTCGTCAGACAATCCACATTTTCCCGGCCTGTGTAGTACAGTGCGTGAGCTGACAGAATGCGATTTGCGTTTTATACCTGTCTTACTCGCTCTTACGCGATCCAGGTAACCTCTCAGTTTTTACCCGAACACGAATCGCAATCCCAGAGCTCACGGACTGTAATGTACTATTAGGTCTCATTTATTTTTGTTACAGCAGCTTGGTTATCCACTCACCGGCAAACCACAAGAGATGGCAGGGCTCGTATTGCATTGCATTATATTTGACTATCCGCCCCGGAAACATAACGACCAACGAAATGAATGAAGAAATGCGGGACTTTGGTTAATTTAATAGGTTTACTTCGGTTCCAATAAAATACCTACTCTTTATAAATATATTAAGTATAAAATATCTTTATAAAATATTGCAGCTACTTTGGAACGGTTCTTAATATATTGAAAGAGGTATTGTAGTGTTAAATAGAAAAGAAATGCAATTGCATGAAGAAGATTATATTATTCATAAATAAATCAAATTGACTTTGAGAAAGAAATGCTTATTCTCCGAGTACAATTTGTTTTTCCTGTTACTCTGCTATACCTGTTAGTCGGCTACTAAGGAATTTCCTTGTTGTCTGACAAATAATCTGTACTAGTATAAAATGGTGTTGGGAATCAGTTTTTTATAGAGAGTTGTCATTATTTCAGAAAAAAAAAACAGCGCGATGCAGGATTTGTTTAGATTATTAAGGTAATTGCATACCTAGGGCGGTGAATTCGTGAATGTGCCAGATTGCAGGTGTAGCAATAAGTATGCGATGTGGGTCATTACGAATAACCGCCCGTGGTTTGTCTATAATTTTACGTCTCGCTTTGGCCAGGAAGTCAGGTTTTTTCTCCGGGCAGATAATCCCACTTACGGCCTAGGGGACGTAAAAATATTTGTAAGGTAAAAATGTTTTTTAAGATATCATACTGAAATGGTTGTACGGATTTTAACCTGGCTACGTTTTCCCGACAATGGTAGAGAACAATGTTTTAGCGAACGAAGTTGCGGTCACCTACTAGTTATATACGAGTATGTATAAGTATCAAGTTAAGTGGAGCCTTCATTGCAGGTAAGCTGTTTGAAACAGAGCAGCGCTTGCTTTTTCTCGTTTTTCGTTGCTTTTTCTCAGTGGAACGGTTTAAACAGTTTTTCTTTGTAAGAAATTTAATCCCGAAGTTATTATAGTCGTGATTAAGGGTATGGGGTTTCAATGACTAGATCTTTGGTAACTCAATGCGCTGAATAACTGTTACAAGTGTCCACTGGACCATCAACTCAAAAAAAAGATACAAAACCAAGAGTACAAACCGGCGAAGACTGGGACAATAGATTCCGCTTGTGTAGTTTAGAAATATGACGCCCTACTTACGTCATTTGCCTCAGCCTCAAATAACGATTTCATTAATCTGCCTGCAAGATATTGTAATAAATTCGCAACCGCTATAATATTATTGTGCAAAAAAATATTTCAAACAATTAAGTGTAACCAGCATCGAACAGCAAAGCAATACACATGAAGACAGTCGCATTAGCAGGTCTAGTCTAATTCAAACCATTAGGCATGTTCTGATTGTCTTGTTTTTTTTTTCTTATTTGACGAGTGAAACGTGAACTATAACGTAATATTAACGCATTACATAGTTTTGTAGAGATCGTGTGAGACAATGATAGCTATTCATATAAGGTTTCACCAGTATAAAGTTCCGATAGCGCATCGCCATTATCAGGAGCTAAACAATCGTCATGTCGAAGGTATCTCGGTAACGAAGACGAATCTCGGGCATCGTGGCGGGTGAGGGCAAGATGTTTGGCGGTGGGCGTTTGCCCTTCGCCGAGATAGAGGTGACTCACCAAGCGGCTGGTGAAGCGCGGCGTGAGCGTCGCAGTCCGCACAGATGGTGGAGCGCAGCATTCTTTCCCGCTGCAGCCGGCGCAGCAGCTGCAAGTGCTGCGGCGTGAACACCGTGCCCGAGCGCTCGCCCACCAGCAGCACGTCACCCGTCTCCCACCAAGCCTGCTCCCGCAGCGTACCGTCTCTGTTGAACAGCCCCATGTCCTTGTACCCCTCCGGCGGGCTGAGCGCCCCGGGCTCCGGCTCCTGGTACCGCTGCTCGCACGTCCCGCAGCCTGAGCACTCCTCGCTCTCGCCTTCGTCCGAATACCCGCACTCATCGCGTACGACAATAATGTAATCGGCTTCGAAAAATTCATTCGCGCTCTCGTCGAATATGACTCTGTGCTTCTTGGATTTATTACTGCCTTTTTTGAGAGAGGATTTTAGGTTGTCGTGATCCTTGTTGTGACGGTTGTCGCGGGCGGCGCGATCGCCGCGCATGGTCGCGTCACGCGTCGGATCGCGAGGCGAGTGCTCGCCGAAGTGCCGGAGTGGCGGGTGGCGGTGCCGAAGTGCCACCGAGGCGAGTCGAGTCGAGACGGTGCGGTCGACGGCGGCAGCGGACGCGACGTACAGCGCGCCGCGCTCATTCGGCACGGCTCGGGCCGCGTGCTCGGCTCTGGGCTAAGCACAAACGAGAGTCGACCGCGACAGCATCAGTCGGGCGGTTTGCCGACTGCAGCGCCGCGCCGCTCGCCCTATCGATCGTTTTCGCCCGCCTCTCGCCGTCCTGTCCCTTACGACCGTATACAAATCGGCGACGATTTTTACACCGAACGCCAGCGACCGCAACACCCTTGATAAACTTACAGAAATGAAAAAACGGACTATATAATTATGTACCTACTTCAGATGCCTACGCACAAAAGCGAACATGACGTTATTATTCTGTAATGAAAGTAGCACAACCAAATTGATTTGTATTAGATTACATATAAGTGTACCAGTGGCGTGGCGTCCATACAAACTCATTCCCACCGGGTTGCCTACTTCAGAACGATTGAGCACTATTCTCTAAAGATTCTTCTCTATTACTACTAAAGAAAACGTAAGCTTAAATATCATTCAGAATGAAAGAAATACAGCATCGCGGATGTATGAACGCTGAGTCGCGGCTGTATCGCGACTGTAGCAATGCAAAATCGTGTTTACGTCATACCTATATAATGAGCGACAGCATCGCTACTGTTACACGGCATTTTTGCGACTATGTCGCTACTGAATCGCTGCAAAAAGTTGCCGTTCCTCGACCCCGCATCGGTTTGTTACGGTACATTTTCTCGGAAACGTAGACGACGAGCAAGTGCGCAAATTTCTTTTAGATTTCCATTAGGTAATATGGTGCAAAATGAGACTAAGTGTATGAATTATCCCACCAAAAATATTTCATGTAAAATTGGCGGCCAAGACTCACATGCTCATAACGCTTTCGCTGTAAAAAAGTCATCAGATCCCTGGAACAGCCAAGCCCCTAAGCCCTGGGTTTACTAATCCTACACCTTGGCTTCAAAGGTATGGCTTGGCCTTTACAATAAGGTAACGTAAATA
Source organism: Apotomis turbidana (assembly GCA_905147355.2). Classification (NCBI taxonomy): domain Eukaryota; kingdom Metazoa; phylum Arthropoda; class Insecta; order Lepidoptera; family Tortricidae; genus Apotomis; species Apotomis turbidana. The sequence goes on from LR990280.1 coordinate 21,105,364, forward strand.
AGTCCAACGGACCGTCTGGGCCATACGATATCAAGAAGTTAAGTTTATGTCTTCATGATAATATATATAAACTTAAATTCCTTACCATATAGGCCGGACAGTCCATTAGACTTATGTACGGTAATTTATGAAACGGCCAAGCCATACCTTTGAAGCCAAGGTGTAGGATTAGTAAACCCAGGGCTTAGGGGCTTGGCTGTTCCAGGGATCTGATGACTTTTTTACGGCGAAAGCGTTATGAGCATGTGAGTCTTGGCCGCCAATTTTACATGAAATGTTTTTGGTGGGATCTCATTTATTTTTGTAAGGTGCCCTAGTTTTTTTCATTTATTTGGGCCATTAGCGTCTGTAAGTAAGTAGTGATAATAGCAAAAGCGTTATGAGCATGTGAGTCTTGGCCGTCAATTTTACATGGAATGGTTTTGGTGGGATCTCATTTCTTTTGTAAGGTAGTTTTTAATTTTTAGGTTTTTTATTTTTTTTGTACTGTAGCGTTTCTAAGTAAGTAGTAATAATTGTGTATTTAAGAAATACTTACTCGTACGTTTAGACCCATATATTACTTTTGGCCCCCATTATGGAAAACCCATACAAACTTTCATCCCCTTATTAAAAGGGTGGGGGGTGATTTTCTAAAAATCCTAGAATACGTATTTTATTATTTATAACAAGAAGTCCCTATATCAATTTTCAGACCTTTAGTATCAAAATTTGCAGAAGTCTCATACAAACTTCCATCCCCTAGTTTAAGGGGTCGGGGGGTAAAAGTTCCAAGTTTCAGAATTATTCTATTGTTTGTGTACTAAACCTAGCTTACATACCAAATTTCAGCTTTCTAGGTCATCGGAAAGTACCCCAGAGGTTTTGATACGTCAGTGAGTGAGTGGCAAAATCGGCGTATTTTAGGTACCAATAAAACCTAAAGTATAAAAGCTAGATCAAATATTTGCCCTGGCCGGGACTCGAACCCGGGACCGCCGGCTCAGTAGGGAGGTGTCTACAAACCGAGCCAAACGCGTCGTCAAAGTACTTCAGACCTTGGATTTTTGACATCAAATGAAGCGGCCCACTAAGTTGAATATTAAAATACTTAAACGGGTTTACTCACGTCATAGAAGTCGAATAAGTGCTCGACATGTTTCGAATCGGTACGCGATCCATCATCAGGAGAGATGATCAGTCGCGACGGCGCGGCGGCCGACCGAACACAACAACAAGTTGAATATTTTTTGTAAAGGCGGTATGTCGATCTCTAATAGTTTGGTTGGGCTCTTGTGTTTTCTAATCAGAGTACTCCAGATCTTCGATTATCCTAGTTTTTAGGGTTCCGTACCCAAAGGGTAAAAACGAGACCCTATTACTGAGACTTCGCTGTCCGTCCGTCCGTCCGACCGTCCGTCCGTCCGTCTGTCACCAGGCTGTATATCACGAACGGTGATAGCTAGACAGTTGAAATTTTCACAGATGATCTATTTCTATTGCCGCTATAACAACAAATACTAAAAATAAAATAAAATAAATATTTAAAGGCTCCCATACAACAAACTTGTTTTATGGAACGGAACCCTTCATGCGCGAGTCGGACTCGCACTTGGCCAATTTTTATAGTTTTCGCTTTATGTGGCCATTAAACCCTAACTCTGTACCAAATTTCAGCTCTCTGAATTTATGGGAAGTACTAGTTCTTTACTGATGATCATGAGTGAGTGAGTGAGTGAGTGAGTGTCGTAAATGCGAAACTTTGCTTTCGCTTAACTTCGGAACTAAATGACCTACAGACTTGAAATTTTGGATTTTAAGTATGCGATTACAGCTTACTGGATGACAAAAACTTCTGCGTTCTGGTCTTATCCAGAGGTGCTCAAATAGGGGCCTGAAAATGCGGCGAAATGGTTCCAGTAAATGATGGTACGGCAGTGTTTGCTTAGCGCTCGACTTGGCGGGGGCACTGCCGTGCCCCTCGATATGAATTTTGAATTTTATGAAGTACTAAGGAAACAGCCAAACGATAAAGTTAATACGACCTAGCTCAAATATGTCCAACCTCACCGCTTTGGAAGTAAAATTACGTGAAATGGACAATTTTATAAGACAAGACGTTGCTATGACATTTTTTCAAACAGAAATGTCATAACAAATTAAATATACAAAATTTGTACTTTTATGGATTAAAACTTTAAAGAAGCGAGTTAAAATAAGAAAAAGGCGGAGAGGAAAATAATGTAAGTAGCAGCCTGCGTGAAATCGATTTTTGAGTG